>OX393571.1:15092793-15095293 GCA_947652115.1 Blastomussa wellsi
TTGGTTAGGCAAGATCTTGGTTAGGGAAGATCTTGGTTATGCAAGATCTTGGTTAGGGAAGGTCTTGGTTATGCAAAGTCTTGGTTATACAAGATCTTGGTTATGAAAGATCTTGGTTCTATCACATGACCGGAGGCATGGAGAGCCCATGAGATAGCACAGCGCATGCGTCAAGTCATTGCACACGTGCGTTGCATCAAGCAAGTCGATTTCTAAAAAATACGAAGAAAAACAACTGGAAAAAGCTGAATCTAACGTAGTTAGATCACTTGAACCTTTAAGAACCAACGTAGTTGGTCTTACATCACAAATACGTAGCTCTAACGAGGTTAGAACTCGAAACATGACAGAACTTGAAGGAGCATCTCGCGACGTCCCCAACGAGTCCGGCGAGACGCCAACGATGAACGCTTTGGCCAGCATGGTCCAGTCGGTAGTCCAAGAAATGAAAGCAATGAACCGACGAATGGATCAGCTGAGCGAGCCCGTCGAAGACGAGGACCTCGACTACGAAGAGGGCGAACTGGAGCACGGAGATGCTGACAGAGAATCAATTGTTTCTCTCGATACAAAGGTCAGCGAATTGACCAAAGCCCGCGAAGCGGGAAACAACAAATCAAAGAGCACTAGTGCTCTTCATGATATAGCTCAGGATCTCGATCTGAGTGAGAAAACTGGGAGCGCTGTGGATGAGGAACTGGCTAACATTGTGAATAGTCTCCTCAGGGACAAAATTCCAGACGAAAAGACCCAAGCAAAGGTGGATCAATATCCTAAGCCTGCGAACATCGAGGGGCTTAGAACGCCACGAGTAAATCCACTCATTTGGAGTCAGCTCCCAGCACAAGTCCGCACACAGGACTCGAAACATCAAAAGTCACAAAATTCACTTGTGGCAGCCGTTGTCGCTATTACCAAAGCGACGGATATTGTTCTGAAACAAAACCAATCAGACAACAAAGAGCTCTTGACCACTCTCACCGACGGCATTGCTTTGGCAATGAATTGCCTGCATGATATGAATAGCACTCGACGCCAGTCGATGAAGAAAGATCTGCACAGGGACTATGCTGCTTTATGCAATGCCACAACAGTCCCATCATCGTCCGAATTCTTATTTGGCGATTTGTCTAAGCTGACAAAAGATATCTCGGACGCCAATAAGTTAACGAAGAAAGTAAGACCGGCGTCACACAGTAGCTCCCGTGGCCGGAAATCTACATTTCCAAACCATTACTCCGCAAACCGAAACCGACGCTTTGCTCCCTACGCTTACTCAAGAGCTCGCTACAACGATAATAATAATTTTTTATCGAAAAGCCGCTCTCCGCCGATGAAAGGGAAAAAGGAGGGCGTAACCAAGTAGCCAATGAACCACAAAATGACAAGCCATTGAATCAGGTAAGCCTAAACGTTTGTTGCTCGGGTAATTCTGCTTATGACGAGGTCAAGCGACTAATTGAAAACCAAACTGTCTTTAGGGCAGGACAACTTACATCAGCTGTGCACAGCTGGTGCGAAATCACGAATGACCCTACGATCATTCAATTTGTGAAAGGTGTATTTCTCGAATTTACACAGAATTGTGAGCCTACACAAATTTTTGCAAGACCGAGTGTATTTAACTCGAAAGAACAACTAATTGTGCATGACGAAATAAATAAACTTCTCCAAAAAGGAGTTATCAAAGAGTCGCACAATGAACATGGGGAGTTTATCTCCCCTATTTTCTTAAGAGCAAAACCGGATGGCTCATATAGAACCATATTGAATCTGAAAACCTTCAATGAGTTTGTAGAATACCATCACTTCAAAATGGACACATTAGAATCTGTAATAAGAATTATTAAGCCTGACTGCTACATGGCTTCAGTTGACCTTAAGGATGCTTACTATACTGTAGCCATAGCAGAGGAACATCAAAAATACCTCAAGTTTTTGTTTGACGGTAAACTGTACCAATATACATGCCTGCCAAATGGCCTTTCTAGCGCACCCCGTATCTTCACAAAGTTGCTCAAACCAGCTTATGCTTATTTACATAATTTAGGCCATCTGAGCCTAGGATATATTGATGATTCCTACCTCCAAGGAGATACCTATGGCGAATGTATGCAAAATATCAAGGATACAGTCATGTTATTTAACAAGTTAGGGTTTCACTTGCACCCCTTAAAGTCTGTTGTTATACCAACAAAAAGACTGACCTTCCTAGGATTTAATTTAGACTCAGGCAGCATGACTGTCTCACCAACAGAACAGAAAGTTCTTAAAACACTGAAATCATGCAAAAAGCTAAAAGCGAAGCCAAACCCATTAATTTCAGAGGTAGCAGAAGTAATAGGCATACTGGTGTCTAATTTTCCAGGAACACAGTTTGGACAACTCTATTATCGGTCATTAGAGTATGACAAAACGAATGCGCTCATTTGTAGCAAGGGAAATTATAATGCTCATATGAAACTGTCCTCCCGATCGATGATCGAACTTGACTGGTGGA
>OX393571.1:15097793-15435293 GCA_947652115.1 Blastomussa wellsi
AGATCTTGGGTATGCAAGATCTTGGTTAGGGAAGATCTTGGTTATGCAAGATCTTGGTTAGGGATGGTCTTGGTTATGCAAGGTCTTGGTTATACAAGATCTTGGTTATGAAAGATCTTGGTTATCTTGGTAACGCAAGATCTTGGTTAGGAGAGATCATGGTTATGCAAGATCTTGGTTAACCAAGATCTTGGTTATGCAAGATCTTGGTTGTGGAAGATCTTGGTTATGCAAGTTCTCCGTTAGGCAAGATCTTGGTTATGCAAGATCTTGGTTAGGCAAGATCTTGGTTAGGCAAGATCTTGGTTAGGGAAGATCTTGGTTATGCAAGATCTTGGTTAGGCAAGATCTCGGTTATGCAAGTTCTTGGTTATGCAAGATCTTGGTTAGGGAAGATCTTGGTTATGCAAGATCTTGGTTATGCAAGATCTTGGTTGTGGAAGATCTTGGTTATGCAAGATCTCCGTTAGGGTAGTCAGTAGTCAGTGTAGTCGGTGTAGTCAGTATAGTCAGTGTAGTCAGTGTAGTCGGTGTAGTCAGTGTAGTTAGTGTAGTCAATAGTCAGTAGTCAGTGTAGTCAGTTGTCAGGGTAGTCAGTAGTCAGGGTAGTCGGTTTAGTCGGTAGTCAGTGTAGTCAGTAGTCAGTGTAGTCGGTGTAGTTAGTATAGTCGGTGAAGTCAGTGTAGCCAGTAGTCAGTGTAGTCGGTGTAGTCAGTATAGTCAGTAGTCAGTGTAGTCAGTGTAGTTGGTGTAGTCAGTGTAGTCGGTGTACTCAGTGTAGTCAGGGTAGTCAGTAGTCAGAGTAGTCAGGGTAGTCAGTAGTCAGGGTAGTCAGTACTTAGGGTAGTCAGTAGTCGGTGTAGTCAGTACTCAGGGTAGTCAGTAGTCAGGGTAGTCAGTACTTAGGGTAGTCAGTAGTCAGGGTAGTTAGGGTAATGAGTAGTCAGTGTAGTCAGTAGTCAGGGTAGTCAGTAGTCAGTGTAGTCAGTACTCAGGGTAGTCAGGGTAATGAGTAGTCAGTGTAGTCAGTACTCAGGGTAGTCAGTAGTCAAGGTAGTCGTAGTCAGGGTAGTCAGGGTAGTCAGTAGTCAGTGTAGTCAGGGTAGTCAGGGTAGTCAGTAGTCAGTGTAGTCAGGGTAGTCAGTAGTCAGTGTAGTCAGTGTAGTCAGGGTAGTCAGTGTAGTCAGTACTCAGGGTAGTCAGTAGTCAGGGTAGTCAGTACTCAGGGTAGTCAGTAGTCAGGGTAGTCAGGGTAGTCAGTAGTCAGGTCGACCTATCGTCTCTGCCTGTAGTTGCCCTACCGAACTCATTTCCAGCTATTTAGACAAAATTATGGCACCTATTGTCAGATCTTTACCGTCATACGTTAAAGACAGTCAACACGCACTTCAAATTTTTCGCGATTTCAATTTCCTGGGCGAAGACAAACTTATTTTCACTATGGATATTACATCTCTTTACACCGTCATCCCAAATGGCGAAGGTCTTTTAGCCCTCAGACATTTTTTTGATTTACGCACTGTTAAGGAACCAAGCTCGGAAACATTACCCCGCCTGGCTGAATTAGTGTTAACACTCAACTGTTTTTCATTCGCGAACAATTATTACAAACAAGTCAATGGCGTGGCCATGGGTACCAAAATGGGACCCAGCTACGCCAATCTTTTCGTAGGCTACACTGAACACCAATTTTTCAATCAATACAACGGTCCAAAACCTGAACTCTATCGTCGCTACATTGACGACTGCATCGGCGCTACCTCTTCTACCAGAGAGGATCTTAATCAATTTATAACCGCTGTTAATTCGTTTCATCCTGCCCTTAAATATACCTGGGAAATTTCCGATACTTCCTTAGCATTCCTGGATATCAAAGTTTCTATCGAAGGCAACAGTTTATGCACCAGTGTGCACTACAAACCCACAGATTTTCATAGTTATTTGTTGTATTCATCTTCACATCCATCACATGTCAAGAATTCCATTCCTTATTCTCAGTTTCTTAGACTTCGCCGTCTTTGTAGTGACGACTCTGAATTTTCCTTAAAATCAGAGGAAATGTACAATTTCTTCGACAAACGCGGCTCATGATCCTGCTTCTGTTGTTCAAGCGGGTCATCATCGCGCCCAGCAAATTGATCGACAGTCAGCACTACAAACGTCACAGAGAGAAAACAACGATACAATTCCATTCACCCTCACATTTCACCCTCACAACCACGCAGTTAAATCCATCATCCTCAAAAACTTTAAATTACTTCAAAATGATCCCGACACTGGTAGAATCTTTTCGCAACCTCCATTAATTTCATTTAAACGCGACAAAAACATAGGTAACGTTTTAGTCAGAAGTGCATTCCAAACTCTATTCAGTAGTCAGGGTACTCAGGGTAGTCAGGGTAGTCAGTAGTTAGTGTAGAGGGGGTAAGTTTCTAAAGAAACTGTGGTGCTGCGTCGGTGGGAAGTATAACAATATAGTTTGGTTTTATCAACTGGGTTGATAACGTCAATTGGCCACCGTAAAGAGATTCAAGAGCTGACGTTTCGAGCGTTAGCCCTTCGTCGGAGCGAATCAAGGAATTGTGCGTCGTGTGTTTTTGTATACAGAAAGATGGAGCTTCGCTATTGGCTGGTGCCTGGTAACGTGAAAACTTCGGAATAAATTAGTTGAATGGAAAGCGTTCGTTGATACCGTGAGGATTAAGAGTGCCGATTTGAAAAATAAATTTTTGTTCTAGAGTTTTACGGCTTTCCGTGTTTCCTTGGTGAAGGAAAAGGTCGCAGACTGCCATATGTTGCTTAGAATGATTTGGGAGATTGAAGTGTCTCGCGACCGGTTTCGATGCATTTTTGTCGTCTTTCTCTACGTCACGAAGGTGTTCTCGGAATCGGTCGCCAAGTCGTCTCCCTGTTTCGCCGATGTACAACTTTTTGCAAAGAGTGCAAGTTATGCAGTAGATGGCATTGGCTGAGGTACAGGTGAAATGATCAGTGATTTTGATAGATCGTTTGGGTCCCGATATTTTGTCAACGTTGTGAATGAAAGGGCATGTTTTGCATCGTGCGCGAGCGCATTTAAAAGTTCCAGGTTGATCACTAGTTTGGAATGCACTTCTAACTAAAAAGTTACCTATGTTTTTGTCGCGTTTGAATGAAATTAATGGAGGTTGCGAAAAGATTCCACCAGTGTCGGGATCATTTTGAAGTAATTTAAAGTTTTTGAGGATGATGGATTTAACTGCGTGGTTGTGAGGGTGAAATGTGAGGGTGAATGGGATTCTATCGTTGTTTTCTCTCTGTGACGTTTGTAGTGCTAACTGTCGATCAATTTGTTGGGCGCGATGATGGCCCGCTTGAACAACAGAAGCAGGATAGCCGTGTTTGTCGAAGAAATTGCACATTTCCTCTGATTTTAAGGAAAAATCAAAGAACGGTAATCTGTCCGATAATTCGTCCATGTATAAAACCGGGCAAACAAACGTATCTTCCGTTCAGACAATTTTTTGCGATAGTTCGTCTTGATCCATGAACTATCGTGGGTCCAACGTAATTTGGATTCGCTCCGACGAAGGGCTAACGCTCGAAACGTCAGCTCTCGAATCTCTTTACGGTGGCCAATTCACATTATCAACCCAGTTGATAAAGCCAAATTATAGTTTTATACACCTTATTCCAAAATGGCTACCATCTTAATATTCTTTTGTTGGTATTCAAATAAGCCCTTCTTGCCTCGTTTTTAAGCTCAAAAATCAAAAGAATATTTTATTGTGAACGAGGTAACAAGGGACAATTTGTATGTACATAAATCAGCGGCCATTTTGGAATAAGGTGTTTTAGACATACCGATAGTTCGTCCCAAAGTTCGTGCTTAGACGGATGATCTGTCTTGACGGATGATCCGTCTCTAGTGTAAATCGGGCCATTATTATTAATTTGTAGAAAAGCGATTTGGTGCGTTTCGTAGAGCTAAATGGTGAATATTATTTGAATGG
Organism: Blastomussa wellsi; assembly: GCA_947652115.1. Lineage (NCBI taxonomy): Eukaryota > Metazoa > Cnidaria > Anthozoa > Scleractinia > Plerogyridae > Blastomussa > Blastomussa wellsi. Next base: position 15,101,786 of record OX393571.1, read on the forward strand.
ACGCCTGTTTTGAAAACATTAAGATTGCGAGTGCGAAACGAGTGCCAGCGTTAGAATTTTAAATTCCTTTATCAATAAAGGGCAAAATTACTGAGCGCTGATTGGTTGAGAGAGAGGGCATTTTTTCTTAATCGAGGGCTTTTTTAGTAATCAAGAGAGGGCATGATTACCTGTTAATGATTGGCTAATCCGTTAATTGCCGTAGCGCTAAACAGGCTTCCCAGATAAAAATAGACTGCGCGCGTGATTTTCCTTCGTATAAATTTTGCCCTTTATTGATAAACAAGTAATCCCATGAGACCTCGTACTATTAATTATTAATTGCACTTGAGTTTTCAAAATTTACCAAATTGCCCTCGTCGCTTCGCGACTCGGGCAATTTTGGAAAATTTTGAAAACTCTCGTGCAATTAATCCTTAATAGTACTTGGCCTCATGTGATTACCTATACAAAACGAATAGTTAGAAACAACATAGCGTTGTTAATAATCGGTCGTATGGAATTATTGTTAATACGTAAAATAGGAACGCTACGTGGAAAGTCTGTAAATGTGGATATTTGTTACGCCATAATGAAAATCTTTATTGATGGACCTACAAGACTTCTGTTGTAGCAATTATCTCACCTCAAAAACTTGATTGATAATCCTTTGTATTTCGGCGTGTGTTAAAAGTGTGTCATTGTTATTCTCCACTTCTATGCTTGCAAGCTATAAAAGTAGCAGAACACAAAGTAGCATACCATCAACCAACAGTGAATAATGAAGAGGAATAAATAAGGAAACCCCACGTTAAAAGACAGTTTTTAAAATGCGATGAAAGGCGGAAAAGTTTGAGAAATCGAGGAGCAATTTGTAAGACACAAGGTTGCGTTGAGGAATTGAAAAGATTACTTTTACTTTTTTGAAACCTTTTAAATGTTTTTTCCACTAAAACGCGGCCATGAATTTTCCGCCAACATTTTGTTAATCATAAATGTATGGTGAAGCTAAAGAAAATTGGTCCGCCACAAAAATGGGGGAATCAAAATTGTAAGTTTTAGCTCGGTAATATGTAACCTGCAATCAGGCGTTCCAATCATTTTGTATCGGGGGGGGGGGGGGGGGGGAAGGAAAAATTTACTTTTTAATGGATAATAATATGCTTGCATTCTGCAAAATAAGCGACCAAACTATTTTAAGTACTAAAACGGCACTGTAACATAAAATAGAATCGCGATCTTCTTTCTTTAGTCACGAGAGATACTTTAAATTTCTTGGAATCGTGGTATTGCCGTCGCTGCACTAGATTGGGTTCCTCAGAAACATTAAAAGTTGGAAATGTTCTGCACAGTTGGAACAACTTTTACAGTACACTTATTCATCCCCACGTTTCTACGAGTTATTTAATGTAAAAAAGGACTTGATGAAAGCGAATATAAAATTTGTTACAATTCGTTTTGTAATTCGCAGCGGCAGCAAGCTCTCGCTAGATGATCGATGTTGACTTTCGGAATAAGTTAATAGGTTTAAATAAAGTTAATTTTTGTAAAGCTTTGTACTCACTCAACACTTCCGAAAACTTCATTTAAATTCACTCTCTTCTTGCGTTCTGTTGATTCTAATTTCCCCACAGTCGTTGTAACTCTGTTTCACGCTCTTCTTCCGTTCTGTTGATTGTAATTTCTCACAGCCTTTGTAATTCTGTTCCACGCTCTCCTTGCGTTCTGTCGATTCTAATTTCTCACAGTCGTTGTAATTCTGTTTCACGCTCTTCTTCTGTTCTGTTGATTTTAATTTCTCAGAGCCGTTCTCGCTGTGCTTCACGCTGCTCCTCGGTTATGTTTCTTCGTACTTCCCTTTGCCGCTCTCTGTCTCTTTCTCTCTTCTTTCGTTTAATAGTTCTCGCCATATTTCAACCAATGTAACTTCAAAATCATTTTAAAGGGACGCGACTGCACAATATAGAGCAAAACAAGCCCTGATAAAATGAACAACTAACACTCAGCCTTATATATCCCTTCAGAAATTCTTGAAAAATGCTGGAAAAATAGATTTTCCAGACCGTTTTGTCAGTTCAACACGACAGAAGTGTTCATACTAGTAAGCTGTTTGCTGACTTACGCGATTCGGCTATCTATGCCACGCGCGATAAGCCACGGAAAGCGCGCGAAAAACAAAAGCCTCGCTTTAGTGGCTTCTTGTGCGATTTCGTCGTCGTCGTCGCTGTCGCCGTCGTACGCGCCCGCGAACCATGCTACTAGCTAGCTAGAACATGAAAACTGAACTTTATGATTCTCTTACAATTTCTATGGCTATGGGGCTCCAATTACCGATTATCCGATTCTCGTGGCATAGCTGATGAACAGTCAAACAGTTTCTTACTATTTCGAACGTGCGACGGCGAGGATACGCCCATTCAACACACTAATCATTAGGTTAACGTACCTAAGTGATATACTGCTTATGTTGAAATTCACGAATTTCCCTCCTAGGTCCGCGAGGAGCTTTCCTGGACACCAGACTCTCAGCGCTCGCTGGTGATGCTGGGTGACGCCTCACCCCACCCCCCTTCGTACCATCTGAACAAACTTAAGATCGACTGACGGGAAGAAGCGAAGAAACTCAACAACGAGATGGGCGTGCGCATATACTCTGTTCAGTGCCTCAACTATGGTGGATCAGATACATTTTACCGGCAACTCGCCGAGCTCACTTGTGGCTGGCATTTAAAACTGGATCAATTTGCTTCCATCGTGGATTTCTTGACGGCCATTTGCTACCGAGAGCAGGGCGTGGAACACCTGGAGGCGTTTGAAGCGGAGGTGAAGGCGCGATCGAAGGGCTCTGGTATGAACCGTAATATGCACTCCCTATTTGACACCCTGGCTGGAAGGAGCACGACTACATACACGGGCGGCGGAGATTATGGGGGACTGGTACCGATTAATCCCTCACGGTTTCAGGTTAGTGACGTCACCACGTGATGTCCTAAACGTCGCAATTCTTTCACCCGTCCACTGCTAATCTACAGTCTAAGTCTTCCTTTCCGATTGGGATCAAGAAATGATCGGCTAATCATTAGCTTACCCATTGCCTATACCCGACACGAATTAGCTATACGCGCGGTCTTTATCCCGCGCGGGGAACGCGCAACGTGAATGCGAAAATTAATAGCATAACTCACGAATGCGACCCAAGACTCAAGAAGCCTTATTATAAACGGGTCTCTCATTTCTTTGTAGTTTCTTTTTAATTGAACACAACTAAGTTGCTTTTACGCCGAGCTCAATCAAACTCGCCTGATATGCCACCGAAGCTCTCAAAAGTTGCAGCTTTTTGCAGCAACCTTGCAACAACGTGGCCTAGCGAGCAACTTACAGCCTTTGTTCTCAATGTTGTTTTTCAAACATTTCGATACTTGTGATTTGTTCCCTTTTTCGCTTGACAAATCCCAAACCAAGGTGGTTCAGAAAGCTTACTCACTGCATTTCCTGTTCCTCAGATCTTGGACGTCGACGAACGCTGTGACATTCGCACTTTCGTCGAGAAAAACGACCTCCCCTTCAAAGCAGGACGCGGATTTTATGAGTTTACCAAGCCAGAGAAGATATCGGACAAGAAAGAAGTCGTTTTGGTCGATAAATTAAAGTGTCCGGGGACATGTTTACTGGGACCGAGGCGTGCGAAATGATCGGCGCGGGTGGAGCAAGCAAAATTAAACCTGCTTCGTTTGAAAAATGGCGGGTGTTTGTGCAAAGCACGTCATATAACCGGGTTCTTATGCCCGATACTGGCTTTTTGTACGAAGTGGACACGGATCGTTAAATCTTTGTAGGCGAAAGGTCAGGTCACACACAACGCGAGGGGTCAAAAGTCACGCAATTAGGCGATTGTGTCACGCTATTGTCTTTAGAAAGTTAGCCAAACATCTTAGATGTATAGTTATTAGAATAAATATTAAATGAAATTCATATTAGCAGTTGAGACTATAAAATCTTAAAGTTAACAGAAATGTAAAGTGAACCGTTTTTACGCACCAAAACAAAATCACTTAGTTGATGTTCAGCATAAGAAAATTTACAGTGAATTTGAATACTCATCTTTTCTTCATATACCGAGTTTCAAGTAGTTGGGTTTTACTTTATGTAATATTCATTTAGCTGACTGCAGTACCTTCAAGTTAGGACCCGTGCAAACCGTACGTGTTCCCTCGTGCATAGCAGATAAGATTTGTTTTCTCGTGCGCTTTCCTTCTGTTTTCCAGATTCCTCCGTCTTTTTCCTGCGAACAGGCTCCCAGCGAGCCGAGCATAGCCTGGGGAGAACGAAAACGCACAGGTCACGCTTCCTCACGTCACGCTCACAAATTCGGCTTCGTTCGCCAGCCGTAATGTTCCCTACTGGAGAGCCTTTTCGCAGGCTACCTCCGTCTTTGCAAACCTTTCCTGATCCATTTGGACTACAACAAGGATCGCTGGCATAGCGCGGGCGAGTGACGCGAAGACCGAGTCAAGATCAAAATGGCGGACGATTTTGAAGATTTCTTCAAGCTCGCAAGCCGGTGTCACTAAAACTAAAACTTCACCTGAATCCCTCTATTTCTCTCTAAACACGCTAATGTTGTCCGATTCTCACCGGAGTCCAATAATTTGCATCCTATTATTAGACTTCGCGCGTTACAGTATTGATCGCGGTCTCTGGGGATCCATCTGCCTTGTTTCGTCACGCGACCCGGCGATAATTCTTTTCTTTCTCACGCGTACAAGCGCCCGTTTCACAAAAGTACGCCTGGTGTGACTGCCGTTGGACTCTTCCTTCCTGTCACGCCTTTGCTGACGTGGTAAAGCTCCTCCACTTCCATATGCTTTTATTTTTCGGGACTTTCCTTGTCGTTTACCCTGCTAAAACTCTTTTCGCTTCCCGTGCGTTAACACGCGATTGTATTCCTGTGGAATGGAGGTCACATGTTTCACGCCTTTCCAGTCGCTTTAACCTTTGCGTCTGGGAGCGTTGAGGCGGCGGGGAGGTCCTAATGGATAAACTTGGCTCCCACTTGGCCCATTTTGACTTCCGGCTCGTTTTAAATTCGCTGAACCATTTTGACTTCCCTCTTGTTTTCACTTGTCTGACCATTTTTAATTCCCGCTTTTTTTTCACTTGCCTGATCCATTTTGAGTTCCCGCTTTTTTTCAGTTCCGTCTTATCCCCAAGTGACAGGTTACATATTTTACAACAACTCGCAGTAATGGAACTCGTCCGATTCAAAATACAAATTTATTTACGTCCATTTTGCTTATGTCGGATAATGTACAATTCGGCTAAAACGCTGTTTGGATATCAATAAAAGCACTATAGGTTTTAGTTCACGACATCTACATTTGCTTTACAACGCGGTTTATTTACATCTAAATAAGAATTCAGAAACAAAATCTTTCAAGATAAAAACTTGTAACTGTCAGGGTGTCTGTATTAACGTTCAAATGAAGGCGAAAGAATGGTCCCGCCCAAATCTTAAATAACTGCAACCGGAGGCAGCCTTGACCCAGAGGGCGGTCGAGAGTTGATGACAGCCTCCATGTCTTTTATTTGGACTCGCAGTTTCCTAATCTCGACTTTCTGCATGTCGATCATCCTTTCCATTTCTACATTTTCGTCCGACATCTTGCGTTTGTTCTCTGAGTTGCTGGGGTCCTCGTCTTCGGGTAATTGCTGTTGTTTGCGCATGACACCTAAAGCGGTTTCCAGGTCGTGGACTTGAGTGCGGGCAATTTTAAGCTCGCGTCTTAGGTCGTTAATTTCTTTTATAAGAGTTACGTTCTCCTACAAGAAAAAGTAGAAAAATTAGCGTCAGACGCGTCGGTAACGGAAGAAGCAGCTGATGATGTCTATATAGCCCAGTTTGAAGAGAGTTGCATGCAAATGCGCTAACACGAGGGCGCTAACACGACGTGGTTTGGGAGAATTAGATGATGCTATGTGAACACGGAAAAACAAGTTCTCTATCGCTTTTATAAATATTTCTTAAAAATACGCACGAATCTAATACGTCACAACCGCGTTTGCATACTCTCACTAAACACACCAATTAACCAATGAGAGCGCGCGTAGTATCTCAGTTATTTTATAATAAATAATAGTGATGCCTGTATAAGTCAGTTGTTATTTCCACTAAGAAAATGATAATTACAGTACTTGATGCGGCAATGCTAGCGTGTAGATTATCAAATATCAAACGGCACGCAACAAGTGGTTTTCTCGGGTTCTCAGGATAAAAACGCGAGGTGAGCAAGGAACGTAATTTGGTAATTTGGTAATGAAGCTTGTTGTTGTTGTTGTAAAGGAAGCGCGCCGCAAACGCGAGCACAACGCAAGAACGCCGTAAGATCGCCACACACAAGCCACATTTCAATGCGGAATCTGTCAAATGTTCAAACTCTCACTTGCATAATCCTGACGTTATCTGCTCTGTGAATCTCGGAATCCTTGGCGAGTTTCTTTCTCAAAGACGCTACACTTCTCTCCAGATGCTCTCTTTGACGCGCGTATTCTCTCTGAATGTCTGCATCTACACCGGCGGAATCCAGCTAAAGGATACAACGAATTTTTATTAAGTATGAGTTGAAAAAAACTACATGACACAAGGATGTCACTGGGTTCTTTATACGTAAACACGATCTGAGTGAGCTGGGGAGAATTCCCAGTCTTCTTCCAGCGCTTAGCACCAGCGGCATGTTTTTCGCGCTTGGCACTGTTTATAAGTTTTCCCACGCTTGTCACGTCACTGGTTACATGCTTCCTGCGCTTGTCACTGGTTAAATATTTCCCGCGCTTGTCACTGGTTACATGTTTACCCGCGCTTGGCCCTCGTTATATCTTTTCCTACACTGGTGACTGATTTCACATTTACCCGCACTTGGCACTTGTTGAATGCTTTTATTTCGAGTTCCTATTTGTTTATTGACTCATCAGCGCTTCTGTGATTGGCCAGGTTTGATTACGTTGTGTCTAGTTTCAAGGCAGTCATCAGAAAGGCGATCTTAATAAAGAAAAAATTACGAGCTCACTTACCGACTCATCCTGAACGTATTTCTGATACAAAGACTTTACATTCTCCTTTAGTTTCTTGGGTTCTTGTATGAAACCGACGCAGTTATGCAGGTCAGTTTTAAATCTCTTCACAACTGCTTCAACATCACGAACCTAAGAGAAAAATAAGAACAAGAAACTCAGAGTCAAAGGGGTTTTCTCATAACATTCATGAAAACAAAGAGTAAGGGGACCCACAGGTATCCCAAGCTCGATATATGAGCAGCTCTTATGTTGACCCACAGGTAGCCCAAGCTCGATATATGAGCAGCTCTTATGTTGACCTTTGCATTGTTACGTGACTCGAGCGATTTGCATATTTAGGATTTGTATGGGGAAAGAAATAAAGCCGAAAAAACGAAAAACTAACGGTTGAATTACAATAAAAACCACTCACCTGAACTCCTTTGTTACTTTATTTGTGTGCTGTGTGGTTTTTTAAATGATTTGGAGCGATTTAGTGCAATTTTAGTTCCAAGAGAAGAAACCGTTGGAACTAAAATTGCGCTAAATCGCGCCAAATCAGTTAAAAAACGACACAGCACACAAATAAAGTAACAAAGGAGTTCAGGTGAGTGGTTTTTATTGTAATTCAACCCTTAAATTTTTCGTTTTCTCGGCTTTATTTCTTTCACCATACAAATCCTTATAAATTTGCAAATCGCTCGAGTCACGTAACAATGCAAAGGTCAATATAAGAGCTGCTCATACATCGAGCTTGGGCTACCTGTGGGTCAACATAAGAGATGCTCATATATGGAACTTGGGCTACCTGTGGGTCAACATAAGAGCTGCTAATATATGGAGCTTGGGCTACCTGTGGGTCAACATAAGAGATGCTCATATATGGAACTTGGGCTGCCTGTGGGTCAACATAAGAGATGCTCATATATGGAACTTGGGCTACCTGTGGTGGACCATCAAAATATAAAGAAGAATTTAAATTTACCCTTTGCCTTTCCAAATGCATTTCTTTGTCCGTTGCCTTCAGTTTAAGTCTTAGCTCGGTGATGTTCAATTCCAGGCTAGTGTTCTGTTTGTGGAATCGTTCAAGCTCACTCTCCATCTGTTGAGCAAGAGAAAAGTGAACTAAATTAATTACTGTTAGCGTATAACAATTCTATACATAGCGATCAACTAGCAAGCTAGAATCTGAGACAGCTGCAGAAGCAAACCATAGCAAATTTCTGCCTTAAACAATTGAAAGTGCTTCTAAAAGTTAAAAAACTGGTAAAGCATCACATAAAATAAGACTCTTTGGAATTGCGAAAATCTTTATCCACCTGCGCAAAAAGACTGTGTACAAATGACGACACAATGGGCTGTAATTTAACGCACACATCGCGCGCGCGTTATGAACCTTCATTGCAAACATAGCGCGTGCAAAAGAGCACGTGCAGTTACGTCACAAATTGCTGTATAGATCAGATCGTGAACAAGGGTCGACGAGAAAGAGCGCAGTCTACTCGAGTTCGACCATTAGATCCTTGTTTCATGAATAAGTCTTAAGCTTTCTCAAGATTTCCTAAAGGTAGTAATCATGGTATAAAATGAATTTAATTTAGTTTTGTTTGTGCCCACGTTAAATAAGTTGGCGTGTAATTAATCTGGCAAAAGATTTTCTCCTGTCAGCTAACAAGATAAAAAAAATCATATCTTACAGTGAGCTCATTGGTTTAGGTATAAGTCTTGCCGACCATTTTAATTTGTTTTTTTTTAATTAGACTTGTCAGGAGACAAATGCAGCTTTGATTTTTCGCTTACCTCTTGAATTTGTTCTTTCATAGCTTTGATATCATTCTCTCGGGGTTCTATTTGTTTCTTTAGTTCCTTTATTTTGTAATCCAGAACAAACTTGAACTTTTCAAGCTCTTGGTTTTTCTTCTTCAAGTCATAAATCCGTTTTTCCTAGATAGAAGCAAAAAAAGCAACTTTAGTCAACTTGCAACTACTACTTCCATCAGACAATAAGTCAGTCAGTCAGTCATTTTGTCCGTCAGACATTCAGTCAGTCAGTCAATCAATCCGTAGTCAGTCCGTCAGTCAGTCCATCAGTCAGTCAATCAATCAATCAATCAATCAGTCAGATGTCAGGAAGTCAACCTTGGTTAATAAGTGGCCATGTCAAGCAATCAGTCGACCACTCAATTAGTCAATCAATCCATCTCTCTTTTAGATGCTGAACTCAGCCAGCCAGTCAGTAAGTCAGCCGGCTAGAAGGCCACTTGGTTGGTCAGTCAGTCAGTCAAACTGTCACTCCGTATGGGTCATTCAATCAGTCAGTCTGCCAGCTAGCCAGCCAGCCAGTCCGTCCATCAGCCAGTCCGTGTAAGAATAAACAAACCAGCATGTATTTTACTGTACCTTATCCTGTATGGTTTCGTCTCTCTCTTGGATCTCCTTCTTCAGTCCATAGATATCTTTCTCCAGTGACTTTATAACTCCTTGCAGTTTGTTGTTCTCATTCTGCTGGCGCTGGATTTCAGCTTTATAATCGTCGATCTCTTTCTGGAGACTTGTAAACTAAACAGAAAATGTCGAAACAAACACGGTCTTTAAATCAGAAGTGCGTGATGCTTTTAACTTCAGGTTTTAAGTTTTCTAGGATTGATAAAATTAATTTTCTTAAAAAGTAACGTGATTTAACCCAACCAATCAGCCACTACACAGACCTCTGTAGTACTACGTCAAAATCAGCATATAGAATTTTTCAATCGAATCTTGTACGTCTATTCATAGTGTTCAGAAAGTGATCTTGTTTCTTTACCTACGCGTGAATCTAATTTACCTTTTTCCTCATAATTCCTGTTTCGCCCTTCAATCTAAGATTGGCCTCCTTCTCTTCCCTCAGCCTTCGTTCGTACTTGTTTTTAATGTCCAAGATTTCTCGATCTGCGTCTTCCTCAATTTGTTTCTTTGTCTCTTCATACTCTCGTAACTGTTGCCTGGACTCATCTTGCGACTGTGAACAAAGCAACAAAATTATATCATCAAAACATCACCTGATGCCGGAAAAAATATAGCTCTTTACCCGGACAAACAAGAAGGAAAGTTCAAATTTAAACTTTGAGTTTGAACACTTATTGCTTTGAAAGCTTTCACTTCAATATGACGTCATATAATAACGCTCAACATGACGTTCAACATGACGTCATGATTTAGTCCATAAATTGAAAATGATATCAAATGCAATTTTGGCAAGCACTTTGTTGTCGAAGGAAAGGAATATACCATAACCACATAAAACTCCACAGAACGGCGCTCGGTGCTGGCAAAATTCGATAAATCTCGCAAATAATTTTGGGGATGGAGAGATATTATCGTACAGATGTTTGTGTCCGAATTTTGAGGGCCATACCTGCTGTATTCTAGGACGTTTTTGGGAGACTACTTTTAATGTGGGTGGGAGGTGGGGGGGGGGGGGTATTTAGGGCGATTGGTATTTAGGGCGATTGGTCATTACCTGTTCAAGCTGTGCGCTTTTCTCAGTAAGTTTATTCTCGTAATACTCAGTCAGTTCTTCCAGCGCCTGTTCTTTCGACTCTTCCATCTCTGTCAGCTGCCGCTCGTAATCTTCTTGCATCTTTTGGCTCTTGGCTTGCAGCTCTTGATATTTCTCGTACTCGGACATGAGTTTCTGGTTGTTCGCCGACTCCAAGTCTTGCAGTTCTTTGCCGTGTTTTTCCAGAAAGTCGGCGATTTCCTCTTCGTGTTTCGCTTCTTCTTTGTCCTTATCAGTCTTTAAAACTTGGTTCTTAGTTTTAAGCGATTCCATCTCCTGAATGAATTTCTCCGTCAGCTCTTTGATCTTCTCGTTGTAGTTCATGTCTTTGAGACGCAGTTGATACTCATTCTCCATTTTTAGTTCTTCTACGCGCGTTTTTAGCTCAGCCATCATGGAATTCTATAGAAATAGAACGATGAAAAGTGAGACATTATTCTTTAAATTCCAAGAGAGATCAAAATCTACCTACTTATTTTCGCGGAACTTAATTTTCGCCATTGTAAAAAAGAAAACCGCGAAAATTAGTTGGTTAGCTGTTGTGCTGTGGTTTGGGTATCATTTCATGTCTTTTGAATACATGAAAACTTGAAGCCAACTGAAGTATTGGAGGGTAGGTAGCGACAGAGGAGAGCAACAATCTCCTCAGCAACAAGGAGGTCACCATGGCAACCGAGCCACAGCCCACCACCAAGGCACCTGTCAACACAACACTGAAGAACCAGTGTGTGGAATGAATACTTACCAAAGACTGTGGGAGGGAGGGAGGGAGGGGAACAAAGCGAGCAAGCTAGCAGGCAATGAAGCAAAGCACATGGCAGTGCCCCTGTAAACCTCCCTGGAACCCCCCACATAATATTAATGCAGCCGCTGCATTGGCTTAGTTTTAACCTTGCCTAAATTTCATTTAGCCTCATTTGTTTTACGTCAATTTGTGATCCAACTATACGCAACACCAAGCTATTTCTGTTTTTTTTTTCTATTTTAACAATCATTTTTTTTTGCCCTTACTTTTTCTTCCAAGTCCGATTTGGTGATAAGAATTTCCTCAGCGTATCCGACTTCCTTGTCTCGTTTCATTCCTCTGCCTTCCTTGTCCACAGCTTTGAAGATGAACAAACTTGCGTCCTCTGACACTGTGAACAGGTACTGATCATCATAGGACATGCGCATCTGGTGAACAAAGATATACCTTAGAAGGACTAGGTGCTGTTGTCATGGGAACACAGCACACTGTTAAGCGAAAAAGTTCTTCCTGTAAATTATGTCGAACTAGGTTTCAATAGTAAAGTGAGCAAGTGACGTCATGATTCAGACAAACAAATCGGAATAATGGCTGATTTCAAGCTTTCTTCAAGCGCAAAACCCGGTGTTCCAGAAACACTTTCTGAACCAGAAACTTCGCCATTATTTTCCGTCTATTTCTCTCAGAACATGCTATTATCTCGTGGGGGTCCAAAAATATACAATCAATCTTTAGGCTTTGCGTTCTTCGCTATTCACTTGACAATCAAAGTAAGTTACCTTGGTGATAGGCCTTGAATGCACCTGGTGCTCCTGCCACTCGCCAGGCACGGTCAGCGGAAACTTCATTGCGCGCAGGGTCCCCGAGCTTGTGCCAGCGAAGAGCATCCGACCGGAACGTGACATCACACACTGCGTCAAAACGATATCACTGGCTGGGACTTCACGCAGAATCTGTCGAAAACAAATCATTATAGGAGGGGTTTGAGTTTCCTTTTACCAAATACTTGCGGTGAAACTTAATGTTAGTGAAGAAAATCACCATAGCTTCGTTACACCAGTTATTGACAGAACACAAAATCTTTTCTAAGACCTTCATTGGAAAATACAGAAGGCTAGGGTTACTGCATGTCTTTTCCAATTAATGTTTATCACTTGAATTGATCCTAAAATACTTAAACGAATTAATCGTTCGGGAGTTCTGTTCTAGATATGTTTAAAGACCTTTTAAAAGCTACATGGCAGTTTCTCTACTTTTTTCTCATTTTATTTCTGAAAATACTTATCCCTTATTTACCTCCATTGTAAATAAGGTAAAACAGAGAGCTTCTACAAGTGCAATGTAGTAACAGAAAACAGTTTTCTTTATTACAATGGCAAAATGAAATCATGTACATCAATCTTTGCGATCTTCCGAATTTGGTTCAATTTCTTCCTTTTAGCAAGGGAGAAGGGTCTTATTACCTGGGAGTCGCAGATCTCCTTGAGTGTCCTGTCCGAACCCACAGCAAAAGTGGTCCTGCTGTCGGGCGAGACGGCTACACTGGTGTAACTGCAGGACTTGAGCACGCTCTCGCCTTCACGCTTGTAACTGGTCACATTCCACTCATACACAGCACCGTCCATGCCGCAAGAAATTATTTTACTGTCATCCTGACTCCAGATAACTTGGCGAACCTGGGGAAAAAGAGAAATTCTTTTGGTGAGCCACAATGCACATCTTTTTGTTAATTACAGTATTTTCGGAGGATAATTGTCCTTGCTGCTCGATCTTTTTTTGATTATATATTTCAAACTAACACAAAGATTCAAGCAATCTGGATTAAGAGTTAATCATAACAATGGAATTTTCGGCTCCAATCTCAAACATGTCTCTGATTGAGCATGCAAAGAGAAATTTGTTTATCGAATACCTTTCCATTATGTCCCTTGAGATTGCCGACGTTCTCGAATGTTGTTGAAGAGTACAACTGGATAACATTTCCATGCACAGCAGCAAAGAGATGGCCGCCATTACTGAATGAAGACTGCAAAGTGAAAGTCAAATAACTTTAGTATGGCCTTCAAAGTCATTTACATGTAAAACCCACATACATCATAAGAACCTAAAATTTAAAAACACCCTCTTGGCTAAACATTCCACTTACATGACTTGTATGTCTCTTTATAAAAAAACCGGTTTTGGCCTTTTAAAATTTAAATCAGGGTCTTGTTTCACAGAATTCACTTAATGTTTATTTTATACATGGCAGTATGATATAGATGTTAAAGGTGACCTCCTTTCCTCAATTTTGCTTCCATATCCCCCAGAGATTTTTTCTTTCTCTTTTCTCAAGCAAACATTAGTGAAGCGGCAACAACAAAACTTGTTTCAACCATTGCAATGGCTTCTACGCATTTATAAAGACAGACTGGGCTTGTTTTCTCATTAATTTTGGAAAGAACACTCACCTCTCGGCAGCCTCTAATGGTGAATTCCTTAAATGACCTGATGTCATCAATTAACAGATTCATTAGTCGCAGCTTGTCACTAAAGCCAACCAAGATGTATAACCCTGAGGGATGAAGCGCAATGCTGTAACATTCCTCCTGAAATTCTTTATATTGCTCCAGTGAACTGCAAGACAATTTTTTGTTTCACTAGACAATTCTAGTTTAAAGCTGTAACAAAACTTCAAAACTTACAGTATATACAGTTCTGAGCCAGAACTTACTGTAAACAAAACTACAAAATGCTTTGAACCATGAATGGCAATGTATGGTTTATTGATAGAAACAACCTGTAAAGGGGACAATTGGACAATCCATAGAACCTGTAGACAGTACCGCTCAAAAGTAAGTTGACTGTCCCTCGAGCCTTGATCCTCGATTCTTGAAAATTTAGAGAATCAAGGATCGAGGATCGAGAATTGAGTTTTGAGAATCGTGTATCAAGTTTCACGTCAGTCACTTGACTGATCTCTCAAGAAAGAAATTGGTCAAATAGACCGCACTCTTGTAAATTGTACAGCAAATTCATCCCGTGTGGCTGGAGTCTGGCTCACGATTCCAAATGTAAACATTACATTTGATTGCGGTTAAAGAAATTCAACCAAGTCTTGCCGTCACAAACAGACGGAGCCTATGTTATCCCTTCCGATATGATGCAATAGTTGATATGAACTTAAACCATGCCCCTTAAACCATTTTTCCTCCACCCATGGGTCACACAAGTCCTAAAGGTTGACTGATGCTATTTACAGGTCATATCAGGTTGTATGGAACAACCCTTGTGTACACTGAACAATACTACAAACATGAATCCTCATCATAAATCTCACCAAGCTTCGTAGTTCCATATTCTCACTGATCTGTCCAAACCGCAAGTTGCAATCAACGGTTTTCTAATGCATACATCCATACCCGTGATCACACCCCGATGGAATGACTGCGACAGCAACTCAAATGTAGCAATATCACCCTTAAAAGAAGAAAATTAAGATTACTCAAAGAACACCCACATCAACATACTTACCAGCAAAACAAAAATGCATACCTTAACAAAAGAAATGTGTTTACAAATATGTATAAAACTGCAAGTGTCATGCCAACAAATCTATTGACTTCTTTGCCAAAAGTCGACTCAAGCCAATTTATTTTAATCTATTTTGGCAATGAACACTGTAGCTGAAGTCTTCATTGATATCAACTTTATTACATTGAACAAAATGGTTACACCTTTTGAAAATTAAAATGCCTTGTAATATTGAAACAGAACTGTGGCAGGGGAAATTTGAGATGAAGTGCTAAGATGTTGGTCAAGCAGTAGGGAGGGCTGGGGAGGGGGGGGTATTGACAGGCCAGGAGGGACTGAGTGTCCTCCTTCCACTCCTGGCGTCCACTTCTTCCTTAGTGATTCTCCCCCTCTTTGTGCTATTTCTATTGTAAACTTGTACACAATATTGTAATATGTCCCAATTTCACAGGTAAACTTCCATCACCATGGGCATCCCATTTCCCATGTGCACCCTTTCCCTATCTTCCACACACTTCCTGTCCATCTTTAAAATCTACCACCTTTTTCCAAGTCAAGGGCATGAGATGTTTACCAGGGTTTTCAATGACCTGGCCAGACAAGGGCATTCCAAACATTTCCTAAGACACTCTCAAGTGTGTTTCGTCAACATTGCAAGTACTTTTTCTTTGAAATTAAGTGAATTTGAAGGAAGTATCATCATTTAAATTACTTTTCTTTTCATTTGATGCTTCTACTTCTACGCAATATTTTTATATAGTGTCAGAGATTAGGCTTTAATGGCTCCAATTTTTCAACAAAGCATGAGAAATTGGTCCGAAGGTGTGAGCAGGCATGGAATCAAAGCTTTTAACCAACAGACATAAAACTCACACCCAAAGTGTGAGAGTTACGAGGTATATTCTTTCTCAGTACCCTAGTCAGTCTCAAATCCACTAGACAGACAGGTCCCTACACTATATAATGATGACAACAGTTCCTATATTATATACATTTATTATCCAACTGCAGGGGTTTCAAAATAAGGCGGCGACTGCCTGAGTTCCACCAGCTACTTGACTGTTATACCGCCGGCTACTCTGGTCGTAGCAATCAGCATGCCAAGAACCTAACTTATAACAGCCACCTACTCTTGTAGTCGATGACGCCTACTTCAAAACATTTTGAAACCCCTGCAACTGTGCTTCAGAGTACAAATAACGCCTAAAACGAGTACAAATATGACGCGGTATTTGTACTCCAGAGAACCGATTAGAAATTCACCCGCATGGACATAACAGTTTGGTGTGATGGATAATAAATCTCTTATTAGACGTTTTGTTGTGTAGTATCGCTAAGAATTTTTACTCGTTGTTTGTATTTTGACTCACCCTGCAGGCTTGTCAAAATACAGCACAACTCCTAAAAATACTCAGCGATACTACATAATAAAACGCCTAATAAGATATATGTACCGGTAGTTTAAAAAATGTCTCAATGCTGTTCACAGCATTTAAAAAGAAAAAGAAAAGAAATAAAGACTGAGGGTATATGAAGCAGAAATTTACAAATACCACAGTGACTTGGTTATATTTAATTTTAGTTTTAAATTTAGGAATGAAAAAAAAAATAGTGTTTTAAATACTTAAGTGTTCACTATGTGATATTTAGTGGAAATGCCACAAGCAACCTAAATTGTTTACTAACAATAACAGTTATTTTTCTCCCTGGTCTTTTCCCTCTTTTTCCTCTCTGTAAGTAAACAAAGCAATTTCAAGCATTAAATTTATATTTCTTAGTTAGTTTTAGAAATTAGTATTTTTAAAATGATTTTTAAAACCTTGCTTCAAGTAAGTTAGAAAATACTTTATATTTAATAACTCTTGTCTTATAAAAGTTAAGTTATTTATTATATCCTTTAGGTTTTTTAGAGTCACTTTAAATTCAATGCCAATTCATCTTATACATGTAGTTTGCAATTATTTTCTTGCAAGACTACATTAAATTTATTAAAATAATTTAAAATACAAATTTTGCATACACCTTCATCTACTGTAACATGCAATCATTTAATAATGATTAAATTTACTATCAATTTTTTTAAATGATTATTTTTGTTTTAATCTCGATATAAAATTTAAAAACTATTATCACAATGTTGTAATTATTTATCGCTTAGTTGATATTATTTTTTTGAAGGGTCACAGAAAATATTGGTGACACCGACCCTTTAATTAATTTAACAAAATTATTTACATGTTCAACTGCAGTGTAGTTTCAGTTTCTTATAAAATGTACTCATTTTATTATTACATAGAGGCCAATATGATATACATGTAAACTCAATGAAGCATTTGATGGTTAAAGGAATGAGAATCAAATGAATAACATTGTGCATATATTATTTATTAATTAGCACTGTACATTTTTCATAATAAATAAATGATGATGATGATGATGACGATGACGACTAAAAATGGATTACTCACCTTCCCAAGATCAGCGGTAGACATAGTGATACAGTAAAGCTGGCTTGATTTTGTGCTGCAAACAAGCGTCTCCTCCGAGGGACTCACAGTAAGATTAACAATCTCTTGACTTTCGGACACCTGTGGATCAGGACTTTGTGTGTCAACTGGGATCTTAATTTCTCTGGCCTTCTTGTAGAAATCCTTTTCTTCAGTTTTCTCAAAGAGGTGAACTGTCCCTGCCCCACCTGAACAGATGAAGCCTTTTGAGAATGCAATGATACATGTCACTTGTGGAGGAGCATCTTGACTTACGCCACTTTCAGGCACACTAGCCATACTTTGCCTGAGAAAATAATGAATTTAGTGTAGACAACAACAACAACAACAACTTTATTAAAACCAAATATAATAGTTAGTGGATGGCCTACCCCGCAAATAGCTAGAAAAAGCTAATCGAGGCGGGATAAGCCAAATACAAGAACAGACCTATTGAAAGACAAATTTACACAACAACAATTAGTTTAACAAATTAAAGGTACAAATTACAAAAGGACTGATTATTGACAAATATCTATTAGCTAATAATTAAAGACCAACAAATCTACTCGCAACTATATTTTACTTTATATCTTACTTTATGTTATACATGAACAGAATTTTCTACATGTAATTGACCAAAATAGTTTACAGTTCTGTGCAACCTACATGTGTAATGTTGTCACTGGACGAAGTTTATTATCAACTCTTGAATATATCTTTTTTATATTTTCTCGATGGCTTCTGTTGCAAGTAGCCGATCAAATGTAAGAAGAGTACCAGTAACATGCAATCACGAACGTGGAACTTGACATCTCCACCTCTCACAGTTCTTGTATTTTAATTGTCCTCTTCAAAACACAACCATTGAAAAGTCAACAAAAAGATGTCAAAAAGTTGTATTATACAGCACTGTGACATGACTCATCAGTTCCGACATCCTGCAATGCTGGTTTTTTTAATAGAAAGCGACTAAAAGTACATTGTATTTCAAATGCCCCTCAATGGGATGCTAGTCAATTAAAATCTTCCAGTTCTTTTTAATCTATGTTTCACTTTTGGGAGTATCCATTTTTAAAATCTATTTAATTGTGTTTTTAGTTTTAGTTCTGCACTTTACTGTATATTAGTTAACTAATTAACATTTATTCTTGTAAAGTGCATTTCAGCATGCTTACATGGAATTTTCACTATACAATGTTTTTATTATTATTATTATTATCATTATTATTATTATTATTATTATTATTATTATTATTATTATTATTATCATTACATCGGAAAGTGCGCAAGCCAGAATTTAAGTAGTGACTTTTTGTCAGTCTGAATTATTTTTAGATAGTTTTTACTTATTTTTTATTAACTTTTCGACGCTTTTTAAACTATTGTAAGTGAGAAATGAAGTTTTGAAATAGAGCAGAAGAGGAGAGAAGAAGAATATCGCGTTGTATTTTTATAAGTTCTGTAGTCTCTGGGGGTATTTAAACGCAAGATCAACAACATTCTTTAAGTCTAATGCACGGCATTCACGGAAAACAGCTTTTAGTGTTAAATACTATCTAGTTTCAATTTTAAATATTTATAGTATATATGATGTGTATTTTAATAGGCTGATGAATTGATGATGTTGATGTTTTTGTTATTTTTTAAAAAATACTATGTAAAATGTTTGTATTCACAAGGTGATGGCAATAAAGTATTTGTTTTTTATCATTATCATTATTATTATTATTGTTATTATTATTATTATTATTATTATCATCATCATTATTATTATTACTATCATTATTATTATTATCATCATTATTATTATTATTATTATTATTATTATTATTATTACTATCATTATTATTATTATTATTATTATTATTATCATTATCATTATCATTATCATTATCATTATCATTATCATTATTATCATTTTTATTATTATTATTATTATTGTTATTATTATTATCCATGCTTACCTTGTGGGAGCCGATACATTTGCAGCACTGCCACCAACTTGGAATTCATTTTTAAGTTCTCCAGATTCAAACAACAGAAGTCTTCCTGTATCTGTTCCAGTAATGATTCTTTCATCAGAAACCCATGCCTGGCAGAGAAAGTTTTGTGGTTCCATTTTCTGGAAAGCAAACTGCTTCAGATTTCCTTCACTATAACGGAACAACTTGAAGATTCCATTCCCTACAACACACAGCTGTGTGTTGTCTTGAGGATTGAAAGTTACCTGCAAGTTAGAACAAATAAAGTAGATTAGCAACTGTTCTACATGAAGTATGGCAGTCTGTACTGCAAGAACATAATGACATAAGGAAAAAACTGATTTTTTCTTTATGTTGTAATGTTCATGTTGTTATGTTGCTAGTGTGAACCAGGCTTAAAGTGCACCAAACACCAAAATATTTTTTTCGCTAAAATACACCACTGTACCAGTTCGAAACGCATTTCACCTTTCGTTTCTCCTTTTCCCCCAATTCTGGCTATTGATTGCATTAGGAAAACTGTAAATCATTTGCTCCACAACCGAGTCAGAAGGGTCATGGGTCTTTTCATGATTTGACGTCACAAATTGATTTGCATCGCATCAAGTCATGCAAATAGACCCATGCCCCTTCTGGCTCAGTCGTGGAACAAATGATGAACAGTTTTTCGAAACTTTTAAATGCTATAAATAGCCAGAATTTGATGAAAAGGTGAAACAAAAGGTGGAATGTGTTTCGAACTGGTACATAGGTGTATCTTGGTGAAAAATATTTTGGTGTTAGGTGCACTTTAAGAAATCTTTGAATTCAGTTGACTGCAGGTTCTCCCATTGTGTTCAAGTAAACACAATCCCTGTATATATTATTGTGATGAATTACTGTTGTTACAATAGTTCTCACTCTTTTGCTGAAGAAGCAAAACACACAAAGCGTGTACTAATACTAATTACCTGATAAACTGGGGAGTTCATCTGATTCGTTGACTTCGTGACAGCCATCACCTTAGCTTTCTCCCAGGTCCAGTATAACAATGTCCAGTCGGGTCTTCCCCCTTGCGACACAAGATATTTTGAATCAGGCGAGAACGCCAAGCTGACAAACTCCGTTGACTGCATCTCTGGAGAGCTAAGCACTTTCTTCTTTCGCAACGTGTTGAGATCGTAGATAGTAATCGTAGCTTTTTCTCCTTTCTCTGCGATGGCGACATATCTTCGATTCGGACTGACCGCCATGGCTGTCATACCCGCACTTTTATCAGTCCCGGGAATGAATCGTTGCGATTTCTGGTCAATGTTGAATAAAATGCAGTTCGATCCAGATGGATAAATGATCGTCTGCTCGTCCAGGTAGCAAATATTGTCCGTGACATCGGCCTCCAGGCCAAAGCAATGTCTCGGGGTCGCAACGGCAATCGACATCTCGATGGAAGAAGTGAATTACACTGGAATTTTAACGTGTTAAATCCAGATTGTGCCTTCAAAACGCCTTCTGAATACTTTCCGTCCTTCCCTAACGGTTCACAAATAAACTGGTTCCCTCAAATATTAATAAAAGCATTAAAGTACTGCAGTAAACAGGTTAACTCTGTCTTGTTCAGAAAACATGGTTGCCTTTGGAGTTTATTTCGTTGCCAAGGACATTACTAAGAAGGCGCGGATACCAAGTCGTACTTTGTACTTCCGCTGGTCAAGAGGAAGGCGGCCTGGGAAAGGTCGGGTCCAGTGGACTAATCATGATCATCACATTATCTTCCAGGCTGTTTGATTTCATTTTTTCTTTTTTTACGGGGGGGGGGGGAGGGGGGAGTTTTTATATGCCAAAAACGGTAGACTGATCCCCACGGCAAAGAGAAGAAATTAAAACAGAAATAAAATCACATTAAAACAATTTTATTTTAATTATTTTATTTCTGTTTTTATTTATTCTCTTTGCCGTGGGAATCAGTCTACCGTTTTTTGCATAGCATCTTTTGATTTTAACTGATCCAGGTCTACAAAGATCCGGCACCATTCCGCATTGGTTTGTCGTTGTTGACGAACGACCGAGTCCAGGGTGTAGTTTCAAAAACCGAACGTTTAATAAGTGCCAACAACAAGTTATATATACTTCAAATTAGCATACCGCTCATACACATTCCACACACACATTCCACGCACATTCCACACGCTTACAATAACATGCTTACATCCCCCTTTACAAAATGAATACACTGCAACTGGAAAAGCGAGTTACAAGCTAAATAGATTAACAAGTCAAAGTCCGTTATAACCCTATAATCCTATGACTGAGTGAGTTCATTGAAAGTCAGTGTCTCATGATAGTCAGGTTACAAAGTCTTGATACTTTGGATTCGGCTTGGACATCCTTCCAGATCTGGTAACATATGGTTGGGACTCTCCACTGGATGATCCTTGGGGTCTGGTGGGAACTTGGGGTCTGGCAGGAGACCTTGCAGGAGACTGCTGAGGTACAACAGGCACCTCGGTTAACTTGGGCGGTGACTTTACAGGAGAAGGTGTAGAAAGAGGCACATCATCATCTGCTGCTGCATGATGGTTAAACGGGTTAGGAGCAGGCTCTGAAACAGGCAATAGATGTCTTCGGTTTCTTCTATACTCCTTTCCTCCAGCTTGTACAATATACGATCGTGGATGCGAAGTGGGCTGCTTAACAACGCCTACTTTCTCGTAACCTCTGTTAGTCTGAAGACGAACAACCTGCTGGGGACTGAGAGGTTGGAGAGGTTTAGCATGCTGATCGTGATACAACTTCTGCTGTTGTCGCTTCAACTCCAAACGTGAGGATACGTCTTTGCTGTTGAGCGCTCTAGGATAGAGGAGTTTCTTTGCAACGGGTAGAACACATCTAGTGCGTCTGGACATCAATCGTTGAGCAGGAGAACCTAGCGTTTGATCTCTTGGAACATTCCTGAGGTTAAGAAGACCAAGCAGGGGGTCAGAGCCATCCTTTTTGCACTTGTCCAGCAGGTTCTTGGCTTGCTTGACTGCGTTCTCAGCTAGACCATTGGACTGAGGGAAGTAAGGGCTGCTGGTGACACGCTCGAAGCTCCATTCACCGGCGAAACTCTGAAACTCTCTGCTTGAAAACTGTGGACCATTGTCCGTTAGCAGCTTGCAGGGAATGCCATGGGTAGCAAAGTGATTCTTCATCTTCTTAATCACAGCTTTGGACGATAGATCTCTGAGGGTACTCATCTCGAACCAGCCCGAGTACGAATCGACGAGAATCAAGTACTGCATTCCATCCCATTCAAATATGTCCGCGCTCACAAAGGACCATGGGAGGTCTGGGACTGGATGGATTAGAAGCGGTTCTTTCTGTTGATGGGGTCTTGCACTGTTGCAGGGCTGACACAAGGATATAGCAGATTCAATGTCATGAATCATAGAAGGCCAATACACGACTTCTCTTGCAATTATTTTCGTAGCATCAACCCCAGGATGCCCCTTGTGAAGCTGCTGAACGTACTCTTTGCGCAAGGACTGTGGAACTACAACTCTCAGGCCTTTAAAGATGATTCCGTCGTCCACAATCAGCTCGTCCCTTATGGGAAAGTAAGGCTGTATCTCTGGAGGTACACTCTTGGACTTTCCTGGCCAGCCATTGACAATGAAACCAGAAACTTTCTGCATAATAGGATCTTCAAGGGTATGCTTCTGTAGTTCGGCCATGCGTGCCGAAGAGATGGACGTGAAAGACAAAATGTCAATCTGCTCATCGTCAACTGAGTCGGAATCTCCTTCAGTATAAGCGCGTGACAACGTGTCAGCTACATAGAGTTCTGTCCCTTTCTTGTACACGAACTTCAAGTTGTACTTCTGAAGCTGTAAGAGCATTCGTTGAAGACGGGCAGGAGCTGAATGAAGAGGCTTGCTAACGATGGCTGTTAGAGGCTTGTGGTCAGTCTCGATAATGACTTGTCGACCATAGATGAAATCATGGAACTTCTTGCACGCAAACAGAGCAGCAAGTAACTCTTTCTCGATTTGAGCGTATCGAGTTTGGGCTTCTGTGAGTGCTCGTGAGGCAAAGGCCACAGGGTGACCATCCTGTAAGCAAACTGCTCCAAGACCACTCTTTGAGGCATCCACAGACAATGTGGTAGACTTCGACGGATCAAAGTACTTTAGGACTGGTGTCTGAGAAATGTCTGCCTTGAGTGCTTCAAAAGCGCGCTGCTGTGCTGGCCCCCAGCTCCAGTGCGTGTCATTCCGCAGCAATTCACGTAGTGGTGCAGACTTGTCACTGAAGTTGCTGATAAACTTGTGAAGATAATTAGCCATGCCAAGGAATCGACGGAGTGACTCTGGGTCAGCAGGTGTTGGCATCTCTCTTATAGCAGTAACTTTGGCTTCATCAGGTTTGAGACCGCCCCTTGTGAACTGATGACCAACGTACGACACACGATCTAGACGGAACTTGCATTTCTTGGCACATAACTTCAGGTCAACTTCACGAGCTCTTTGTAGAACTTTCTTAAGGTTTGCATCATGGTCAGGTGTTCCCTCGCCCCAAACCAACAGGTCATCAACAGGTCATTGTTTCCTGGCTTGGACGTAATCGCATCAATAATAAATAAACCTTCTTCTTGGTCGGCAGGAAATTGTGGATAAACTTCATCAACGGGACGCCTACGAGTGGGGCGCTGGCCAGTGCCATCCCGACGATTATTCGAGTGCTCGCCAAAACGCTTAGAACGGCACACTTTCTCGAAATGGTTAGGCTTCTGAGATCGGCTACAAAGGACTGAAACGGTTCACCATCCTTCTGTACACGCGTGTTGAACTTGTGCCTTTCCATAATGACGTTACCACGAGGGTCGCAGATTTCTGCAAATTTCCTTTTTAGTACTTCGACGCTCTCGCGAGATTCTTCCTGAACACGAACTGTTCCATCTTCGTTTAGGACGGCTGGAGCGTAAACGAAGGATTTCTCTTTTTCAATCGCCTCTCTTCCTGCTAAATTTAACAAAATGTAAGCCTTTGTTTTGTCGTCTTTGTCACCATGTGCTGCAGCTATGAATATCTCGACTTCTTGTACGAAATGCTTCCAATTAAGAGCCACGTTTCCTTCGAAACTGAGCGGATCGGGTTTGCGAAGACCGTCAGCCATGAAGAACGTCGAAGAGAAACGAAAATCAAAGCAGGAACCGAACGATGCGAAATCCCACTCCTGACACCATGACGAACGACCGAGTCCAGGGTGTAGTTTCAAAAACCGAACGTTTAATAAGTGCCAACAACAAGTTATATATACTTCAAATTAGCATACCGCTCATACACATTCCACACACACATTCCACGCACATTCCACACGCTTACAATAACATGCTTACAGTTGTGGCCTTGCCAATATTAGAAGTTACGTTTTATATTCCCATCCCATTTTCTAAAAAATGACAATTCAGCTTGACGTCTGTAACAGGAGCAGATAGATTGTAGCTGGATCGATCTTGGTGAAGATCAGGATCAGCAGTGACCGATCTGCCTTTGGCATAAAATATAACCTCTTTAATTTGCGCGTTTCGGATAGAAAATGGCACCGCTTTCACAAACCTATACTTGAATAAAATCAGTCGACCGTTCAGCAAGTCTGCTCAACAAATTTTGATGCCTATAATGACAGTTTCCAAAGATCCAACTGAAACCGGTACTTATTTAGAGCGGAGCCTTGTAGCTCTCTTTACGCTTGAATTGCTGTTTTTCACTGTCACGCCACGAAAGTCAAAACAAAATTATTAAGACAAAATTTAAGAATATGAAATATTATAGAAGACTACTGCATGTATAGCGGCGCAATGCTTTGGAACCAACTCCCAAATGAAGCAAAACTAGCGGAATCGATACATTCATTTAACAAATGTATCAAAACGTAATTGGGTCATGTCATGTCACATGTGTTGATCTTGTACTTTAATAGTTTGTTACAGTTGACTTTCTGTAGTTTTAGACTCACCATATCATTAATCATATACTTAGTTTATAATATGTACTTAGTTTATAGTAGTTGAATTTTTATGATCTTAGACCTACGATATTATTAATCTTGTACTATTAGTCCCAGTCTCTTTTTATGTCTGTAAAAACACGCCCTCCATGGAAACCAGCTGAGTGTTGTTGGGGCTAGCGTGTTTCTTTGAATGAAATAAAGTATACCCACCCACCTACCTACCTACCTACCTACCTACAATTGTCCGAGCTTCAATTCTGTGCGGTATTCTGTACTCTATCTACCGAAATGTTCCACTCAAATTTATAGAGCTCACTAGTTATGGAAAGGCCTGGAAAAGCCATGATTTGGTACCGAGGGGAACAATATGGCGGCCGGTAATCAATGAAAACATCTGGTATCCACTTCTGTTATGAAAAGCAATCTAAAATGTGACACGAACTAGTATAGATTCATATAAACGCTTCTTCGAATTCCAATTGCTAAAAATCACAGAGGTAGTCTTTTTCATAAACCGCGTACGCGACAGTATTCTGGCGGCAATCTGGGAACTTGAATCATTTGGAGTGCAACTTCGACAGTCAAAATGCTCTAGTTTAACATGCTATCAGGATGATAATTTTTAAATGGAGATATTCTTAGGGAGACAAACTCAATTTAGAATCTTGATTACTTCACGCGAAAAGTGTGTAGCTCCTCGTGCAGTGTGGGTAGGGCTGAGGGTGTGTCGCAGTGTCACGCGCTCGTCCCAAGGAATAACTGGCGCGATATTGCAATTGTTTCCGGTGTGGCCTATCGATATATCATCAGATTTTGTTGGTTTGAAACTGGACTCGATAACTTGATAAATTCAAGTGGAAATGTCAAAATTGGCTCTCACGTAAATACTTTTGCCATGTCACGAATGCGTTTTCGCGTTTCTCTGGATTCTTTACTTTGAACTTTTCCTGTGCAACATGTTGTGCATAACAAATGTTTTGCTACATGTTGCGATGAAATGTCCCGTGCCTTTAGCCAGTTCACAGCATGACCCATTTTGAGATTGTTGTGTTGAAATGTTCCGTCCATTTGGGACGGGATTTAGTGCTGTAGTCCAATCGGAAGGTCTTGTTTACGGAAATACGACTCTTATTCCCTCGTTTAGGGCCCTGGGTGGGTACCCCCTCCCTAATGTAGAGATTGTTTGCGTACGTGGAAAGCTTCAATTTCAAGCCGTTTCAGGTTTCTGCGTCAGTTTTAGCTTAGCTGGAGCGGCGAAAAACAATTTTAAAATTTATCACGAGTTAGTTCAGTGACTCCCGACCGAATCAACCTCCAACTGACCTCCACCTGGTCCAATAGATTTGCCTACAAGTCGAGAGGTGGACCTCTTTGGAAAAGTCTTCTGGTTCCACTACTGCGTTAGTCGCAAGGAGCTGACAATGGGCCTGAAATTTAGCGCCATTTGCGGCCTGTACCAGGTGCTTCTTATAGTTCTGTTCGCCGTCCTTACCGAATACTCCGACCATGCATCTCCACCGCACAAGCGCAAGGGATCCAATGGATCCGCTTCCGACACTTTCGAAACACTGCCCGCAAACGATGTCACCACTTACTATCCAAGTAAGAACTATTTATGGTTTGATTTCTTGTAATATGTGAGACAGAAAACGGCTACTGGGTTTTGTACTTTTTATAACGATCTTTCTATAAAATCACCCGCGCGCGTCCTGGGAGGAATTGGGAGGATGAGGGGGAGAGGAGGAAGAATATAAACCAAGAAATATCCATGAAAAATCCGAACACAGAGTTGACGCCGTGTTGTGTTTTGACCTGTTTTACTCTTCTCGAAGTCCCTTTTGTTGTTTTCCGAAACGTTTATAAATTTGTCAAATTTTGACACCCCAAGGAGGTTAAAGGTTAAAGTAAATTATCAATAAAACTCCAGCTTGCAACTGAATTGAACCCGATTGAGCTGAAAGAAGCAGTGCTATGGAAATGAAACTCATTTTTCCATATGAATAAGAACAGTATTAAATATGTAAGTGAGATGTTCTTCGGAGTAACAATCATTTTATTTCGCTGATCGTTGTCAGCAATGGCAAAAATTTGAAACCGAAACACAGATTTTGTGCCAAAGTATATCCTTTCTCTATTTATACTGAAGCGTAGGTTGATGCTTTCCATAACATCAATTGTTGCTCTCTTAGGGCGTTGAAAAAAGAAGTGTAACTCGCACGTGGCTAAATAGGATTTTAACCGCCAAAAATGTACCTTGAGAAAAAGCGCCGATAAACTCATAAAGGCACATTGACTTCCTCTTGTCACGTCTATTAAACCAGAACGTGCCCCTGATGAAGTCTTCCACAAGCGATTAAACTGATATTCGACATAGCATTCGAAGTAGAAAAGAAAACTAGCAACTCAATGATCTGTTGGACAGCAAGGGGATTGGCACTGCCGGGAGGTACCAGGAGTCTTCGTAATAGTCGAATCTTAAGCTTGTATTCTCAGCGCTATGTCCAACTAACTAACAACTGTGTAACTGACTGCGAGAGCTTGAATTCTCCTCAACTTTATAGGCAAACCGTAGACATGTTTGGGTTTGAACTCTCAGTTACCTTGGATGGATCGGATACTACTGAGACGTACTCGAGAAAGCGAATACAAACAGACCTAGATGAAGAACCAACACGAAGAGCGAATGTCCAATGATAAACTCAGAAGAACGAAAAATAAATGAACACGAGACTATAAGACGAACTTTGATGGCGGCACAAATCAAGGTCATTGAGAACTTCCAAGCATGACTACCGCGGGAACTATTGTTATAAACCTTAAAATTCTCAATGCCACTCAAATAGGCAGACGTGACAACTTAGACTTTAGAACGACCATGTGTGGGCAAAACCAGCCCTTGAATAACCTTGAGCCCTCCAGACAGCCTAGCCTGTTCAAAGGCTAATTTCAATGGAACAAGAATTGCCTCTTAACCTTGTCAGTAATTAAATTTATCTTATTTAGCCGATACCGCTCTAATCTGAAGGAGTCTACGACTCTCGACCTAAACAAAAACGTAGACTCAGTATAAAGCGGATATTTGGGTCAAAATGCTAAAAGTGGTATATGGAGTTGCTGTTTATGTTGTTGCCAAGGTGACGAGACGGCCGGATTTCTTGCAGGGCCAGCGTTGCTTTGCATGGCGGTTTTGCGCATGCTATGCGATTCATGTGAGTAACTTGGACTTTGGCGATTGCAAGGAAGGAAGTGGGGAAACAAACGATCAATAACGTTAATCTTTTTATCTTTTGCTTCGATTGCAATGTTGAATATTAGTTTATTTGTTTGTGGAAGTCACCTGATGGTCATGGGAAAGGCCAGGCTTCGTGACGCTTTCCTACATCAACAACTCGGCAGCATTCCACTTCGGCTCACGATAATAATTCTACAAGGTATTTGCTTGACATGTGTTAGGCTCGTCCAGAAGCGAATGGGCCGTAATGCTCTGCTTGACAATTCTTTATTTTTGCGACTTCCCCTTCTTCCGAGTAGGATAGGATAGCCACTTCTGCATCGCGAGCGCAATGTTAACCAGGCGAGGTTACTCGGATGAGGTGCTTCAGTTCACGTTCTGCAGTGGTCTTGTTGCTGATTATAATGGAACAGTTGTAGATGAAAGATACAGAAGAACCACGAGGCTAAACCCGCTCATTTTTTTCTTTTTCTGCCAGAAGTAAAAAATCGGATCTGAGCCTGCGATCAATGAAAAACTACCTTATTATAGGAATATAACGAAGCATGTTAACAACGCAATAATTAATACTCGAATTTGATATTTTTCGCACTTCTTTCTTTAGAAAAAAACAACGCCCAACAACAAAATTTGTTCTTTATTTCCAGCAAGGTAGCCATACAAACTAGGGCATGAAATGGGATGACAAAAATGCGATAGATATTTTGCGCAAGAAAGTTGAAGAAGTGACTTATCCCCTCGGAAAAGACGATCGGTATACTGACGAATCTAAGGACATTTTGAAGTCAATATTAAATGAAGATGCGTCAACGGATTCTGATAAAAAGGTGTCTTAAAATAACGATGCTTTCAATCAACGTCATTTTAATTAACAATGAGGTAAATTAAGATACATAAAATTAACGCGATTGAAATTCACGTTAATTACATGCATTGTTAATTTCCTATAATAAGGTAATGACTGGTCAGCGGTCAGCTTCAAAAAACACGTTACCTCGATGAGTTCTAAATCTGAGCCCGCGATCTGGTCATGTGATAATGGCCAGCGGATACTTAACAAGGCATGGCTACCCCAATGGCCGCCATTTTGTGCGACTTCGTCGTCGTCGTTGTTGTCATAGGGCGCACGCGCCCGCGATCCATGCCACTGGCCAGGTCGACCATGAAAACTTGAATGCATGGTTCTCCTATTCAATGCACGCACGATTGTCCTTCTCCTATAGTTATGGGGCTCCGCTTTGCGGCCCTTTGGGCATCTAGAGCTCCGCTGTAAATCTCAACAAGGTTGTGCAAATGTTTCTAACTTGCAACCACGATTTCGAAAGAACATAACGTTTGAGAATCTTGGGATGTTCCATTTGTTGCGTTAAAACCACATCAAAACAACATTGATTTTCCAACTGATATCCTGTTCGCACGTTTTTGACAAAAATAAATTGTTTTTGACCAAACAAGGAAATTTAATTTTCGCAGCTTGTTTTATGAGCGGCTTTTATTTGAAAGGTCACAGCATAGATGGCAGCATAAATAGCTTTTTTTTAATTCACAGACTTAAAAGATTGAACCACCTTGTATGTTAAAAGACAAATAGTTAGCAAGAAAGGTGATTTTCGTAACTATCGAAGTGTCTGCAGGAACGTTGTTTCTGTCACTGCTGTAATACACATTTTTTCAATTATAGATGTTTGTTCTCTAATCACTCCACAGTATAATAATAATCAACATTCTTGTGGCGTTTCTCTAATTGCTTTTATAGTGGGGATCTTTGCTGAACTGCACGAGGCTGTTGGAGTTGCCTGCGTGTTGCCCGTCTCTTATTTCTTTACGCGGGAGGACGCCACGTTTCGTGTGTTTTGCGCCTAGTCACTTGTCTCCGAAAGATCGCGATGGAAAATATCTGTTAGATTTACGAGCTCTAAGCGGACGTTTGCTGGTCATTAAGGAAAGCAATCTCTAGGCGATAGGGGCTTTTGAAGAAAATTTACAGCTGTTTTCCCGGTTTCGTTCAATCAGCTGAACCTCACGGTGAGGCGTGATTTCATACTCGCGCGTAAAAATACTTCCACGCAAACAAACAAAGACCAAGTGAACCCCTGGGTTGCGGAAAACTTAAAAATAATGCGTCGATTTGTGACCACGATGAAGGAAAAAAAATTCAACAGAAATTTAAATGCGGTCATCCCGCGTTAAAAGGTGAATTTCCACTGTCGCTAATTTTGTTCGTTAACGGGCTTCTTGATTTTAACTGGACGTCCCGCGTCTGCGGTAAAATTTGAAGCATCTTCACTTTTCACGCAGACGCAAGACCTCAATACTCTACCTCTCTTTTTTTTAGTTTACTTACACATAGCCAGTTTCATTCACGCCCGTTAACGTAAGAGAAATTAATTATCACGCCATGCACCACCGTCAAATGATGCGCGATCAAAGGTTAAACTCACTAAAAACGTACAGGCAAAAGGTTCAAAAACAAAGAAACCGCAACCTTTGTAGGAATAAACGATCACAATTTTGGGTAAAGAAAGCCTATTTCGTTTTTTCTTTCTGTTCCTCGCATCAACAAAATTGTAGTCTCTTGTTCCAGAGTCTACGGAAACAACAGCAACTCGGCTTGATCGCTGAGGTATACACCGGGGGTATACATTGACTCAATTGCGCTTACCCTTGGTGCCAGACGGTTTTTCCGTTTTCCCACTTACGATCGCACTGGTAGAAGCCTGCACGCAGCCGGAAATTTGTACGCATGGGAAAGGCCAGGACAATAAGAAGTTGACTGGACTTTACTATTGCTAAACGAAGTTAATATTTAACTTAAAATTAATTGGCCAGGGGACCGGGTCGCAAATTTTGGAATAAAAATGTCAAAACCCCTGTGCACTGAACAGGTTCTCCGGCGCGAGTCTTTCTTTACAGCTTATTCTGCAGTGTACGTTCCGAACATTCCTTACACAAGAAACAACATGAAAGCGGCTTATTAATTCTGCACGACATGATAACGTATCACTTCTCCTTTCACTCACTCCAAAGTCCAGTCCTGATTTTCCAGCTAGCCCATGCTGACTGATAGCGGCTTCAACACACAAACACCCCCTTGCACCGTTATCTTTATAGGCCATTCTCTTTAAACATCTTGACCGACTCGGTCAAGATGTGTGTATTCGGTCAAGATGTGTTAATTATCCACCCTTTGAACAACTGGGGCCAGGACAACGAATATTGTCTTCTTCAGCCATAAGGGGGACGAACGCCTTGACAGATTTTACCTGGGTTCCCGCGGTCAAGTCTTTGTGTGACCGTCCGCAACTTCGACGCTCGCGGACGCCGCAACTGTAGACAACTCTGCGATCAGTTGTCTTTAGGAAGGAAATGACACCCAGCATGCTCAGATTTTGCGATTTTTTAACCTCGACAACGCCTCGTATGTCCCATATATAACGGAAACCAACAAACAGCACAAAAGAACAACGTCTTGCTAGTAAACATACAATCGAACTGGCAGTGAACACATACACAGGACGCAACAGTACAACAACAACGATTAATCATTGATTAATGATGTTTAATTAACTAGTGACAAAGATATCGAGCGCGTCTCATCTTTAGTCAGATCCGGAGGAGAGGCGTAATCTCTTTCCACCTCTCCCTCCCTAAAACAATTTTATTTTCCATTGTCACATTTAGTCTTAGTTTTTTATTCCTAGTTGCGTTCCTGTTTATTGTGTAGTATTTTGTTCAGCAGATTTCACACTGTACAATAAACTCATTTTGCCCAAACTGTTGTGCCGTCTTGGTAACGTGGGTTGATTAACAGTTTATTTTACCCAAACAAGGACGCGCGTCTACGCTGTCACTCAAAGAGGACAAAACATGCAATCAGACCGCGACCCTCCCTCTGTAGACTCTGTATCCATCACTGCTTTTGGTCACGTATGAGTGAGGGTCCGTCCATAGTTCGGTCCGTATTTCAAAGGTTTTAGTACATTCCATAGCCGCCTCAAGTTTCAACCACGTTGCTTTTGGCGCGGTGTATAAATTTCTGAGATTTTA
The DNA here is from genome assembly GCA_947652115.1 of Blastomussa wellsi. Lineage (NCBI taxonomy): Eukaryota > Metazoa > Cnidaria > Anthozoa > Scleractinia > Plerogyridae > Blastomussa > Blastomussa wellsi. The sequence continues at coordinate 15,134,331 of OX393571.1, forward strand.
GTCCCGACGGGTGATCTTCTAACTGACCACGGTACTGGCTTCACTACCGTTCGTTCGCAAGAAGCTGACAATGGGCCTGAAATTTAGCGCCATTTGCGGCCTGTACCAGGTGCTTCTTATAGTTCTGTTCGCCGTCCTTACCGAATACTCCGACCATGCATCTCCACCGCACAAGCGCAAGGGCTCCAATGGATCCGCTTCCGACACTTTCGAAACACTGCCTGCGAACGATGTCACCACTTACTATCCAAGTAAGAGCTAATATGGTTTGATTTCTTGAAATATTTAAGATAGGAAACGGCTGCTAGGTTTTATTTTATTATTGCTACTGTTATTATTTCGATCTGTACGCACAGGTATCTCAAAGCTGTACGACTATACAATTGCCGACCTTTGTACTGTTTTTGTACGAGTGATTTGAACATATAAAGAAATGCAGGCCATGTAGACGAGAAAGTTAAATTTCTATTTGAACTCCACTTTCATTCTTTCAGTGTGCTGTGCGAGTTTTTGGTGGATTTAAAGTGATTTTGTAGAGTTCTCGTTCCAACTGTTTTTTAGTAGGCCGGCTTTACTATACGCCGGTTTGAATCAAAGAAACAACTGGAACCAAAGCTCTGCATAAGCGCTTCAAATCCACAAAACACAATCACGCAGTACATTAACCGAATGGCAGTGGAGTTCAAGTTAGAAATAGTTATTAAAATTTAAGCGCAGTTTTGTCGTAAAAATGGCTTGTTTCTTTTCGCCGTACTACGTACTACGGAAATGTGCAAGTCGCTCTTATTACATAACAACACCGGCAAACACTCCAAGACCACGTGTAGACAAAGTTGCAAAATCAATGTTGTTTTTCTCACTTTATGAAACATCCCTGCCCAGAATTCTCAAAATTACCTCCTCCCGAAAACTGCTAGAGCAAGACTTGCCTTATTTTCTTGCAAAATCGTTTGTGCTTGCAAGTTCAAAAAACGTTTGTGACCAGCGCCTACTTTATGTTTTAGGATAATTGAGAAAAAGATGAAGTCATCTAATGCCGGGAATTCTTACAATTGAATTTCGCGTAACCTTCATTGTTGTTTACCATTTACCAAAAAATCCGGGAAATTGTGTTGGGATGTATGACTATCCCGGTGATTTTTATCAGTCCGAACAGTTGGTGTATGAATTGCCTAAACTCACGGCTCCTCGGGAAATCAAATACCATACCCTGACCGAAACCGGATATATCTACTGATATCTATCAACATCAAAAAAGATCCGCATATTTTTATACTTTCCATGCTCAAATTCTTTCCTTTGTCGTTTGTAGCATTTGAGGGTTTTTGTGAGTTCAAACCAGTTCCTTTTAATAATAAGTTCTTAAACCAAACACTATGAACAATAATACACTGATGCTAAAACAATATGATATTAACAGGAGAACATGTGCTTTTCACATAACAAGCTTGCAACAATGACAAACTTAAGAAACAAGGGATCGTATAATTTATTAATCTTAATAATACAATAATTACAAAACACACATGCTGGGATACTTAAAGGAGCCACGCCACCACGAACCAAATTACCTTTAAAACGTAGGAAACCCAAAACTGATAGTTTACTAAGAAAGAAAAACAGCAAAGAGGTTACACTAAGCCAAACTGAAGGAACAAGTATGGTTAAGGATGGAGAAGATTGAGACGGATTACAAATGACGAATTGTAATAAAATTGTTTAAAATTGACGAATTGTAATAAAGTTGGCTAAAATTGTCAAAAGGCACAAGCCGCTGCTTTCACAGAGTTATCAACCTAATTAATACTATAATACTTAGAATTATTAATACGTAGTATTTAGTATAATCATGGCATTTGATTACTATTAACTATGTTAACGCAGAAAAAATCTAGAATGTAAATGCGGCGATACAAATAATATGCAAAGGCTTCTTTTTACCAGTACGCTTCACAAATTTTAAAAATAGAAAGAGGGTAGCGATTCAGTCGACGTTGTTGTCAAGAAGCAGCTGTTTTCACGTTCGTCGGCCATTTCTGTCTGTCGTCGCGATGTTGTTTTTTGTTTCTGGAGTTTTTTGTTGTTTACGGTATTTTAGTGTTAGTATGTTAGTGTTTGGGATTTTTTAGTAAGTTAAAGGAGCTACTTCACTATATTTTGAGTCATTTTTTGGGACGGACCAAATTACCTTTAAAACGCAAGAAACCTAAAACTAATAGTTAAAGGGGCACTGTCACGGTATTTTAGCATCATTTCAAAATGCTGAAATATGTTCTTGCGTTAATGGAAACCCAAAAATAACGGTGTAGTTTTGTTACCTAGGACTACATCACTACACTGAAACCGTTTATTGCCACCTGTCACTTAGGATGGCAAGGATGGAAGTGGATTGAAATTTGAAAAAAATTGCCAGTTTTGTCAAATTCTAGAGTCATTCCCAGAAAATATCACCAGAAAATCGTTATTGTTTGCTCTCTGAGCCACAGTTCGTTTAATATCTTCATGTTAGTCCATCAGGAGCATTTTGAGCACGAGTAAAGGTACCAGGAAATAATTTTAGGAATGAATGAAAACTAAAGATGTGATAGTAAAACAAAAAGGAACAAGGATGGTTGAGGACGGAGAAGATTGAGATGGATTTCAAACGAGGATTTTAAAACCTAAATGTTTCAAAAGACACAAAGCGTGACGTAGTAGTTTAACAGTTTTTCGTTATCCTTGTGTGAATTATTTGCGTGCATTTATGTATGTTTCCATGGTGATATATCCGGTTGAGGTAGTTTAGTATTTGGACAATATAAAAAACACATGGCTAAACTACATATGACTAAACACGTGATAAAAGAAACAAACACAACAAAAAAAAAACACATGACACAACACACACTAAACCGCACTATCCCCGTTTTCACGATTTTCCGAACCCGTTCTCCGTTCTTTCTTTCTAATTCTCCAAGTCCCCGATTCCCGTTCCTCCGGCTCTAAATTTTTCCGAGTTCGGATTCAAAAATACACATTAAAAAACACGACCTTTGGGACTTCTTTTTAATATAACCAAAACTGATGATATGACCCAAACCCTGCGTAAACGCTGTCCCGCTTCTAAATATTCCCTTAGCCCGTTTCCCATTTTTCGATTGCCTGTTCATCTTTTGTAGATAGCCTTGCGGGATATAAAGCATTTATGGAATGTTTAGGTACTAGTTCATATCTTTTCACAGCAGAAGTAAATTCCAGATGTTTTCATTAATTTCCGGCCGTCATAGTGAGCTATATAAATTTAAGCGCAAACTTTCAACGGATGAGTCGATTACATATAAACATCGCACAAATTACGAATTATTAATCGTTAAATTAAAATAATGCAAAACAAAACACCACATTAACAATCCGCAAAGGCCCTGTTCATGTGGGGAAAGAGAAATTACAGGGAATTTTACCTCAAAGAGGAAAAGGACCCTTTCATGCAATCGAAACAAATCTTGCCTGCGGTGCAACCGGACTTAACAGAAAACCCTCTGGCGTTTTAGCATGTGTGCGACGAAGGCAATATAAGATCCAATATAAAAACGACAAAAATGCGTCTGTGAATAAAAACATTTTACGACGAGGTCAAACGTCGAACTCTAGTGCCCAGACCCTCTAGACTTTTTGGGACATCGAAACTGGATGAAGTTTGACGTATTAAATCGGTGCCCCTTGATACGAATTGGTATCAAAAAGTAACGAAACATTGTGCTAAGAAAAAAAATATGGCCATGCGAAGCAGCGTCTTTCCATATTTGTTTGAACAATAACTCTATCGAGAGTCAACAGAGTTGACAAAACTGACGAGACGTAATCAGGTTTCGTTTAATTTTTAATTCCATGCTGTTTTGCACTAGAGTACCTGAAAGTCACGAACTTCCGACCCAATAAATATAGTATCCACGTGATAACGCTTTCAATTCACGTGATGTAGATTGGCACAACGCGATAAAACGCTCTCTTCGCCGGGAAAGAAAAAATGACTGTTTAGAAACGGACGCAGAGTTAATTAGAAATATATGATACATTTCTCTTCCCCGTCACGACCTCATCGTTTGATAAAGATGACAGCTCATAAATAAATTGAATAAATAAATATTTGCATCCAGCTGTTATATACTGTTTACAGTGCAAAGTACAAACCCTTGACACAGTCGAGTAATCACATGGGATTACTCTCTTTCGAGATTTCAAATCGATTCAAGATGGACGACACTTTGGAGCTGCAGCAACCGCTTAGACCGCCTAGCAGTCCGGTACGGAGACCCCGCAATGGAACCTCGGTTAAGTTTTCGCTTATTTTACTAATATTCCAAGTTATCTTAATCTTGATGTTCTCGGTGCTTGCCGATTACGGAGAGCATTCTCTTCCATCAAAAGAGGCGGTCGCGCAAACGAAGGCCACCGGAAGTAACAAAACCCAAAGAACGACAGGAAGTCAACAAGCGGTGAACGATATTTCGATTTATTATCCAAGTAAGTGTGCATCGATATTTTCGTTCATGCGTGTGAGGTCTTTCTCGTAGACCTCGTTGTTTTGGGCGCTGTTTGCTATGTCATGTGTTAGGGCTAATTAACGATTCTAATTCATCGAATTCGAAAAATGAGTTTCACCCCGTTGCGCACTGCTCCGATCGAATAAAAAAGGAATTTTCTCGATGTAACGTTAGCCTTTTATTTCCTTGGAGTGTCAAAGTGTATAAAATTTGACAAGTTTCTTAACCTTTTCGAAAAAAAAAAAAACAAAAGAGGCTGCTCGGTGGCTTAAAATTTAGGACACACGCTTGACAATATCTGTCAAAATTGTATTCATGTTACTGATATGTTCCGCACTGTAGTCCACTGCTACTGATGGGATACAGAACACGCAACAATCTCGTAACCTCTGCACGAGATATCCTAACTAAGATAGCATTCGCGAAAAAAAATGGCTCTATCTAGTTGAATCTAGGCAAACAAAAAACACTGGAAAGAACAAAAGGGATATAAAATGGTTTAAGTTGTTTGTTACGGGAAAGAAGCGAGAAGTCAAATCGCTTCAGGAATCATGATTCTACTACATATACTATCTAGAAAGCGAGCAAAGATTGTCAACAAAATGGCTGGACGTTTTCAGTGTCTGTGGAGAAGATTTAGGTAATCTTGTTGAACAGCTAGTAGATTTATACTAAAACAATTGGATTATGAGCTCTCGAGCCCTATCGCGTGATAGTCAATGAGGGCGGAACAATTGGAATTATGGACTATCGATTTCAACGTCAACTGTCACGCGATAGAAATCGACGGACGCGACTGAAACTTTGATGTTTATCATATCCGCACTCCAAAATTGGTCGCGGGTGGCTGCGAATAAGTCGGTGGTTTAGAACTCTGTGGTCAATAACTTGTAAAATGTCAAGGGCAAATTATTTCCGCCAAGAGAAATTACCGAACATCAAATGCGAAGATCCTGTCGCTTGTAGTGGCGGTACAACATCCCGCAAAGCGTAGCGCTTCTGTTTTCGTTGCGGCAATAACCAAAAGGCTAGCCTTTCTTCTGTATTTGATCATTGAAGCGACCCTTAGTGTACAAAATGTTGCATAGACAACCTCTTCGCCTCTTTTTCAAACTTTGAGTTTCGTGGCTTTGTTTGCAGCCGCTGCCAATACGACAAATTTGAACGCAAAAAATGCACCAAAAGCCCAAAGGCTCGAAAATAATCACACCAAAATGAAGTCAAATAAATAATTTTTCCTACAATAAAGATGGCCTTAGTATAGGAAATTAACGCTCGTGTAAATTCAAGGTAGTTGAAATTAACGCGACTTAAATTAACGCAAATTGAAGGGAAAATTACTTCACAATAAAGGAAATTAACGCGAATGGAGGCGACAGGGTAGAAGTACGAACCGATTTATTTCAGCTGTATGTGGGGGACGAGAATGCTTTAAACGTTAGAAAAACCTTGTACAACATGATAAACAGCTCAGTGGCTTTAATGTCAATGGATGGTCACTAACCACACTAGGGTTTCATCCACAGACTTAAAAGTTAGAACCACCTTGTTTGTACCGGTAGCTTACATTCGAACGGTTACTCTGATTCCAGAGGTTTTCTCTTTCCAGAGGCCCGGTTTGCCAAGAGCTCCGGTTTGGCCTGAAGTCTACTAAATGTCACTTAGAAATTAGTACCTATAAGGCAAATAAAGATTGTTGTTGTTGTTGCTCGGCGACAGTGAAGGAGCCGCAAAGCTAAAATCTCGGGACAATTGAAATGAAAAGCTTACGAACACCCCTCCCCCATTTCAATAATGAATAAAGGGTGCGTTTTGGTTTTGGAATAATTGGTTGGGGGGGGGGGGGGGGGCGGGGTTTTCATTTCTCTTTATAGACCTTTATATTCTGTCCGAGATTGTAGCTTCGACTGTCGAAACGGCTTTCTTCGCTTCAGAAGAAGGAAGAAAACCTCTGACACCAGGGTACGGTATCGAATGCTCACACTCCAGAGCTTCTTTTAAACATTAGAACAGTCTTGTACAGCATCATAAACGGTACCACAAAAACGCATTGCTCGCTCAAGCTTTTCATTAGTTATAGCCACAAAAGATGCTTGGAAGACATATGACTCTTGCAATGAGAAACCGAAGGCGGTTTTTCGCAACCTTTGACTGAAGTATTTACAGAGTCCAGCTACGTTTCTTGTTTCTGCCATTTCTGCAGAATGATTTTAACACTAACAACATTTGTTAATCATAGAAGTATTACTTTCTCCTCCGGTAACACCCTGCGGGATATTTTACAATACAATCCAAACAAACTGCAGACAACCAGAATACCATCATGTACAAAAATCTGAAAGTAACCCCAGTGGCTTACAGGAATTTTAAAGAAATGCTTTTTGCTCCGATGCGCCAAAAAATCAAAACCTATTCAATTACCTTAAGTCCTTAATTTTTTCACCTGTCCCCAGTTAAATTCGAATGCCGCTTTTTTTGTACTAACGTGCGTTGTATATATAAACACAGAAGTATTTCTTTGTGTTTAGCCACTATCTTTTCATCTTTATCTATTTTGGTTTCAATTCAAAGATTATTCATAAATTTAAAAAGAATCGCCAAAAAGCGTAAAACATAAGTAGTTACGTTAAATAACTTCTTAAACGTAAAATTTAGAAAAAAGAGTAGTTTCAACCAAAAAGAAAACATTAAAATTCTCATTAACATTTTGGAGTTGTAGTTGTATGCACCATTAAACCACAATAATTTAGGCATTTACTTGTTACTCAATACACAAGATCTTTCTTTCAGTTGGCGCAAACATTTAAAAAAAATTGTGCAATATTTTGTGGTTTTCTTTCAGTTATAATTATAAACGGTCATTGTCAGGGACGGCGGAACATTTTAAAACGTGGAAGGGGTGCTCATCATGCTCCAAACCAAGCGTAGAACCTCCGTAAAGGGTGGGGAGGGGGGGGGGGGTGGTCTCGGGTAGGTTTTTGTTGGGTATGTACCACCCAGATCTTTAAATTCGGACCCCGTTTGCATCATTATTGACTAACGATAGTTAACTGCACGTATCACGGAAATTGCATCAATTTGTTCGCGACTGATATCAACGGACCTAACAAAGGTATGGAAAATAATTTGAACCTTTCATTCCTTCGAAAATATTATACCCCGTAAAATGTAGGCTGCATAACAGCCTGTTCCAGGCTCTAAGTTAGAACTGGGTAACTGCAGACTGGCAGGTAAGATCAGCAGGTAAGGGACACATAATTTGATTGGTTGCTAGAATCATGTGGCCCAACGATAGTTAAAACGGTTGATTTGATTGGAAGACCTTTGTTAGATTCTAGCCAATCAAATAATGTGTCACCAACGATAGTTAAAACGGTTGATTTGATTGGACTCCTTTCGTTAGATTATACCTTTGTTAGATTCTAGCCAATCATGTGTCTTCAGTGATAGTTAAAACAGTTGATTTGATTGGACTACCTTTGTTTGATTCTAGCCAATCAAATCATGTGTCACCAACGATAGTTAAAACGGTTGATTTGATTGGACTACCTTTGTTAGATTCTAGCCAATCAAATCATGTGTCCTCAGGACCTCTTGTTCACTGGCACATCCACAGCCGGCTATGCTAAGAGGGGAGAGTGGCCATAGAAAAGAGAATGCTGCTGCTGCTGCCACAGTCAAACTATCAAAAGATATTATTTGCGTTCTGTTTGCTTTTACAGTGTTCCAGGATATCCATGTCATGATCTATATCGGTTTTGGCTTTCTGATGACCTTCTTAAAGAAGTATGGTTATGGTGCTGTAGGCTACAACTTCTTTATCGCTGCCCTGATGACTCAGTGGGGTACGATTGTGACGGGTTGTTTCAACCAGATTTATAGTGAAGGACACAAACACATCGAACTCAGTATACAAACGTATGTAAGAATTATTCATTCTCAATTGCTTGGGCGTGAATGGAATAAACATACGCCAACCTCACATTGGGCACGTCACCTTGTTGTGATGGTGGGGCTTGTGTGTCTTGATGATTCAAAGAGCTACGCCGGCTGGGATCCCTGGCAAGTTCAACCATGCGGATTGGTCTAGGGGGAGAGACCCGACAAAGGACGGCCCCTGGTCCTCCGGGTTGGGGGTTGGGTGTGGGGCCAATCACCCCACCCTGTAGAACTGATTGATTACTAACAGAAACCTCGGGGCCTTATGCGCCAAAGCGCACAAAGAGGACTACGTAAGTAATAATACTAATAGTTTTCGTAAACCATAAGAGGAAGGTCATCGCTTTGCATGCGTTGCAGGCCTCGTATTCTGGAAATTTTTTTCTCTTTTTGTACGTATCGCGGAGCTATGATGTTAGATGACTAATATTAACGTTCTTTTCTCGTACTTGAACGCAGTTTGGTGACATCGGAATTTGCTGCCGCCGCAGTTCTCATCACTTATGGAGCTGTCCTGGGAAAAGTGAGTCGACTGCAGCTGTTGATTATCGGTACCCTGGAAATCGTGTTCTATGCCATCAACGAGATGATCGCTATTGAGTTCTTGAAGTACTCCGACGCGGGAGGGTCCATTATCATTCACGCTTTTGGAGCGTATTTTGGACTGGCTTTGTCCCGTGTATTGTACACTGAAAAGGCTTTGAATAATCCCAAGGAAGAATCTAACTACCATTCAGACCTGTTTGCTATGATTGGTAAGTCTCTTCGCTGTTTTATGCGAATTTCATTGTCAGTTTTGTGAACGGCACAGGGTACACCTCTAAGAACATGTCCCAGAATTGACCTTACGTGGTGGAATAGCTATAGCAGGAGGAAGAGGAGGAGGAGGCGGAAGTGGAGGAGACGGAAGTGGAGGGAGCGGAAGTGTAGGAGGCGGAAGTGTAGGAGGAGGAAGTGGAGGAGACGGACGTGGAGGAGGAAGATGAGGAGGAGGAGGAAGCATAATGATTATGAGGAGGAGGAGTTGAAGAGGAGGAGAAGGAGTAGGATTAAGAGGAGGAGCAGGGAAAGAGGAAGAAGAGGAGGCGGAAGCCTGATGATGATTACGACGACGACGATGACGATGATGATGAAAACATACAGGATCAATTCTTATTTTTATTAAAAAAATATTCCTGCGCAATTAATGAACGTTTGTCGTATTTTAGGTACTGTTTTTCTATGGATGTACTGGCCCAGTTTCAATGCCGCTTTAGTGGCTCCTGATTACGTGGCACAGCATCGCTCTGTCGTCAATACTTACTACTCGTTGGCTGCCGCTTGTGTCACGACCTTTGCACTGTCGCCAGTTTTCCAGAGAAAGAGCGGCAAGTGGAGACTGAGCATGGTAGGGAAAATTCAACTTCAAATATTGATTATTTGCAGCCTCTTATTACATATAGGATATTGCATTGCCACACGGACTGAGCTCAATCGTGTAAGAGATACTATCAGCACTCGAAGAAACGAAAAAACCTCGGATTCCGCACGCCCACGAAATGTTCTGATGAAATATCTTAATGACCCACAACTTTTGTCAGTTATTTTAAAACAGCAAACAGTTGGTCACGAAAGAATGTCTGGATTGCTACAAAAAGAATTCAAAGTCCAATTGGGTCTAAAAATGTCAATGAATGAAATCAAATATACAATAGCACAGGCCGCAAGCCTAAGCCGGGAGCCCTCTTGTTGTTAGCTAATCATACTAGGGACCTTCAGATCGGAGTACAAGTACGAGTACGACTTTCGGATTTCAATCCAGTTACGGTCCCAGAGGCCTCACTTACGGTCCCAGAGGCCTCATTGTCGATCGGTGCAAGATTGCTGTAAAATGTGAAAGCATAGTCACGAGAACTTAGTTTGAAAAGTCGTACTCGTACTCCGATCTGAAGGTCCCTACTGTCTAGTAACCATCTTCACCTGTCATAATGAATGTACGAGAAACATATATTAGAAAAGACTGAAAAGAAAGAAAGAAATTTATGCTAGTAAGTTAGGAAAATAAGTATTTTGAGACGAGTGGTGATGCATTTTTGTGACAGTATTTGTTATTAGCGTTTATCGGTTTTTTCTTTTTGTTTGTTAATCGAGGCGATGGTTCACGTCTAATGTTTTCGTTATTAGGTCCATGTTCAAAACGCGACACTGGCCGGAGGCGTTGCTATTGGAACGGCTTCCAACATGTCAATCAGTCCTTGGGGAGCTCTTTTGATTGGTTCCTCTGCTGGAGCGCTGAGCACCGTGGGATACGCCTATTTGACTGTAAGTAAAAAACTTGATGGCTGATCATAGATCTGCAATGCGTACAGAAAAAAAGAGATAAAATATTTCGATCTAGGAATTTAAAATTCTGTCGATACGTTTTTCTATAAGAAAGTAATGTTGGAAGCTCGAGAGTTAATATTATTTCCAACCCAATTGCATTTCATCCGCAGCCATTCTTGCTCAAGTACACCAAGACCCACGACACTTGTGGCGTGAACAACTTGCACGGAATGCCGGGAATCCTCGGCGGTATCGCTGGTGCCATAGCTGCCGCGCATGCTGATGCCGACAAATATGGATACGATGGGTAAGTTCTCTCTTGTAATCCACGGGATTCTGTAAGCTGTATTATTCATCTTAGTGAAGAGGGTAGCCGTGAAACGCAGAGAGGCACGGGATTAGTTGAGTTCAATATGCTGTAGAAATCTGAATGAAGCGGCAAACCTTTGCAGTGAACGTGACCACACGCTTTCAGATTTTTCCTCAATGGGTGGGTAAGAATAACGACGACGGATCTCAAGAAGCTAGGAAGAAAAATCGAATCAAGAAACAGATCGACTTGTGTTGGATAACCAAAACCCAGGAAATAGCTGACAGCTGAGACAAGGGATTGCGCGCAACTTGTTGATAGTGTAAACACATTGATATTGTTGTATGCAATGTTACAGACTGTGTATCTGCGCTAACATTTTTTTTACAATGCCATTGCGAAAGTAAAACCTTGCGCGTTAAGCAAGATTGCGCGCAAGAGATTCAACGAGTTTCCACTAGCTTTAATTTTTTTTACGCTCGTGGATGAACAACAAAATAGCTGCGGTGTGTTCTTCCTAGCGCCCTGCTGAAGATCTCTGCTATTTTGTTTACACAAGTTAAAATTGATATGTAGTGTCAACGATGTTGCGGTAATGATGAAGCTTTTGTCCAAGCCTTAAATCTGCGTGCAACGGGACCGGGACACTACGTTGTGTTGTGTTCCTGGGCAAGATATTTTACTCTCATAGTACCGCTCTTCACCCAGGTGTATAAATGGGTAGAGGCAAATTTAGTGCTGGAGGTTAACGCTGCGATAGACCAGCATCCCATCATAGTCATTTCCTGCTGAGAAAAGCGGGATAAGCTCCGACCTGATTGGCCACTAGGCGCCTATGTAGACTATACGTTACAAATGTCACTCCCAGCAAGTGTCGATCCAAGCAATTATATTCAAAATACCAATATACAATATCTTTTTTCAGTATGTTCAATTTGTGGAGTGCTCGTGCTCCAGGGAAGAATACCACTGAACACTTGAGGCTGATAAACTTGGGTGTAATGTTTGAAGAAGGCGAAGGCCGCACAGCCAAAGCTCAGGCTGGTTACCAGATCGCAGGTCTAGCGGTGGCTCTTGGCATCGCTATCATCGGAGGAATTGTGACTGGTAAGGAGTTTTGCTATATCTTTCACACAGAAAGAGATGGCACGCGGGAAAACGAAGAACTTTACTACAAATCAGGCAATGGTTTTTACAGGACTTTAAAAGGAACCATTCGAGTAGTTCCTTTTAGGATTGAGCGTGGCGTATCGATAGTAATGATAGTAATGATAGTAATGGCTGCATAACAAAGACTATCATACTCTAAAACATTAACGAAGCAGTTTCCTGCCTTGTGGTCAGGCAACGTTCGTCGCGCAAGAAGCACTGTGTGACAATCTAAATCATGGCTGCTCTCTCTAGCAGTTTTTACAGAATAATTACTCCACAACTAAAGGGTGATAGAGGTCAATTGTCATGCGGAGACTACTCAGAAGAATTTATACGTAAAAGTGGAAAATATAATTTAATTTGTTCTCTTCACACAGGTTTTATTGCAAAGTGGATTGATCCGGTCACTAAGGAGCAAATGTACGATGACGAAGATTTCTGGGAAGTAAGTTGTCGTGTAATATTGTTATTAACTATCAGTAATAACAGACAGAAAATATGTTCAACTACTGGTAAAAGACTGGCTTCAAACGGGCCTTGGTTCTCCCCCGGAGGGACTAGGCGGGGATGCTCGTCGGAAATTTTGAATTAATCCTTTAAAGGAGAAAAATCTTGGCGTGACTAAATCTTTTCTGCCCAAGAGTGGCTCAAGTTTGTCCGCTCAAGCGTGACTCAAGCTTGAAGACACCAAAACTCTAAACGATCAAATTTATTTCTTCACGCGCATGGTGCAGCTCAAAACAAGATGGAAGGCTAAAAAGATACCCGGAGCACCTTATGTGAGAGCAAAAACCAGAAATTTATACTCATAAGCGACGCCGTCTCTTTGATACTGGAGTCCACTCCCTCCATGGGATGCTCCATCATTCCTGGCCCAAAAAGGCTGGGCTCCAAGACTCCAACTTCCGTAGTAAATGCAGCTCTGGTTTTCAAGGGCCCCCAATCAGCCAAACTATACCCTCTTCCTTTCCTTTCTTTGGCGCCCTGAGAAGAGCATGTGGCGGACGAGCAATCCACGCAGCAGCACGCGCAATTATGATTACCAACTTCTAGTGGTCTATGCTTCGATTTAAAATTGTAATCTTTTCATTTCTCATTTTTTTTAGGTGCCAAATGATGCGGAGAGTCATGGGGATATTGAGGCAGGAAATATAACCACCCAAGTGAAGGATGAGAAGCTGTAAACGAACTAACCACTCAAGCTGAAGCGCCTATACCTTTTTTTAACCTGCAGTGAAAAGTTTAGTCAGTTTTGTCCGTTCGTTATGTGGATCGTCACGCAACACTATGTTGTAGTTACGTGACGATCCACATAACGCTAGACCTCCAAAATATTCGATCAATTATTTAATAATAACATCAACTTATTTACTTTGTTTGTCTTGACAAATACACTCGGAGAGAATGCGTACATTTTAGGACAATTATTGAGCTCGTTTTTGTGGACAGAGAACTTTCCTAAGGAACGTGACTACACGTTAGCAACTACCCCTCCCTCTCTCTTTTTTTTATTTCCAGTGGAAAATGAAACATCGAAATTCTCCGAGTTGTTTGGCAAAGTTTTACTTTGTGTACTTTGAGCTTCTATTTCGAAAATCTTCAAGAACATTTATGTGGAGTTTCTTTTGATATATTAATTTTGAGGTGAAATCTCTTGAATCGAAATATATTGAAGCCGATCGCAACTTATTCTCTTTTTTCCTATACTTTATTGTATGCAATTTCAACCCAATTTGGTTACAACCTTTTTTAGTATATAAACTAGTTACAGGAATATGCCATTTAACGTTTTATGATCAGGTTCAAAGCCAACTGGTAGTGTCCGCAGCTTTAAAAAGATCGGAACAACCAGCCCACACTAAGTGCAGCTGAAAGCTGCAATGAATTTGTTATATCGACTAAAAGCGTTGTTTTAAGGGTAGGTTTTTAATTAGTTAGTTTATAGTGTTTAAATATTAGTGAAAAGTATAGCGTTAACGTAGTATCTTGCAGATACAATTTGAAGTGATTTTCTGCAGTTTTGATTGAATTTTGGTTTTGACATTGTGTCGTGAAGTTCGTTTTATGTTAAAAATAGAATGAAATAAAATAGCTTATCCTTCTACATATAAATAAAACTGATACGAGGTTTCAATTTTTGTCATCTTCCCTTTTGCACGTTTCATTCACTGCAAATATTTCCCGGGGGGGAGGGTACTACCCTAAATTTCGGATAGGTGTGTGCCTCGAAGGTTCTTAAACCCTGTCCATAAGCTTATTTCGTTTCTGTAACGTTAATACTCTTAACGGATTATTCAGTTTAAAAAGACCGTTTCTTTTTCTTTTCACTTGCCGTTTGCGTAAGGAAATCATCCCGGGGGGGGGGGGTACTCCCATATATGGGCTATATAGGTATGTGCCGCCCGATAGGGTATGGTTTTCGAGGTTCTCGATCCTTAAATAGGGTATCATTTTTGCTCCTTTTGGCAATGCGTTCCTGGCCTAGTCCTTAGATAGGGTATCTAAATTGTATTATCTAATACTAGAGTTTGCAAACGCCCGCCTAAAGGAATGTTTTTTCAATTTTTGTGTTAACTTGACAGTACTGTAACCATTTTGCAACAGAGGTTTAATCGGTTTCATGATAGCCGAAAAAAGTCTTCCTTTTATGCTATTAATAATTTTGTTTTTTCCTTAAATAGGGTATCATTTTTCGGGTTCGGTCCTTAAATAGGGTATCAGTTTTCGCTTCCCCCACCCTTAAATAGGGTAAGGGTTCAGGACCCTGGGCGGCACACCCCTATCCAAAATTTCCGGGAGTACCCCCCCCGGGGAAATCATCAACTGGGAGACATTTTCTCAACAAATCACCAAGATTTTATTTCTTTCCTGTCCACGCTATGAGTGTTTTATGGACCATCGTTTTAACCATGCAGGGACCCGAAAGAGGATAAGGACTTTGGGGTCCTACATTTTTGCAGCCTTTTCAAAAAGGAGCCCTTAGAAAGAGCCCTACTTTGATCTCTTTCTGATGTGAAGCATTTGAGCCCCCTGTATTTTTTGGGCCGTAATCCGAGAGTTTTAACTTTATTCGGTTTCTTCACGTTTCATATTGTGCATAGTTCTCCACAACTGAGCTTTGTTTACCATGTTAGACTTCACTTCTCTCCTCACTACCCGAGGTAAGTTAGGTAACCCACCTCCAGGAGGGAACCCATCCAGCCACATCTCGAATGCGCGCCGAAGCATTTGAGCCTTGAAAAATATCACCAGTTCGGTCGGATTCTGTCCCGATCAATTTATATCGTTGTGGTTCTTTGTGAGAAATTACGCTTGAAAGGTGAGTGGCGCGGCGGCCTTCTGGTCGAGACTAAATCGTTGAATGATATTAGTTATGCTATTTTCATGTCTTCGCTCCTCGTACACGAACCGCACCCAATTGTCCTTGTGACTTGCCTATCTCTTTGAATGTGAGATCTTCAGGAGCGTTTTTCTCTGCTGCCAGTTACTTTCCTCTAGTAAATTCTGGCGTATTTTTGGTATTCATTTCCTTCGTTTGGAGCACACACATTATCAAATCCTGTACCGTTGCCTCTGGCAAGGTGAAATATCCGTTTAACCATTTGGAAATATCAGGGCTACTGGCTTTGTATTATTAAAAGGCCGTGGTCCACTAGCTAAATAGCCGTGAATAGGCCCCGGCTAGACAGGGGTAGGCCTTTCCCGATTATGCCAGTAAAATTGGCATTTTATGTTCCTAGCAATTCTCGATTCTCAAAATAATGCTTGCGTGTTATTTCTTATCAAGCTACGATGGCAAAAGAACAAGAGTGTATCTACTTAATATGGTTCCAGAAAATGCTTCTTTTTTATTTTCAAGCAAAACGTACGAACTCAGGCATTGTGCGCTCGGCATCAGCTGTCACAGGGGTGGGGTGGGGTGGGCCCTTCCCCTGCCCCGCCTACCTCCTTCCCCCATCCGTCATCTTTCTCCCCGCTTTCTTCGCCAGGGAGCCTGTACGTTCAGACGCTACTATACTAGTTAAACAACAACCTGGTCGCGGATCAAATCAAGGACGACTTTTGAACCCGATTTTTGGACAAACAAACTTGGAAATTTAAAAACTGGGAATGCCTGAATGAATGCAGCCACAGAATCATACCCTCCCACGAGCCCTTAGATCGATAAATTCCAGTTGAAATTGCGTGACTAAATATATTGATCGTAGCTTCCGTCGCCTGGCATTCGTACGACGTGGATTAGATTCCGTAACTTGATGATAGATGTCAGGCACGGAGCACTGCAACAACAAGGTTCGCTAGGAAACGGAGAGCAATTAACGACGACAAGCAACATATTTTCGATCATTGATGCAATTAACCGCCAACAGTTCGCTATTAAACCAACGGAGAATGAATCGTTTATAGAGGTGTTCACCCCATTTCTGTATTCTGCCAGGGTCAGGTTAGTGACTGTTTTCTTACGCTTTCGAAAATGCTTCAAAAGCCCCCTTGTGTTTAGCCTGTTCCAGGCTCTTAGAAAGTGGGGCACGCGAAGAAAAGACCGAGCGGAAGAGCCCCACCTCTTCGCTCTTCCGCTCGCTTCGCTAGCGTATCTTTTCTTCGCGTGCCCCACTATCTAAGAGACTGGAACAGACTACCTTGTTTTCAACGCTTCATTTGGGTAAAATCAGTACGTACATGTATACAAACTTAAACTCGGTAGATACACCGCAGCGTTCATACAAACACTGTTGTGTTCATCAACTGACTTGGTTTCATATGCGTTGCAAAACACTGGAAAACAAACCAAATACGTTTTCTAGCTCTTCATGAATTGTCTGGCCGCAGCATAGATCGATCAAATCACCACTTTTTTGTCTATCGATATGTTACAACGCATAATTTGTTGATCGCCTGTAAATATTTCTCGGAGCAACAACGACCGCTTTTTCATGCTCTATCCTTAAGTTGATGTATAAAAATTCAAGGAGCTTTTGACTTAGTTCAATTCTGATCCATATTTTTCCGATTTCTACCAAGTCACTCATGTTTTCACTTATTGACAGAAACTCTGTTGATTCAAAACAACTTTACTGGGGTTATATAATTATCCGGATTCTATTTTCAGTACGGTTGTCGCCAGTGTCAAGAGCTTCATGTCAAACCAGTCCTTAATCCTGTAGCTGCAACGTAAATACTTGAGATAGTTGGCTAGATTTCATGGCAAATCTTTCCCTTCACACGTGCTAAATCCTCTTTCTGTCCAGTTGAACGGGGTTGTTTTAGAGTTTTCTTTCGTTTATCGATCACGCCCAACTGACCACCTCCAAATCATTTCTACATCTGTCGTAAAAAGGAGCATTTGGCATACATTTGATAGTCATTTTGTGTATGGCCAATACAAGCCTGTATAGTGTCTTTGTGTCGAGTCATGAGCAGTTATATCAGCTTGTTGTGTTTATTCAGAAAATTCACGTATCGCTTTTCAGTCACGTCACGCAAAACCTAACGTGCTGCGCGTGTTTCGCGAACGTGTGCGCTTGTGAGATTTTAACTCCTACGAAATTTGCGCGGTACCAAACGACTTTTTTGCGTCCAGCTGAAAGCGAGCGAATAGCAAGAATGAACTGATGTACCGCGCGCATGAGTTGCCTCGACCAGGGAATAAAATTCCAAAGGAAGAAAAACATTATTCATGACACATCGTTATGTTTATTTTTTTTCTGAAAAGGAGGATAACTCGATAAGAAAATAGTTTATTGTCTTAGAAAACTCAAGTTACTAAAAGATCAAAACTTCCTCTTGTACTCGTCCCTTCATTTTTTTTTGCTTAATCGTCCATTTGCTCATTTGTTGACGCGCTCATTCATTCTTTATTTAGAGGGAAAAAAATCTATTTTTCATTAGTTTGTTATGGCAGCTCGTTTCTCTAAGGTTAGCTTACTTTTTGTGGACTTTTCTTTCCCCTCAGGGTATTATGGGAAGGATAGCAGTGATGACGTCTACTTTGAGGTCACGTGACTAATATCATCAGCAGTTCACCGCGAAATTGACAAGAAATCAAAATCTTTGAACAAGACGTCTTTTTTACACTCGCTCCGTTGAAGAGCTAAAATTAGCTGTTGATTCTTTTGTTGCTGAAAGACTTCTTGCCATAATGACTGAAAAAGAAGATTCTACACTGGGAACGGAAAACATTCCTATGAAACCCGCGGCCTCTGCGGCAAAACAACGGCGTTCAAGTCTATTTGAAGTTGGATTTCCAGTTCAGCGGGACCGCGGTTCCAGCATGGTTTCCGTTCCTAGCATCATACCGAGCCAAATACACGCAGTCCACCAAAAAGTTCGCTACGAAAACACATACAAAATGGAGCCGGACAAGCGATTCCACATCAATGAAGTCAAGGAAATCATGGAAGAAACGCTATCGACTTCCCTGAAGGATGTGAAGTACGATCCTGTCAAATGCCGAGCCTTGAGCAAATCACTTTCTCATACTATCTGCGAGAGGATCAAGCTTCTGGGATTTAGCCGGTTCAAGATCGTGAGTACAGTAACGATTGGAGAGATGAAGGGGCAAGATGTTAGAGTTGCTAGTCGCTTTCTGTGGGATGAAAAACATGATACCTGGGTCGATGCTGTGCACAAAAGCTCTGAAATATTCGCCGTTGCAGTAGCTTATGGTATCTATCAAGAATAACAGCTAAACATTGAACCCAACTTCACAATTTGAAAGTTTATTTTTAACGACCGAATCATTGCATTTTGGGATTTTTGTTCTATCCTTTAATATTTTAGTGAAATGGGTGTTTGTATAGCTTCAATCCCACTGAATATATCACACATGGCTTCCCTTTATTGGTTGTAAGTACATTTCGTAAAAAGCTTTCGGTGCATTTTAGCAAACTGTGAAAATACGTTCAAAATCAAAAATCACTTTTGTGAAACCCTGTTCTGATTCATTTGTCATGGAAAATATTCACTTTTTTCAATTTGTTTATTATATTCTTGCTAAATACACCATCTTGTATAAAAGGAGCATATATTTAATTATCATTTAGATGAAAGATTTTAGTATGTTGTCTTGATTTAAAGAAATCAGTCCACTTTACAAGCCTGGTATTATTTTAGTCATACATATACACGTTTCCCAGTGATTTTGTCTTGGTAGACGGACTTAACAAATTGACATACACCGGCCTTTTAAGTTGTACACTTATAAAACTTAAACAGTGAAGAATGAAAATGGCAAAAGCTTGTTCAGTAAACTTTTACCAGACTAACCTGTTTCTATAATCTGACAAATGTTTTCCTCAAAACAACATCTTGAGTTTTCATGTTATCTACTCGTGTTAATCTAACTAAACTAGTACTTAGAGGCTTTCAGCACCGACAGCTTTTGAAAGCTGGCCGAGAAGCCCGTTGACTCTGGGAACGAGATTGTCTCCACACCCATTCGTTCTAGTGGCAGTCCCCGTTTTCTGTTCTAACGTACCTAAGCCAGACGTCTGGGAAATATGATTCGAAAGAAGCGAGTTTTTCAACTTGAACAGGAGGCGGAGATAATTGACAACTACGTCTAAAATACATGCACAGTTGCGGTTAGTAAAAATCTTGACTAACCAACGAGCATGTGCAGACAACTGCCCCTAGACCCTCTCCCCCGAGAGCGTAGCGTTGCGTGCAAGACAGGGAGGGGGGCCAGAAATTGACTAGTCCTTATCGCACAAATGCTAGTTTTCTTTCACGTTCCGACCCTTCAAAGTTTTGGACATTTGACATCTAAGACGTCATGTCTTTGGTGAGAAGTTGCTATGGTCTTTGAGGAGTGCAAACAATGGTAAACTGCCGTCGGTTATTTACAATAACATGAAACTTGATCTTCTCTTCATATTCCTCTTCACTGCCTTTGGAACATAGGACCTTGACGCAGGGGCGGAGATCCAGGAATTTTTGATAGAGGGGTCCAAACTTTTACTCAGTTGAGTGATAATGAGCAATCCTGTCGATGCGAGAATTTCAGCGCCAAACAAGTAGTAAAAACAAAAAATTCGGTTAGGGAAAAGGGGCCCGCAATCCCCGGAATCCCACCCCCCTTGACCCGTCACTGCAGACGAGCCTCCATCTTTCTCGATCTTGGGCTGTCTTCTTCGTACTCCACCCAGCCACCTGAGCGAACTTTCCAGTCTCGTATAAAGTTCCCACGTTCCAATCCTTGTGACGGTCTTTGGGAAGAGAACATTCTGTAACGCAGTTCCCCTGCGGGTTTGACTACTCCACTCCATAAGCTCTCCCCGGGTGGTCCCCTTTGATCGTCTGAAGTAATGCTTGCAGTCGTAGTTCCGTAGCAAGAGTATTTTTATGGGGTGGGGTTGCTAGCCCCATACCCAACCCTCCTCCTTTCTCATCCGGGCTTGGGACCGGCCATGGCGGAGTTTGAACCTTTATCAATCAATCCAGTCCCGTGCGCGCGACAGCGTGTCGATTTTCGTCGCCTAAAATGTATTCACGTTTTCATTGCTCGTATATCTCGACCAATGAACGCTCGAGTATTCCGTTTGTTCTTGTATAAAAGTTGCTCCTGGCAGCGTCCTGCACGAAAAGTGCATTTCGTTTTTTCCGCTATATAATACAAGGATTTCTGTGTGTACTTCCCTGTTCTAGACTCCGCGAAGTATCCCCCGGGAAATTTTCTCCCTGAACATATTCCAATGTTCTGTATTCTGTACGCGCCCAATAGTTACGTAACTTTATTTGATTTGGAAATCTTTTCTGCGGGTCTTCTTTCGATAAAAATATTCACAAAACAGGCACATGATTTTTTTCAATAATCCTTTATTTCTGCGCCTGGACCAGCCAGAGCATATTCAAACAAACAAAACATGTCAATCGCTTGAAGACAGTACGGCGGGCGTTTGCAATCAATGTCTGAAAATACAAAGACAAAATGCTTCATGGCCACGCTCTAGAAAAATTCTACGACGTACAATTCCTTATATAGATGCTATAAATATCACTCTTACTAATATTTTAGACTATAAAATATATTATAATTGATATGGACACACTAAATTTAGACAAATTGGCATTTCAACAAATTTTATCATTCTTACATAGATGTTATTAATATCATTCTTACTAATTTAACTATATGAACTACAATATATGGAAAATGCACGACACTAAATTTCATCAAATCGGCATTTTGCCAAATTATATCATTCCTATACAAATCACTCTGATATAATATATAAACTCCAATATATAAATAATTGTTAATTCTTACGGATCCAATATTGTAATAAGCATTTCAAGAAAAGCTGTTAATCATACGCTTTTATTTCAGGCAATCGTTGCCGAGTAGTGTTTATATTAATTTTAATAGTTTGAAGCATAATATTACAAAAGGAAAATGAGAGTTATAAGCGCATCTAACCAGTAGACACGTTTCAACGACGGTTTTAAACGCTTCTGTCGATTCCACTCGGTGGGGATGCGAATCCCACTCCACTGGCAAGTTCCGTATTGAAAACTGTTTCCTTGTGAGCAGTGTTTACGCATCCTCAAAGTTAGCATAATTTCTTTCTGGCTTTAGTAAAGCCCGTCTCCATAAGATAATCCCATCATTCCAAGAATCATCGAGTGCGCCATACTGTCGCTATCCGTCTCCCCCGCTATAATCTTCAACTTAGGTCGACGCCTGCGCAGTCGGTAAACCACATCATGGCGCACGCGCATTTGATCAGTGATAATCAATCCCTTCAGGTTTGGTAGCACGCTCAAGTCGAACAAGCGTTTCACACACTCATCTGTCAGGGAACCTGAACTGCGATCATGACCGCTGACCTCGAGCTCTTCCAGAAGCGGGCACTTAAACATGACGTCAATGACCGCGCTATCGGTTGCTCCCGTGACGGACTCCAAGCGGAGTTTGCGTAGGTTGGGACAGTTGTTTGCAATGTGATGCACGGCCATATCTGATAGCCACACGCCAGACCCTGTGTTGGAGGAACCAAGCTCCAGGACCACTAAACTATCCTTGGAGAGGTCCACAGCTTTAATGACGTCTTCGTCATGCACGGAGAAATCTGAACCGAACGAGATGCTCCGAAACGGAGTCAAAAGATTGCCAATGTTATCCAAATCGTCTTTGGAGCTATGGATAACAAACAGATTTAGTTGCTGATAATGACAAGAATATCTTTTCTTTGTGACCAAGTAAAAACGGCATTACAACGAGTCTAGATGTTAAACCATTCATATGAAAATGAGTTTGATTTGCATGAAAATGAACTTGCAGGTTGAAAACATTTTCATATGAATAGTTTCGCACTTCGACTCGTTTTGACACTGAGGCAAAAGAGAACTCGGAAATGGCCAATTGTGAACTACCAGTATTTTATTGCCAAGTTTTTGCATTCTTTAAATTTGATAGCCGATGACGTCATAAGTACATGGTTACAGTCTGGAATCAAAGCGCAAAGTCACATGTTCCCTGTGGATGACGGCATGACAACAACTTTGGAATGGCAATTCCTGTTTATATTCTTTACCAAACATCATCTACTTCTCGAACGTTAATAAGGAGACTTGGTGCAGCGTGGACATAGTGTATGTTTGAAATGGGGCCACAAAACTGAACAGGATAAAGATAAAGAAAAGGATCGACAGTTGGCTTATCATTTTTGGTAATAACGAAGGGACATCTATACTTTACACCTTGCTTTCATGAGCGACACTCTGTTAACCAAGCACAAACGAAACGAAATAGCCGAGACACCACGAAGAATAAGAAGTAATATTCCACAAACCTAAAAAAGGCTTTGGGCTCAATCTTGAAAAAGCTGTGATTTCGTTCAAATGTTGGGGGTTCAAACACACTGAATGCATCTTCGTGGACAGAGCAAGGCTCAGCAACTTTCTTACAACACCGTCCACACATGTCAAAGTCACAGCCTCTCTTGGGCTGGTTGGAACATCTTGCTCCTTTGCACTGAAATTTTCTCTGGTTGTTGGGTTTGTTTTGTGGTTTCTCTGCAATGTCAAGTTCTTCAGCGCTGACGAATTCTTTAGCGTTCCAATTGAGGCGTTTGTCTACACGGGGATTGCAGACTTTCACGGGATCCTTAATGCTGAAAAGCTCACCTTACGTAAAGATGAAACGAAATAAAAATTACGTTAGACATACTAATTTTCTCCTTTAAATTCAGAAAAGGGTGGGCGCTTGTTCGCTTTGTTTTATCTTATCTTCTTTATGACTTTTAACCCTGGATAAGTTTTTCCCCAGTTTCATGCAACATTTTAGTTTATACAATGGTCGTGCATTGCATATGATTAAATACCAAAAACAAATTGTTTCACACAGTGCATGGACAATGCAATGAACCAATGATAGCTCGGAGCAAAATCAAGCGCGTAAAAGAATGAAACTGAAGCCAAGCCCTGGAAAACATGGAACGCGGGAAAACGTATATCTTGTTGCTCTTTTTCTTTCGCTTTTTGAACTTCATTGGTTGGAGACAGACACGTTTGTTCTGATTGATTATAATTAGTAGCGGATTGCATGGCTTTAATTTTTCCCAGTTACTGGCTATTAAAGCCAACAGAAAATCTAAGCAAACACATAATCTCTCGCGACTCAACTGAAAATCGCTCTATTTTGAAAAAAAAGAATTTTTAAGTAAAACAAAGTTACCTAATTCGGTTAAAACGCCAGGCGTCCACAAAGTGTCGGTCGCGCTTCTAAAAAACTTCAACTTGCTTTCCTCATCCCAGCTCATCTTCCTCTCTAAACCCGCAAAGACGATGAAAGCAATTCCTTCATCGACTGCAACCGCACATTCACACTCGGCAGTTTTGCATCTGCAATTAAATGAATCTTTCTCTCCGGTCGCTAAGAGATATTCGCGAACAAGCTGGCCTAAAGTCTCGGGATCTTCCAGTTCTTTCCCCATACGGTGAAAAATCTCGGTGGCATCGATATTAAAGCCATTTTCTTCGACATCCTGTAACAATTTCCCTATCGCATCTGAGGTCCATTCCTTAGGGAATTTTCTTTGCGCGGAGGTTAGGATACACGCGACATGGCTCTCCAAAAATTTGACTCTCACAGGCGCGTTGCAAAGCGTAAGAATTAAGCTAGTGAGATCCGCGTCGTCTTTCTCGGAAATCTTCAGAAACAATTCTGCGGTGTCACTGGCTGCTGGGCGCCAGTGTCGAATTGTTTCTCCAAGGATTAAGCTCAGTGCAATGTTGAATTCGTCAAATTCTTTGATGGTGAGCTCAGCGAGTTTTGATACAAGCTTGTACACGGAATCAATGTCCCATATAGTCAAGTCATAGTTTCTCAGTTCGTGAAAGAATTCATGGACGTGTTTTTCCAAGCATTCGGATGTACTTGAATCATCACTGGACTCTTCGCTGTCTTCTTCTGTTTGTTCTTCATTTGATAACTTGCTCTCTGCAACAAAATGCAATCAAATTCAGCTCCTATCTACCTTATTCATACTTATTTTTGCGGAAACGTAATTCGCGAAAATGGAAGAAGCTTGAAGGGGCAGTATCACGCTATCTTTAGTAACACATCGAAAATCCAAGGGACACTTTTCGGTTAATAGAAGCTTCATGATAATGATAAAAATCCTTTGAAAGACTATCGTAACGTATAGAAAATGTTTATAGACGTTTTTGAGGGCGAATGACCAAGATCGAAATTGATGTGACCTTGAAAACGTCGGGCCGACGTTTTCAAGTTTTCCCATTGCATCTTATATGAAATCGGTACGAACATATCTTGCCTCGTCCTTCTGTTCTGAATTCATTTAATGTTATGAAATTAGTGATTTAGAAACGATTTGAACATTGAAGAGGCGTTAGAAGTTTAAATTTAGCGAATTCCGACCAAAAATCGCGATAAACTCAGTGAAACTTCCCCTTTAAATTTTGCGATCTGGTAGAGAACCCGTGTTTAAAAGACCTAAACTTCACGAAAATTTACCGAACTCAACACACCTCCATGTTAATTCACAAACAGATAGCCTCAGAGCCGGCGTTGGTAACAATGTCCATTCGCTGCATGTACACTCTTTCTTTTTATAAGAATATTGTTTTTTTCCGGCCCAGGCTAAATAGTCACATTTTTCTGACGATTTTAGGCTGAAAATATTATTATGAATTTTCTTAGATTAAGAATTTATCATGATACTTTTTACACTTAAGTTAATGTCTTTTGTGCTGCATACCTTACATATGTATTTGTTAAGCAATGGCTATAATTTAGGTTTTTATCGTTTTATTGGCTAGTTTTGCCGTTTAGAGAAGAAAAGAAAATTATAGTGTATTTGAACACATTTTCAACACAAAATCATATTCTCTTTAAAATCTCAGCCTTGGGTTTTTTTCTTACAATATTCTTAAAATTTCGCAAATTTCAGCCTCAATATTCTTACAAAATATATTCTTATAAAAAAGAAAGAGGGTACTACGGGCAACGTTATAATATACAGGCCGACATTTGAGATATGTCTTCTCTCTGTAGCATGTTGCATCCCAGTCGTTTTCACAAGGGTTTCCAATGGGACCTTCTCACCATTTCGTTTCTTGTGTTTAGTCCACAGTTCCATAGCCTCATCCAGGGTCAGTGGATCCCGCTCTCTGTCGTCATCACTGCTGCTGTTGTCGTCATCTGTTTGGGCACCGGCCACAGCAGCAGCCAATAAAAGGTTTAGATTGCCTCCTGGTCCAACAGCACCGATATCTAAAAAAATCAGAGTTATCCAACATCAGTAGAGCCCAAACTGTATCTGCATTTATTTTGTACGTAGGTTTGTAGAGCCAGCAATCGTGCTGATGTGGACCTGCTGAAAGATATGCGAGGCCCTATTAGGGGTTTTTGGGATACGGGATACTTGGGTAAAACATTATAGGGATACGGGATATTTGGGGAAAAAATTGACGGGGCACGGGACATTTAAACAAGAGATTCGGTAACATCGAACATAAACGTTGGAGATGCAAACCACCGCAATTAACGGGATACGGGATATTTGGGCCAATGGCGCCTCATATATAGACCAGACCACAACACCAGGACTACATGCATACATGTATGCTCTACTCTTTGCGATAAGCGTGTGGGTTCTTTAACATCCCAAGCTAACCACAACATTGAAGATGCTGGAGACGGGTCCTATGGTTTATCGTCATTATCCGAGAAGACAAGAACATCTAACCATTTGCAGATGTAATTACAAAGGCAGCAGATTCTCCTCAGTTATTTTAAGCCCCCCCGAGTGTTGGTCCGGTCTGGGGCTCGAACCCAAGACCTTCCGCACTGTAGTCCGGCGCTCTACCAACTGAGCTAACCGACGGTGGTTCACCACGACACAAGCACTTTCAATTTGGAGGGTGCGCACAAGAAACTCCAAATGACTGGTGCTATTCCGTAGGTTTATCCGTCCCCACCCACCTCACCCACTGCTCATCCACCCAAAAAGCATGAATGCCACAGGACAATCTGGTCAGTACTCTGGCTGGGTGTGACACTGTATGACCCTTCCCCCAACCCCATGAAAATTCATAGCTATTCCTCCTTTTGAGTAATTTGGGTCGTCCCAAAAAATGATTCAAAATATCATGACACAGCTCCTTTAAGTGGGAAATAAATTCACATCATGTAGGTCCAAGAAAATCAACGTTCGAGAACTAGGTATTTACAGGCAAGACTTTCAGAAACTTGATTAACCAAGGCACTTTCTTGAAAAAAAGAAAAAACTTACCAAATACAGCAATAGAGGGGTGAACAGGTGGCCTTTAAATGGTAAAAAAGGCATCTTAAACAATAATAATTTTCTTCAGTATGAGACAAATTAAAGTTAGTAAGGAATGACATTTCAGAGACAATTAAGAGGTTTACAGAACAAGCAGGTGGAAGACAACAACATTTTAATTTTAATCACCATAAAATATAATTAATATGTAAATAAAAAATTTATGCCACTTGGTCAGAACGTCTGTGAAAAGTGGGAAATGACATGTGTGGCAGGATGTGCAAAAAATTCAATGATGTTAAAGAATACAACTATATATCTTGGAAGTTATTTTGAATTAAAGAGGAATGTGTTGTTTAAGAAATTATCCATGCACACCCAATTGATGGAAATTCCCAGGGGAAGGGTCTCAAATGCCAATTTTTATACAGGAAAATATGAATTAGAATTTCCAGAGGGGTGGAGTGGGGGTTCAAACCCAAAAAAAATCGTTAATGGGAAGGGAGTGTGGATGATATGCATGCAAAGCGTATGGTACAGCAGTTACATTAACTTACATGAAAAACTGCTCATCAGGGTGATTATACCAACAGTCTTTTCCAAACAAGCAACGCCCTTCCTGGTAATAGTGACAAACCTTGGGAAAGAGTTAATTGGAGTTTAACATTTTATAGTTATGATTATTGTAGCCAGTGAGCAGCCCCACCCTTGGGTCAGATTCATGAGCAGCAAAGTTGTGCAAATGAGCCCGTGAGCTAGGCAAGCAATAGTGGCAAGTTATTATAGTTGTGACAATTAGCCTTGGGAAAAGGTTATAGTTAGTTTTTAGTAATTTTTAATTATATAGTCTTTGAGCAGGCCCACCATTGGGTCACACCCATGAGCAGTCAGGTGATGTGAATGAGTCTGTCAGCAAATTAAGCCAGTAGAGAGCCACTTGTGCAGGTCACTGAATGCTGCAGTTAGGCTAACCCTGTACTGCATTTATACAAAATCATTAGGCCTGACATTTGCAGGTGCAGTTGTGTTGAGCTCCAGGTTTATTGCTTTCTCTCAATCTAGGTATAAAAAAGGCTCTTGGTGAATTGTAAGCCCCCCATAAAAATTTGCTTGGAGTTTACCATGCAATGGACCAGCATTCCTTTGAGGAAGGGGGATGGGGGGTAGAAATTCTCCTAGCTGAACAATATAGCCTGCAAATGCAGACATACCTCCAACTGTTCCACTGTGATAAGTACCAGCCTGGAAATAAATGTGTTTGTAGTAGCTCAGGAAAAATAGCTATGCTCGCTATGAGCTACCAAGGCTTACAAATGGATCATGTTCAATAAAATATTGTTGTTGCTGTTGGTACATTTAACAGAAACTATAAGGCACTCAACTTGAAAATTTCTTTTAAATTACTACGTACAAAGAGTAACCATCATGTTCAGAAATAAGGATTTTCAGAGAAACCTGTCCAAAAGACTTACAGGAACATCTCGGCTATCATGAGAAAACCTGCAATTGTTACCCTCTCGACATTCTCCACGTATGTAGTATCTGATGGGCAAAGAATATTATTAATTGTAAAGGGATGTATAGAATGTGAAAAACATGCAATTATATTCAGTGATCAAGAATACAAGTCAGTTTTTCAGAACACCAAGTATTCATTGTTATATCATTAGGAAGATTCTAATCAATCTGTCCAGTGCAGATTGTTATTTTCAATTTTTCTGGTGAATGGTGATGTGATGAATAGAAAACAAAGAAAACACACAGCTTGTAACAAGGGTAAAATTAAACCACAACATATATATGTTAATAAGTCAATCAATTTAGTATTAATTAGCAAGATAATTATTTAAACACAGGCCTCCATTTAAACCAGCCACAGCTGAATTGGACTATCCTGGTTAAATATCGTTTATAAAATGACTAAAAATAAAATAAATAAAAACAATGATAATAATAATACCATTTATATTATAATGCACAAATTCCATACAATGTTCAAATGCACATAACAATAATCTGAGAATAAAATCAAATCTGCAACAATGGTAGGATAAAAATGAAATTAAAAATACAATATTACATACATAAAAATGATAATACTGCATGCTAAAATACAGTATGACAGACCCTATAATACTAAGCTATGATAAAATAAATTGATTGATTGCATGACTGATTGAGTGATTGACTGACTGATTGGTTGACTGATTGGTTGATTGACTGATTGGTTGATTGACTGATTGGTTAATTGACTGATTAATTGGTTGATTGATCGCTTGATTGATTGACTGATTACATGCATGACTCATTGATTGATTGATTGTATTTCGGGCAATGGATAGACCCCCAGTGAGGAACAGTCTCTTTCTGTGTACCCAGGGTTGGAAAGTACACCACAAAGAAAGAAAAAAATGACAATTAAATCACAGAGAGGTTGGGGGTGGTAACAGATAGAATTGAGTCATGCACAATGAGACAAGTAGATCTATGACATACATTTTTCATACAAATTCTAG
Source organism: Blastomussa wellsi (assembly GCA_947652115.1). Lineage (NCBI taxonomy): Eukaryota > Metazoa > Cnidaria > Anthozoa > Scleractinia > Plerogyridae > Blastomussa > Blastomussa wellsi. The sequence goes on from OX393571.1 coordinate 15,163,825, forward strand.
GCAGATGAGGATTTTCTTTATCAAAACATGCTGTTCTCCAACGATAGGTCTTGGAAAACAAGAACATTGAAGACATCTTACAGGTGCATGATTAAAATTTAACTACGCATTTAATTGAACAACACATTACTAAGTCCCCATGGCTTTGTAATAATTATGTTATTTCCTGTGTTATATTGAAGCGTGACATTCAATATACAATATATATTATGATACTTGAACATGAATGGTAAGGTCGAGAGTAGGCAGATGAGGATTTTCTTTGTCAAAACATGCTGTTCTCCAACGATAGATCGTGGAAAACAACAACATGAAAGACATGCATGATTAAAATTTAACTACACATTTAATTGAACAACACATTATTAAGCCTCCATGGCTTTGTAATAATGTTATTTCCTGTTGTTGCGTTATATTGAAGCGCAACATTCAATATATGATATGATACTGGAACATGAATCAGAAGGTCAAGAGGAGGCAGATGAGGATTTTCTTTGTCAAAACATGCTGTTCTCCAACAATAGATCTTGGAAAACAAGAACATGAAAGAGTCATCATACAGGTGCATGATTAAAATTTAACTACGCATTTAATTGAACAACACATTATTAACCCCATGGCTTTGTAGACAGGTCTAATAATGTTATTTCCTGTTGTTGCATTATATTGAAGCACAAGATTCAAAAATAGGATATATGATACTAGGACATGAATCATAGGGTCAAGAGTTTTGTTTAAAAGGTATGCACTTTGACTGAAGAGATGCAGGGTTGTCAGTGGGCTTTTGAGTGGCAGGTTCCATCCAAAAGGTAGGCAGCTATTTTCATTTTATTTCTCCAATACCATGCTTAGAACTGACCTACTAACATTCGGAGTAGCCGGCGCAGTATTCAGAATAGCAGGTGAAATGTGCCAGTTGCCGGCTTATTTTGACAACCTTGGAGATGTCTGTTCTCTATCCCCTATTCATACAATAAACAGATCAAAGTGCAATACAGCTGGAATACCTGTTTCATGGTTGTTAAGAATAACAAAAAACATCCCTTTCTAAAAGGTTTTTCCAAACGCAGAACAGCTGGGATATCTGTTTCATGGTTGTTAAGAACAACCAAAAAACATCCCTTTTTAAAACATTGTTTCCAGCTGGAGTATCTGTTTCATGGTTGCTAAAACCACCAAAAATCATCCCTTTTTAAAAGACTTTTCCAAGCACAGTGCTGGAATATATTCTGTTTCATATGACATTGGCAACATGATATTCCATTCTTGTGCAGGGTATGTTATATTGAAGCATGACATTCAATATGATACTAGGACGTGAATCATTAGGTCAAGAGTTTTGTTTACAAGGCACATGAATGTAAAGATGTCTGTTTTCTATCAGATATTCATACAATAAACAGATCAAAACAAAAAACATCCCCTTATAAAAGGTTTAGCTGGAGTATGTTTCATGGCTGTTAAAAAAAACCCTTTTTAAAAGGTTTTTCCAAGCGCAGTACAGCTGGAATATCTGTTTCACGAGACATTAGAAACATGATATACCATTCTAGTGTAGGGTATGTACTGCTGCCTTGTTATTATTGTAAGCAATAATAGGCATTTCTGATCCTGAAATCTTTATCAAAGTGTTATATAAATCAGAGAGGGTAAGTTTCTAAAGAAACTGTGGTGCTGAGTCGATGCGAAGTATAACAATATAATTTGGTTTTATCAAGTGGGCTGATAATGTGAATTGGCCACCATAAAGAGATTCGTGAGCTGACGTTTCGAGCGTTAGCTCTTCATTGGAGCGAATCGCTCCGATTCGATCCGACGAAGGGCTAACGCTCGAAACGTCAGCTCACGAATCTCTTTACAATGGCCAACTCAGTTATACTTTGTATTTGACCTTTCTAACTGCCTCGATGTTTTGATTTATGCTTCGTTACTTGCGTTGCATGCAGTTTGCTGTTTCTTGGATTTAAAGGCTGAGTAGGGTTATGGGTCTGGCTCTTTTGTTTATACTTTGATTGATATCAATTAATTAACTTTTGATTAACTGGTCGAGGAGGGGTTTGGGACAGCTCATCGACAAAAACAAAAAATAATAAACCAACTGCACTTGCATGTGCACACAGCTAAAAATGCAAATAAAACCAGTTTATTCCAAGGTTCAAATTATTTAAGCATGCAAAATAATTAGCACTAGTGTAGTTGCTCTGTAGAGTAATGATCAATGTACGTAGATGAAAAATCATGGCTCAATGTTTTAGTTATGTTTTAAAAGTTTGTTTATGTTTTAAAAGTTAATGAGCATTACCTGCAAAATCCGTTAGCCTTCCTGAAATGAAAGAGATGAAAGGAGCGATTAACACATGACAAAATGATACCAAGAATTTAAACATTTGCAAGTGAGGAGCGAAGAAAAATAAGCTATAAGCTCATAACTCCAGCGAAGATTTCACAAAATTTCCATCAGAAATCTAGGCTAGCCAAACTTCAGGATACACAACAAGAGCACAAAGAAATCACAAGAAATATATCAAAGTTAAATGCTGTTCGCGCAGCGCAGTCACTTAGGACGGTTTTGTACAAACGTTACATTTCGCAGGGCAGCACCCCGTTAGTCGACTTCAACCTCTCTAAGCGTTTGAAATCTACACTGTTGTTAAGCTAATAATCCAGAAAACTGTGCTAATTGATAAATTTACAACTGGCGTTAGCTCATGTTTTAATATTCACGATAAAACGTACCTTTCGGCAGCTGTCGCAGCCTCCATCTTTAAACCTTCCCGCCGTCTTCGTTCCCGCCGAAACTTCTACCTTATATGGACATGGCACGAAGGGCCATGTGACCAAGTTCCGGCCGCGCATTAAGACGCGCCTGGGTACGAGAAAGTGAGCCTTTGGTTTTCATGAACAGCAGTAATTACAAAAATCCAACATGGCGGACAGAACTGCAGTAAAGTTGTGTAAATCGCTATTCTGTTCGATAAACGCAAAATCTTTCAGGTATTTTACTAGGTACTTGTCCAGCAGAGCTACTGATCTGAGAGAAGAGGAGAGTAGGATCGCTTTCAAAACAAATGGTTGCAGTATGGAAGAGCTGGAAAATATACAAGATTTGGTGGTCGGAAATTTAGAAGTTCACGAAGATTTTATTACTGAAGAAGAGGAATCCTTGCTCTTCATGGAAGTTGAGCCATACGTGAAAAGACAAAAGTATCAGTATGATCACTGGGATGATGTGAGTGCCATGTTTGTACAATCATTCAAGGGGCGTTCCCACAAAAAGCTATCAATACTTTAGAACAATAGCGATCGATATTTCTTGTTTACAAACAGTTCTTTTGATATTCAAATTTACCAACCACGGAACAAAAGAAGTCATTGTTTCAACAGCCAGTTATGCACCTATCAATGTAAATCCTGCAAATGGGGGGGGGGGGGGAGAGGGAGGGGAGTGCAGACATAGGTGGGGGATTTGATAAGATAAGATAACTTTATTTATACACGGTATTTCCATCAGCTTATTTAGAAGTGTTTATGGTAATCAACTAACTACCTACCATCCTAGCTACAAAAAAGGTATAAAATACAAAAGAATAAAAACTGCTTTTCATGGAGGCCGTCCCGTAGTTGGGACTTTTTACCATTTTATTGCCCTTTGTAGCAACATTTTATTGACTTTTAGTGATTATTTTGACCATCTACAATTTTCCTGGGTCAGGGCAATTGAATAGAAAATCTCAGCTCAGTTCAAATCCCCCACCTATTTACATTGATAGGTGCATTATGTTCTGGTTGGCATACTAATAACAGTGGATGACTCCACAAGAAACATCACCATTCTTAGTCAATAAAGCTACCAGTACACCAAATATCTGTGACCTCAAAAAGTTAAAGGTCACTGAAGGTACCCACTTGTTACTCAAACAGAACCTTTGCACCTGCCAGTTACTTTTAAATTTAAGCTGTTTTAGCATGAGTAATGTGAGGCCAGACCATCCCAGGGGTTGAAAATTTACACACTCGCTATTTTTGGGGGGCCAAGAGATCTGACACATATTTTTTTGGTCTTCAAAAATAAACATATTTTTTGGGTCATATCCCCAAGCAAAATTTTCATTGTGATGAGTGGATCAGAAAAATATTCATTCGAATTTTCAGCAATGTGGAAAATCATGCATTAGAAGAGTCTGTTTGATTGAACAAATCTGTATTGAGGTATTTAAGTCTTGTATTTTTTGGACAGGAAATGTTGATGCCAGGTAGTTTTTTGGGTCTAAAATTTCAGGCTCGTGTATTTTAGGGGGGGGGGGGTTTGCAACGTTAAGCTCCAATGCCCCCCCCCCCCCATCATGAATAATGCAAGTACCCCCAGGCAGACCATTTTGTTCTTGGCAAGATACTCAACCCTCCTGGTATGAATTTATACCCCTGGGTGAAGAGGATACTAGACGTTAAGTGTTTGGGCAACCTAAAACAAGGCTAAGGGAAAGGGGGTGAACTGTTCTGGATAATTATCGCAGCCATGGTAAGTGGCCAACTTATAAATGCTGCAGAAACCACCCTAATTATAAGTTCTGTGTGTTAGGGCAATGTTTGGTTGAGTGTCCCACTTTTACTTTACACCATTCTATATAATTATCATTGACCCAAGAAGCTTATTTTAGCTGCCCAAATTCCAATACCTTATGCTATCTTGTAATAATTGTCACTGTAGGCAATCCATGGTTATAGGGAAACAGAAAAATCGCGATGGAGTCAAGAGTCTTTGTCAATATTCCAGAGAATTCGAGATGCAGCATTTAAGCCAGACTCAGAGCTATTACCCCATGTCCATGTATTGGACTTGGATAAAACTGGGTAGGTACTGTACTTGTTGGATAACAAGAGGGAGGCACAGCAACCTAATGTTTAGTTACTGGACTCGGAATCATGTGGCCGGGGCACTGCATTGTGTTCTTCTTTCACAGTGCCTCTCTTCACCCAGGTGTATAAATGGGTACCAGCAAATTTAATGCTGGGGTAACCCTGTGATGGACTAGCATCACATCCAGGGGGGAGTAGAAATACTCCTAGTCGCTTCGTGATGGGACCCTCGGCTCATATGCAGACTTAACCATTCTAAACTGGCCTAATGGTTTGAGTTAGTGTACTGGACTTTGATAGAGAAGTCCAGATTTTACCTCTGGCCAAGGACATTGCATTGTGTTTGTGGAAAAAAATACATGCTTTTTTAATTTAATATTGAGAGGACTAGAAAACTAGACTACTAGTTCCTTTATCTTGGGGAAACTGGCTGTATCAGCCACTTGGCCTGACCACTTCCCTAACCTAACAAGTAAAAGGTGTCTAGCTCTGGTCTGAAAACTCACATGTAATTTGTTTGATATTTGTCAGGTATATTAAACCTCACATTGATAGCGTTAAGGTATGTGGACTCATTGACCACAACTGTCTGGTTTTTTTTTCCTCGTTTGGTTGGTTAATTTGTATGTTTGTTACAGTGGTTACAGTGGTATACACCTTATTGCTGGCACCAAGGAACATTTCTGCTCAGTTTTTAATAACTTTTTGTTTGATATAGAAGCAAACAAAAAGTTGTCAACATTTAATCAAAACTTTTTCAAGTGGCATTGGTACTGTAATACAGTACTTTCCCATGATGCTGTTTATTTGACATCATTTTGCACTGCAGTGTTCACTAATAAACTTGAGTGCTTACGAAAGACATTCTCATTAATTTTGGGCAGAATTGGGTTATCATTTCTTTGTGAACAAAGATTATTCCTTGCATGTGTTGGCACATGCTTGATTGTAATCTGGGTAATAATAATTGTTGTTTTATTTTCAGTTTTGTGGAGCAGTTATATCTGGGCTCAGTCTCCTAGCACCATCTGTAATGAGATTTAAACACGAGAAGCTCGGTAATGTCAAAGTCGATGCACTTCTCAGACCAAGATCTCTCTACATAATAAGGTATCTATGTAATCTTGGAGTTGTTGCTTTTTTAGCAAATGAGAGCATAATGCTACACAAGTCAGACCACCCCAGACCTTTACTCACGGAAGGAACCTTGGGTTGTCCAAAAGCCCAAAATGAGTAATGCCGTGTTTACACTTGGGCATTTACCAAGGTAAACTTTTACTGACTAAACCTTGGTACATTTGTACAGTGTTTATACTGGCTCAAATAACCGAGGTAAACCTGTCATCAATTACGATTACGATAAAATCGAATTGACCTCAGAACTGAGGCATCTGTGGCAGATACTGTTGATTGTACTGGTATTTAGCGGTTGTTGCAGTGCGTAGCGAAATGGCGAATACGTGGAATATGCTTCTTCCCTGACAAAATAATACATCGAGAATAAATACAGAGAATCAACGGAAATTGCAACAAGAAAGAAATTATAATGACGCGAACAAATTAGCAATACAATGATGTTAAATTAACCTCTCGAGTTGTTCGTTGTCGTAATGATTACTGTCTGGTTTTTGCCATGAATCGTACGCAGATTAAAACAAACGTGAAAACCAAGTCGTGAAAACGTGATCGAATGAGACTGACGCAATCTGGACACCACAGGATGTGAAATGCTACGTGACCGCAAGCAGATATATCTGTCATCTCCACCTTGGTTACCGACCTAAACCATGCCTGATCGCAGGGTTAATCGAACTTTTACCTTGGTTAACTTTCTATTGTCTCGGGCAATGTTTACCATGGTATTAGTTGGCGTTTACACACACAAAATATTTACCTAGGTAAGTAAACTCCAAAACCTTGGTAAAATGCCCAAGTCTAAACACGGTATAAGAAACTTATAAGGAAAAATATGACCTCAGTTGTCCAAATGGATGACCAAGATGTAAAGGTCTGACTAAAAAATTAATTCATTTTTTTCTAATAAATTATCTGACTTTCATTCTTGTCCCCAGAGGCCACCAAGCACCAAGCATCAAGACATCCGGCTGCCCCCAAATTATTAGCATGCTCAGAGTAGTCATTCTTTACTTTTCTGCCAATCAGTTTTGTCAGATTTGACAATGAGTCTGTGAATCATGGACTTTGGAGGCGGCCAGAGGTCGTGATTCTTGGTGCTGACCAAAAAGAGCACGGCCTCTGGGAACAAGCATGTCTGACTTTGAAAACATTATTAATAAATCATTCCTTCCATTCTTGGTGACTAATGTGCCCTTAAAAATAATTAGCTGTCAAAAAGGTAAAATGCCATTTGATATGCAAATTAATGTGATAGAATTAAAGTAAGTCACACTGTGCAGCAAAATTAGAAGCGCATGACATCATATATTAATTGTGCTTGTCAACAGGCCTTGTTTGAGCTTACTTAACTTTTTAAAGATCACCAGAAACAACCAACAGTATTGACATGAAGGTTCCTTTTGAAACCATTGTTATTATTAGTATTACGCATACACTGTGCCAGCAAATGCTGATCAGACTATATTCATTTCTTCAGGGATGCTGTACGATATCAGTTTACTCATGAAATATTAAAAGAGGATGAATCTGTTTGGAAGGGAGAGCCTATTCATAGAGACAGAAGAATATCATTGGTCCTCAGATGCCAGCCCTAACAAGATCAAAATAATTATTTTCAAGTTATCTTCAGCTGCTGCCATCATGTTTAAAATGCCTATAATTTGTTCAGTTGTTTTCGTCAAACTACTTCATCCCAAGACTGTGTACTGTCGCCACCTTTTTTCCAAGTGAATAGATTGCACATTCAAGCAAGATAACTTGACAAAACAATTTGACGCATTACATACAGCATTGCATTTCCCTGTTTTGAAACTGGTCTATTTTTTATGGAGCTAAATTCAATCTTGAGTGATGCACTATGCAGAAAACTTGAACGTTGTGCACAGAACCTGTTTTACCAGCCAGTTGTATTTATTGGTATGCTACAAATGTGACTATAAAATTTGAACAATAAAACAGATTAGAGAATAAATAGCTATTAACTTTTTAACAATTTATGAAAAAAAGAAATTACAATTCATTGCATTAAATTAAAAGTACTGGTAATTAAGACAACTATTATTAAGATGTAAAATATTTCTTATTACAAAAACATTGCATGTAAATCTGAGTTAATGTGTTTTAGATTAGGTTTTCATGCCCCAGCATTTAAAAACAGCAAATTTATTTTTTCTGTTCTTTTAAAATAGCTGAGTTTATGCAACCATGGTTTGTGTGAGGTTCTAGCAATAGGAAAGAAACCTACATTTTTTTTAAAAAAGCTTACATGTAATTCAGTGTATCTGTGGAAAAAAATTGTCTGTCGTAAATAAAAGCATGATCTTACACCACTCAAAGGCCCAATTGTTTTTCATGTGATTTCTGGTGAAATACAAAGGTCACCCCACTTGACCAAGCTCCCTTTAGCAGTATGTCTTCCAACCCTTTGCGATCAGCACAGTGATGCCATTGAGATAGATCAGCACTACAGTCGGTACCTTCAGGGGGAGGGTGAACCTGAATGTTGTTCACACATCTACGACACTTGAATCTGTGCAAAACAGGAAAAAGCCATCAGTGTGTGGATTGTAAACACAAGGCAATGGCCGATTCCTTCTATGAGATAGCTGTCAAGTCTCGAAGATGTTGCACAGGTGATGACTACAACTAGGCAACATGATTCACTGTGCACAAGTCTCATGGAGGGACAAGAAGGATCTATGATCACAATTCAGCCCTTCTCAAAGCTTACCTACCACCTCACCCTTTCAATCGTTGCCACTGTAAGGTTACAGTTAGATAGTTTAAGCAACCACGGTGGTGACACCAAGGGCAATGTCAGTAAAAAAATTATTTTTTACTTAACCTTGGTTGTAAGACAGTTTAAAACAATTGACTTGATTGCAATCCATTTGTTAGATTCTAGCCAATCAAGTCATGTTCCCAAAGCCACTTGTTCCTCTTGTTGCACATTCCCAGCCGGCTAAAGGGACAAGAGGCTCCGGGGGACGAGAATGAGGTGACTTACTTGTCATGAGTATCACTGAGAGTGTCCTCATTCAGTCGGAACAAGTCTTTTAACTCTCCCACCGAGAAGTGCCTTACTACATCTGCCTCTTCATCTACCACACAACTACTTAGTGCTTTCTTGTGGGCTTGGCGTTGAAAGATCTTTTCCTCAATAGTACCAGTCTAAAGAAAACAATTTGTAAAATTTTCATGGTGAATGTGTGTAGTCTAGACCAATTTTTCTCACAGAAATTGCCAATTGCAAAGAGATGGCCACTTAAGCAATGTCTGCTTGCTGTAATTATGTGTACATACAGAGTTTGTATGGGAGATCAAATGGGGTTTTGTGAACCCAGGCATAAGTAGAGCTATCTGCCTATGAGGGTGTCTTCAGAAAGCTTTCATTGTATGGTGTCCATTTACAGTTGTGAAGAATTCCAACAGTGATTGTCCCCACTAACATATATGCCTTTGTTTGTGTTTACAACAAACCTACTCCTTTCTGACCCCTTTCCTTGTATGAACACTGACTTAAGAGGGTGAAATAATGAAAGGGGGAGGGTAGGGTAGGCTGACCCCGGTCTGTTCTATCATTGAAAGAACAGACACCATATGAGTTCCAGTTCCATGTCATACAGTATTGTTGTTTGTTGTTGTTGCTTGTTTTGGTCGTAGGAGAGCCATACATGTACAATGGGGAATTTAGTTTACAAGTGCCAAAACTCAGAATAAGCAAAACATAAATATTAAATAGGTAAATATTTTTTTTAGCAGTTTCAACTTCATTCAGTTTAATAGACCTTCAACACACACTACTTTTCAACTTACCGACAACAGTCTGTAAATGAAGACCTACAGAAGGAAGTAGAACAGTTTTAGTAACAAACACATTACCAAGAAAATAAATGACGATAAAATGGTCTTGAATTTTTCATAGTTTTTCAGTCTGACCACAAAATGGCTTACTTTAGCTACATCTTTCTTTCTTTTTAATATAGCTCTGACTTTCCTATGTGACACCAGTGTTATGGAATTCACTAAGGGAGCTCAGCCTGAAATTGGCCCAAACAACCCCAGCTATCAACTATCCCGGCATAACGTTGAAGATGCATTTTGTGCAAATGTTTAAAGGAAGATACAAACAAAAACTTCAGCTGCCAAATTTATAACTCCTGTAAGTACAAGACAACATTTATCCACAACAGCCCCTTTTGATTAGCATTTCTTGACCATTAAACTGCAGTCAGCTCTCTCCCAGATGGACACCATGGGACCAGGCACCAATTGTGTGTTAGAGAGGTGTCCAGTTCATAGAGAGTAATTAGCACAGTAAATGACAGAAAAGTGGCACACAGGAACCGACACTCGTTTCTTCCCTGCAGAGGTGTCTGTTAAGAAAGAGTTATGAATTTTCCATCCAGTTGGGGAAAAAACCAGCTCATGTACTCCTTTTCAACTTACGATAAAGAAACTGTAAAGAAGAGCTACAGTGAAGCACAAGAGACTGGCATCTCATCCAGGGGGAAGCAATATACATATCCACTTCAAGCAACAGAAAGGAAGTTAAGCGCAGACTGCTGGGCTTAAAAGGCTTCACTAAATTTTCCTTACTTTATATGAGATGTAGACTGGTTGCTGTGTTTTGATTCACACGAAGTCATACCTTCTTCTTTTGTCCATCTCTCCATACACGAGCCATTGCCTGGTCATCATTAGCAGGATTCCAGTCAGGATCAAACATCACAAGTCTGTTGGCACCAATCAGATTCAAGCCGCACCCACCAGCCTTGCTACTGAGCATGAAAACAAAGTCACCTCCCTAAAGTAAAAACATTTTGTGGATTAGTCATGGATTTTTCTGCCTTTTTGAAGAAACTGGTGGCAACAATGTCAAATTGTTTGAATAAATTTACAGCCTATTAACTACCAATAAATAATGGGAAAAGGTTTTGCACTGGAAAAGAATACAGTGTATAAAGAATAGTATTAATTAAAAATAAGCTGTTATTTTCTGGTGATCATATACAGTGCATAGACACTATATAAGTATTAACTTATAAGCTGGTACGTGTACATAGCATAATTACTAAGCTTTTCAATAACATGCGAACTGTGAAGTTCCAAACCTAACCAACAATTGTGCTTTTTGCTGCCGTCAATCATAGTTATGGTGACAGCCAATGAACCTTGAAAATCAGAAACAAACAAAATGGATCGAAGTCTGCCAATCACAACTGGCAGACATGACCTTTTGACCCTGTTGAAGTCTACCAATCACAGCTGACAGACATGACCTTTTGACCCTGTTGAAGGGAACTTCTGTTTCCTGAGAGGTCCACTTGATGATTGAAAGCAGCAAAAAACGTAACCATCGACATGAGCAGATTTTGCATGTTATTGAAAGGCGCTATAAAGTTTACTCACATGGGGATCATTAAACCGATCAACAATCTTTTGTCGCTTTTTAATTGACATGGTTCCATCAAGTCGGACATACTGATATCTGAAAATAGTGTAAATTTATTTAATTAATGATTTGATACCCTGCTAATATTGGAAATCATTGGTAGGAATTGATTGAAAATGACGGAAAACATCCAAATAACCTTCTAACAATCATTAGAAACATTCAAAAATTGAAGTCAAAAGTTTAGTCAGAAATCTTTACAAGAGCTGTGTCACGATTTGGGCATCTTGTAAAGTTAAGTCTACATTATTCAAATTTGTCATTTGTAATCCATCTCAGTCTTCTCCATGATTGTTCCATTAAATTTTAAGTATCACCTCTTTCATGTTTTTCTTCCTAGTAAACTTAGTTTTAAGGGTAACTTTATTTGCCCAAAATAAAATGAGCTCAAAAGATCGCGAGTGATTAGCTCCTCTAAGAAGTAAATGTTAATCAAGTAATCAAACTTACCGTCTTAGTCTACAAAGCTTCTCAAACAAGTCCAGAGTTTGAGTGTAGTTAGATACCAAAACAACCTGTTGTAAATTAAATGTAGAAAACCAAATTCAAACCGAATGCCATACAGAAACATTTATAAGCCATGAGGACACACCTAAAAATAAATCAGTATTTAGGGAAGCCGAGAAGCTATCACGATTTTACATTACTGGCTAAAAGCTAATTCACAACACAAATTCAATAAAAAATAATACAAGACTTGAAAAATAGTCATTGATTCTTTGTAAGAAAGCAACAAGCAAAGTTCTTTTCCAGTATCAAGCAAAATAGGTCTGCAATGCACACAAAGAGATATTAGAAATGAGTGCTATTCATTTGTTAATTTATTGAAGATTGATTGTACAGATTTCGAGTCAGGTACCTTGTCTGAAGTGGTTGACTTTGTCATTGCTAAAATGTAATCCAGCACTTGCATTTTTCCTAAGAAGCAAAACAAATACACAATAAATTCTCAGATTGTTCTAATAAAAACCATGACTTAATAAGATTTTAAGCAATTTCAAACTACTAGTCAAATACCCAAAATCAAAGTTAACCTACTAACCAAAAGTGGCAAGTTTGTTACCATCAGTCTTGAGCCCTGCCACAGGTACATTGTAGCAGGGGCAAAGTCACAACACGTATTGAAAGCAAAGTGTTGAAAACAACGCTAAAAATGCCCCGCCGTGGACAAGAAACCACCACCAACAAGCTAGCAAATGGTCAAGCCAAAAGTTTTTGATCTGAAGCAATTAAAAAAGCTGATGAGGGACTTGCTGCGCGACCTACAAAAACAGTGTTTAAACTGGTACTGCAGTAAAACTTCTGGAAGATTCTAGATAGTTCTTGAATGTACAAAATTAGCAGTCCAAAAATTCTAGCATGTAAGAAGTGTTCCCTCAAAAGAAGTCTTCATTTTGCAAGAGTGCACTTTTCCAACATACGGGCACAAGAAAATGCACAGGACGTGTTGTGTACAAGAGCAAGTTAATCCACTGTACCATAATAGAATTGTGTCACTGTATGTGCCTGCTACATGCACATTCCACACCACTGAAACAATTCTTTTAGTCAATGGCCATTTTTGTTGCAAGTTCATGAGACACTGATCAAACATACCAGATAGTTCTGGCCGCACTTGTTTTAGACTAAAGTTCTGTGGAAACAGATCTAGCACTCCTTCAAATCCATCTTCTCCTGTTTGAGCCTTGTCATATATTAATTCAGGATCTAAAATGAAAATGCAATAAAATTAAACTGATCAGCAAACTATTGATTTTGCAAAATACACTTAAAAGTGAAAACAAATAACAAAAACAAATAGCAATTGCTTTTGCCCTTGTTTTCTCTGAGTGACAGTCAACTCAGAAGAAACTCCTTGATTATTCCCTCATAGAAAACAAGGACAAGTAACTGACCAGTTTATTTAGTATATAATTATGTATGTATTAGCTTAAGAACTTAAAGTGAAATTTATACTGGCGTTACTTACGGTTAGTGAGTTTCTTTAGTTGAGTGATAAAAGCCAGAGAGGATGCAGACATTCCTGATCCAGATTTTGACTTCATAAGTTCCATTCTTAATAATTTTGACTTAATGAGACATTTGTAGAGTTCTGACTGGAGAGGAGTCATGCGACAGCATACAACTTGTTCCACTACAAGAGGGATAAAAAACAAAACAAGTCAGCAAAATTTGTCCAAGCTTTCCTTATGAACAAAGTTAAAAACCTTTGGGATGATTTGTTGGCAAAATCATTTTTTCAAAGTGAAGAAGTTGTTCAAGGTGTCAGGGATCACAATTATTTAAATTTGAAGGGATTGGAAATTCCTGGGAGGTGAAGGGTTCTCAGAGACCCCAAAATTTAAAGAAATGCATGAGGCTCAGTTGGAATTTGTAAAGGAAATGGGGGGGTCTTAGAAAAAATCCTGTCCACGGGGGTATGGACATTTTATAGAACCAAATACTGTTACAGTAGTGAACAAGCCAATTGTGAGATAGATAGTAGATAGTTTATTCAAATTAAAATCGCAGCCAAAAGCTGAATTAGATTTATCGTTACAATAATGAAATCTAATAAACATATGAGAAAAAATGTAATAAAAATGTACACATACGTAGCTAAAAATTTAATTTCAATTGCTATATATAAATGTGTTCTTAAATATCTTCGTCTTAGCCAGAGGGACATTAAAATTCCTCTTTCGTCTGAAATTAGATTCACAATTGTTACGAGGTGGCAAGAGCTCATGCAATTGTACTTCTAAATGAGTCAGAGAAGGAGTATCATCTAGGAAGCAGATTTTCAGGCAGATTGAGATCTTTTAGATAACATAAGCATTTTAGTATTCAACATCACCACATTTGGAAACAACGAGACAACAATCTTTACACTGCTCGGAGTAACAACGACCATTTTAAACTTAAGATAATTATAAATATTATTATACTTGTTGAAAGACAGACAAACCTTTCACTGGTAAATATTTGGATAAAATTGAAGCTAAGGAAAAAAATAACACAATATTAAATACAATAAAAAGCCAAGTTAAATAAATCATTCAACCGTCACCAAGAAAGAAGAAAGTTATACAATCCAACACAAGGCATCACCTGGGCTCTCATCTGTTACTACAGTGCTATAAATTTATAAGTTTAAAGGTCAGTTCAACTGTATATTTATTTTGCAGACATAGAAGTAGAATAGTGCTGGCAGAGAAGGGAATCAAATGTTCTTTGTGAGAAAGCAAGCATAGCATTTTCTCCATGACCACAAGCATTGACAAAAGCTAGCTTAGTGAGAAATGAGTTCTTTAAAACAATGGTACTACCTCCACTAAAATCTGAGAATGCAAGAATTTGTAAAAATATGCAAGTGTGCATGCTTCGGCTCAATTTTACCCTTGGTTCAAATTTTATTTTCCTTTGGGTATGGTAATATATGATAATGATATGAAACAAAGGAAAATAAATTTGAACCAACAACAATAAGATTGAATTTTTCATCCATATTCAGCAAAAGCCTAATTTTGCAAATTCACGGGAGAATTTTGAGGTACCATTCAAGACCACTTCATAAAAAAGGGAAACTTACAAGTTCTTCGAATGATGCACTTGTTTACCAAGGATGCAAGCTGTTGATAAAAAAAAAATTTAGAACCAAAAAGGAAAGTGCACAAATCAACTTTTTGTGTAAAGGTGGGTAGAGTAGCACCCATCAGGCTGCAACTTATTTGAGTTCCTGTAGCATTAAGTAACTGGCATTATTACATGGCAAGGAAAATCTGAGTGTTCTGATTGGTTGGGATTTTGCCATAACTGTTTCCATAGAAACGGTCCTAAAGTTGGATAACTAGAACTGCAGATAGAAAACTTTACGGTGGAAAACCTCTAAATTCAAGTCACCAAAAGTGCATTTTTAAAAAGCATACATAACACGACTGCCATATAATAAACAACTTACTAACCTAGCTTGCTCGAGCCGTACTGGGGAATATTGGCCCTCGGTCGTTTTGTACGGACCTCACTGTGCTCGGTCTGTACTGCCACAACCTCTGCGCTCGGTCCGTACTGCCACGATCTTGGGCCAATATCCCCCTCGTGCTCGGTCAGTAAGAGGTTAGTATTTCTACTTCCCCCTAGATGGGTTGTTAATCCATGGCAGGGTTATCCCCAACCCCCAGCATTCAATTTGCTGGTACCTATTCATACCCCTGGGGGATCAAAGAGAGGCACTATGAGTCAGAATAGTGTCTTACCAGAGAACAAGACACACGGAACCCAACCAGGACTTAATCCCAGATTCCAGCATACTAACCATTAGGTCACTGTACCTCCTGCCTTTTGTGTGGTTGGTGTTGATTGAGTCCCTACATTGTACACAATGTAGCTGATGTATGCCAAAAATGTAACAATTATTATAATTATTAACACTTTGGGTCTGCAGGAAACATGTGCATTAATTAATGAACATATGAAGTATAATAATTACCTCTGTTAATTTTTCTGTTCCTTTCTTGTGATCAGCCTCAGATGCATCAGCGTCTCTTCCTCTTAAAATAGGATTCTCAAACTTTCTCTTGAACTCTGAAACTGTGCCTATAAAGCAACGATAATATTCATTTTATTCTCAAACTCTCAATTTGTAAGACCACAAGGATTTCCGAATACACATCAGAAACTGGAATAACAGTCGGCTCAAACAAGTTCAGCTTGTTTGTCACCAGCTAATCAGCTATGACCAGCACAACCAACAGAACTTGGCAGTTTCCGGTTTGTTTTGAAATCCTTAGTCATGTTCCAGGTAATACAATAAACCAATTCTGAGCTGCTTTCTACCTCTGTTTCAAAACAAGTCTTGTTATACAAGCTTTCATGTGGAAATGAGTTTGATTTCCAAGACAAAAGGCTTGCAAATAAAACTCATTTCCATATGAAAGGTTATTACTTACCTAAAATTCCACTATTTACAAAATGGACCAAACTGAAATATTCCAATAAGTCATTCTGAATAGGTGTACCTGGAATGATCAATATAGCAGATCAACATTGATACAACATTCATATGGGGCAAGAAACATGCATGTGTATTGTTGGATAACCTGCGCAGATACAGAGGAACAGCCATGCAACGGCCTAGCTTCCAATCTAGTGGAAACATGGGACGTCTATGAGAAAGCTCTTCCAGTGGAAGAAGAGAGATTGCTTGTAAGCTGGAAGAGGAAAGGGAAGATGTTCATAGCTATCTAACACTATATTATGCTGTGGTGCCAATTGTCCAAAGGGTGGATAACCCCGCTGATCCACTATCTAGTGGATCTGAGTATTGACGCTATCCGGTGGATAGTGTTATCCACCCTTTGAACAACCGGGGCCTGGAGTTCAGTGCCAGCTGCACAGTCAGGGCATTGTACCTTGCATTTTCTTTTGTTTGTCTTACAATGCATGTTTATTGTTAATTTAAGGCTTTTTTGTAACCCAGTTGTGCTCTAATGGAAGTCCACGTATCTGATTGGTTCTCTCATTACTTTCTGTTCAGCAACAGAACACGATCATGAATGTATTGCTCTTCACTATTTCACTCATACAAAACTCTGGCTCATAATTTAATGGGTAATTAGAATCTTTTCTACAATTTTGGACACTTGTGGGAGGCGCAGTGGCCTAATGGTTAGTGCGCTGGACTCTGGATCGGACGGTCCGGGTTCGAGTCCTGGCCGGGCCACTGCGTTGTGTTCTTGGGCAAGACACTTTACTCTCACAGTGCCTCTCTTCACCCAGGTGTATAAATGGGTACCGGCGAATTTACTGCTGGGGGGTAACCCTGCGATGGACTAGCATCCCATCCAGGGGGGAGTAGAAATACTCTCTGTCGCTTCATGCTACAGAAACCGGGATAAGCTCCGGCCTGATGGGTCACTAGGCCCGACTGCAGACTTACCTTACCTTTACCTGTTGAGACACTTAGACAAATTTCAATTAAATGGGGTACCAATCCCCCCTTTCAATGTTTTTACTTTCTCAAAAGCCAGGTGAATTGCAAGCCCCACAAAACAACATTGAGAGGGGGGATGGGGTAGAATATGTTTTTACCCACTGATAAGTCGAAACATTCACGAAAATGTACAGTATTAGTTTGTCTCAACTAGTTCTGTCCAAGATTGTAGTTTTTATGTCACAAAGTTGCAAGCAGCTTTAGAACTGAATTTAAATTATGATGTAATTCATTATCAACCTGATAAGAGCACTCTTTGTGTTGTCTTCAATTTATCCAAAGCCTGGTATGTCTGACTTTCGAGGTTTTTTAGTCTGTGTCCCTGGAATGGGAAAAATAAAACTAAATATTTACAGTAGATCTTAAGATGTAACAATTTAAAAAACTTGAACAACAACAAACCAAATTGCCCTTAAAATGTAAGAAACCTAAAACTTATAGTTTACTTAGTTTAAACCAAAATGGAACAAGGATGGTTAAGGATGGACAAGATTGAGACAGATGGCAAACGACGAATTTGAAAAGCTTAGGCTAAATTTTTCAAAATGCACAAACACTTGCTAAGACAGTAATTTATTTAGGGTTCAGAGGTTACAATATACAACAAAATCTATGAGGATAAGATTTAATTTATTAATAATAATAACCTCATCACAGATAACTAATCCCACAGGCCCAGACTGTAAAACAGAAGCATGAAGTCGGAAAGTCTCATATGAAATTATTAACACTGGATAAGTAGTGCGCTTTGCTTGTTGAGACATGAACATTCCTGTAAAGATATAAAATAAAAAATGTGGAAAAATCATAAAAAATGACCTTTTGATCAAAAGTATAAATTTACAGCCATGAAAACGAGATTTCAAAAAAATGATTGGCATTCTATGAACAATTAAATGAACAATTTCCAGTTATTTTTAAATAGAAAAAAAAACATACATTGTGAGTTTGAGTAAATTTGTATGCTAGTAGAATTTTTACTTAAGTATGTACAGGGGTACAGTTGAAAAACATATTGTAAACACTTCTCAATTATTTCCAATTATCTCTGCATTGATTTCGTGATAATTTATATCATTAATCACATTCCCAGCTTGGGCAAAACTTGTACACTTGTGGCACAACCAATCAGATTGTTGCATTTGCATTTTTTTAATATAATAGTACATTTTATCAAAAACATTTAACATTACTTTACATTGTACAGTGTTGCAATTAAAAGTCCTACCAAGTTTTTTGTCAATTTCAGCCTTTGTCCCAGAATCAATGGCCAAAGCAGAAATTCTCCCAGCCAGCCATTTATGCAGTTCATTATACCAGTTCTGATATTACAAATATTTAAAACAAAAACTTCAGATAATAATGTTGCTCAGGTCATGGAGGGGTAAGCAGGGTACAAAGAAGTTCAATTTTCCAACTTGCCCTTTGGGCAAGCTGAAGCCAGGAAGTACTACCCTAGCCCGATGGCAAATCCACTAGCCCCGGGCTATCGAACATTAACTTCCATGTACAGCCATACGCTGGTTAAGACAAGACAGTTGTTGGAGTTCAGTTTCTATAGTATCAACCTCAAGTGTCTAGGAGTATTCATTTGGTACTTATCCCATGGATGGGATCCTAGTTCATTGCAGGGTACTCTCCGGTGTTCTGCCAGGTTGCCTATTCACTGGTACCCATTTATTCTCCTTGGTGGAGAGAGGAATGCTATGAGAGCAAGGTGTCTTGCCCATGAACACAATGCATTGACCCTAGCCAGGGTTCAAACCCAGGCCATTCAATCCAGAGTCTTGCACACTAACCATTAAGCTATGATGCCTCCCTTAAAATAAATAAAAATATACCGGCATATTGGGTGGCAAAAATGGCTGATAGATACAATACTTTCCATTCTCAAAATTAAGGTTTGATATACACAAAACATGTTAAAGGGTTGTAAATAAGACCCAGCACCTACAGAAATTAATGTAGCTTCCTATAAAGGGGAAATGTCTTCAGCTGCTAAAATAATTGCTCTCATTTGACGACAGTACAACAATGGCACCCCAGTAATCTTGTGATAAACATACCTTCACAAGACTTGATGGTGCAACAATAATAATTTTGTTGGCTATTGGTTGACCTAAAAGCAAGAAAAAATTGACAAATTAATTTCAAAAAAAAATAATTGAGAATTTAGTATCAGAGGTCTGCAATGCATACAAAGTTCTACAGTTGCATAGGCCTATTGTAGAATGAAATGCTTGCAATGTGTAACAAAGTGCAACAGCTACAAGGCACTCGACACAAACTGCATGCCTATAATACCGGTATGGTAGGCCTGCGTTGCATGCTGATAATGATAGAAAATAGCTTTTCTTGTACCAGTGTTCCATGCATGTCACGGGCTTGAGTTTGTTTGTTTGTTTGTTTGTTCATCCGTTCATTCATTCATTTATTTATTTAAACAATTTGCCAAAGGTAGGTGAACATTTCATACCCTCCAAGGCGTGTCACCCTAACTCAAGCCACATATTGTAAAAACAAATAAAGACCAACCCTCAAAGAAACCCCTAAGAAAAAATATATGTGAATAATTGTAGACAAATAAAGACATCAGTTAAAAAGAATAATAAATCTAACGTACCGGTAGATTAGTTCAACGTCTTTACGTCTATTCACATTTTGCACTCTACATGCATAGGTACTGTAAACCAAAATCATAGGCCCGCAATGCATGCAAAGGGATAAAGCAGCATGGCTTTCTGCACAGATTTCATTCTTATAACGACAGGAATAACTACAAGAAGTTTAATCTTTCTTACCGTCTGGACCTTGTTTCTGAAATGAAAAAAAAAAAAATAAAAACCAACTTAGCATGATAAGAAACTGAAAAAAGTAACTAAAGATCATGAGAAAACTAATAGGACCATAATTTAAGGCTCCTAAAGTAGCGAGTGACATCAGAGCATGATACTGACCAGTAAAGTCCAGATCAATGTGATGCATTGCAAAGTCTTCCCCAATCCCTACGACAGGCAAACATTAATTTTTAGCGAGAAATATTACTTATTAATAACTAACTGCAAGAAAACCAGGGCTTTTGTTATTAAACTATTCTGGGTACATAGAGCTGAGGTGAACATATCTGAACAACTTTTTGTCCACAATAAATGCTGCATGCGAAGGCAAACAGGGAGGCATTTGTGTCTGCAATAACGTGTCCACCTCAATGTGTCCTTGTTTGCCATCGCCATCATCTAGTGTCAACTCAACTACTAGACATCACATGACATAATGTATACTGATCTCATCCCACACAATTAATTTAAAACAAAAAGTTTTACTGACCATTTCATCTGCCATGATGCATCCATGGCTTCCTTTGATCCTCTGACCAGTCACACAGTCATATAAAAACCTCACACCCTGAAAATGCATCAAATTACGTTAAAAAATAAGATAACAAAATGTCTCTTTCCTTACATCCATCAAGGAATAGCATGTAAATTTTGCAAGAAAAAAGTTTGACCCCAGAGTTCTCAATGCACTTCAGCTTATTCTTTAAGTTGTTACAAACATAACACGATCACACAATTTTCACACGAGTACACTACAGATTAGAAAGTCCTTACTCGGTGGGTAACCCTGTGTGATGGACTAGCATCCCATCCAAGGGGAAGTAGAAATACTCTGTCACTTCATGCTAAGAAAACCGAGATAATCTCTGGCCTGGTGGGCCACTAAGCTCGTATGCAGACTTTATCTACTGCTACTGCTAGCAATTGTCTGTGCTAACCTCCCCCCTGAACCTCTGTATAATATATCCCCTCTGAAATAACAGCTCTTTACAATGTCCCACAGTATAGTATTGTCTGAAAAAATGATAAACAAACAACAGTAACAATGGACCCTAGCCCTAAAACAATAGAGCTGCGTGAAATTAGAGATCCAGAGAGCTGTAAACTATCTCAAGACCCTTCCTTGGAAAGAACATTTAAAGTCATACCAGCATCCCACTCAACAGTTTAACAGTTAAGTTGAATGCTACATACTTGTAGCCACTCCATAGTTACGGACACTGAGCATATAATAATGTGAACACTGCATGGCCCGTTATATATTGTCTAAGGCTTTTCTTACCTCTCTTTGATGTGGACGGAGAATTTTACCAAGCAGTGGATCAACAACAACTGTTCAAATGTAAACAAAATGGCATCAATAAACATAAAAGCCAATCCATTCCAACACATGAATAGAGGGGGTAAGTTTCTAAAGAAACTGTGGTGCTGCGTCGGTGGGAAGTATAACACTATAATTTGGTTTTATCAACTGGGTTGATAATGTGAATTGGCCACCGTAAAGAGATTCAAGAGCTGACGTTTCAAGCATTTAATTAGCCCTTCGTCGGAGCGAATCCACACACAGTTGTGCCTCCTTAATATATATACCAAAGGGACAGGGGGCAGTATCTTTATAATAAATGGGTGTATCTGTATAACAGAGGTAGAGTTTGGAGCCAAGTGACTCGCACTCTTTAAAACAATACATATACATAATCTTACCATGAACTTCTTGATTCTCTCTAAATCAGCACACAATGGTCAAGAAAGAAAAGAATGGGGAAATATGTTAGGTAACCTTTAAAAGTGGTTGTCCCTATCACACCAACAATAGTCAGTATTATAGACTGGCTATAATCCATTTGGAGGCTTCCCTTGTCATTCAATCAATAAAAGCTGCAAACCCATGAGTTCAATGTAGAAATGCAGTCGAGGGTTTGCATAACTTTTGAGAGTTCTCCCAAACCTCCAGGTGTTTGGACGAGGCTACACAAACACAGAAAAAGACCTCTACTGCTTTAATTTATAAAGTATTTCTCAAAACCATGCACAAATCTAAAACATCACAATGTTGTTTATATACTCTTATCTAAACACACTTCTCAACCAATGAGCACACACATAATATTTCTGCATCAGTTATTTTACAATTGATCACTGACAGGTAAATTCGATACTTACAGGTCAGCTGTAAGCTTCTCATGAGCAGTAAGTTCAGGTGGGGAGTATAACACCAGGGCATCTTCTTCAAAAGGATCATGTAAAGCTCTACGAGGCCCTTTTCTTTTGATACCTAGCCCTCTTGCATAGGTACACCCTAAACAACAAGCAAAACACACTGAAATGTTGCTTGCATCAGGGTCTGGAAAGGGTTCTGAATGATCTGGGATTTGGCTGAAATAGAGTAGGTGATTCAGGAATAAATTCAGCCATTATTCATGAGCAGGGTTGTCAATAAGATGTGAAGTATGCAGAGTTATTTTGAAAGTAGACGGCACTGGGGGCCCTTTTTTAAGAGCTTTTGTAATGACCGTTTTTCCCGCTTATCTCCGCCAAATTGTAGCCGGCGATATCGCCGGTCGCCGGCGCTTATTGACAACCCTGCAGGAGTGGTACTATCGGCTGTAGCATGGGATTTGCTTAATTTTTTGTCTGTTATTTGCGATTTCCACTAACAAAAATTCCACATTTACAGCTAAGTAATTGTTCCATTAGTTTCTTGTAATAAATAGGTAAACTTACCATAATTCATGAGTGGTAATATCAGCTGTAACATGAGATTTGCCTTATTTTTTTGTCTGTTATTTGTGATTTCCACTAACAAAAATTCCACAATTACAGCTACAGTAAGTAATTGGTCCATTAGTTTCTTGTAATAAATAGGTATACTTACCTTGATAGTTTGGAATTGGAACCTTGAAAGGCTTGGCAAGAATCTTTTGAATCAGTGCTTCCTACATTGATATAAAGATTGAAAGCAAAGAAGATTAACTCCAGATGTACCTCTAATTGACCAGACTGTGAGAGTACCATTTTCTTCTGGGTTTCTTTTCCCGATCGGCGGCAGCATGAAACAACAGCTGGAAATCTGTCAACTTTTGCACGTAGTTGACATTTTTACTTAGTAGAAATCATTTACACGTTTTTTGTCTAATTCACCAGTAAAATTTTGGAGTTATTGAATAAAGCAAATCGACCACATTTTTTTCATGGTCTACAAACTTCTGCACTTTTATAGACCATAGACATGACGAGTGGAGAGCAACACCAACACCAAACAAAAATCTTTCTGTATAATATATCACATTAAATGCAATTACATGAGCTGAGAAATTGCATGAGTCAAGGTTTCCCTGAGTGGACAGTGAAGCCAGTACTCTTCTGAAGACATCAGTGTTGTTCTCATCTTGGGATGGACCATGCTTGAACTTCTGGACAAAACCAAAAATACAATTACCGGTAATGCATCTGATTATTCAACTTGGCATCAACTGAGGTCTGTACAGAACTGAGTAGAGAGGAATCATGGGCTTAAGGCAGTGGCAAACGAGGACACATTGTTGCAGACACATTGTTGCTCATGATGATTCGTTGAGTGCGAATGCATGGGACTCTGGATCGAGAGGTCTGGAATCTGGATTGAGCGATCAGTGTTCAAGTACTGGCTAAAGCTATGCTAAAATTATGCTGGATGTAGCAATTAGGGGGGGGGGACAGGTTGCATTCCTTTTCTTTCTGGTTTGTAGCTTTGATGTTTGCCAACATTCATGGCAGCGATGATGAATTAAATATGTATTTCACTTGCAAACCAGGCGTAACACACAAATGTCTGATCTGAAATGTTATCAAGCAACTTTTACTTTAAAAAGGAATTGAATGGCGTTGGTTCAAGCCATGGACATACTTTTGCATTAAGTAAGCTTATAGGTCGGCATAAACAAGGCGACTGGTGCCTGTGACTAGTTGCACAGTCCTTGCAACAAGTCACTGGGACAAGCCCCATCCTCACGATAGCCATTTTTGTATAAAAGTCTAGTCCCGGGGAACAGAATTTGGTCCCTGCTACTTGTCCCACAGCTTGAATTTGTGAGGAAACTCTGTTCTCTGACAGTCAAATTATGTCTAGTTCTCGTGATTGACTTGTCCCTGCAGCTTGTTGCACGGACTAGTGCAGGGACTAGTCCTTATGTGCCATGCATGTATCGCTGGTTTCCCCTTGGGTGCAACCCCCAGGGAACCCACAGGAACTGTGGGCATTTGTCAAGATTGTTGGGAAGTTTTTTCCCCGAGGTGGTTGGGGATTTGTACACATTTGAACAATATGGAGTACCCCCAGATCAACCCAGGGGATTTAGTTGTTCAGCGGTATTTCATCATACAACCACATTTCCCATGTTTCAAAGTGGACAAGGTGAGTATCCAAGACCACTTTTCAGCAAAATGGCTGAAAGAAAGGTTAGTGTCTGTATTATTGGTCCATTTGAACTCAGAATTTTACTATCCCCAGGGGTGGCGAAATTGTCAGTCTTTTTCTGCTCTATATCCAGGGGAATTTAACGACATTTGTTTGAGCATTTCGACAAATCCCGCTGGGTCTGCAGGGTTCACACCCAAGGGGAAGCCGCTGATATGTACATGCATCAGACCTTCCAACTCTCACGGTTTCACCGTGAGACTCACGGTTTGGGATGCCATCTCACGGTCTCACGGCTTTGCCTCTAAATCTCACGGTGAACTAGAAAACCTTGAAATTGCCAAAAAAATCTCGTAAAGTATGAAGGAATATCGAAACATCTGTGTTCATAACAGCTAAATTAATCAAACTTATTCTTGAGAGAAACCTGGGTACAATGTCAGCGTCATTCCTGTGAAACTTCGGTGCGCTAAGGTCCCTGGGAAAGCTTAACCTTCGAGCACAAATTTCAAAATGGCCACTCGATGTCCAGAACTCGAGAGTGAAACAAAATCACAAAATGACTCTGATACGTCTTCGGAACCTCAGCCATCTACCGCGAAGAAAAGGATATTTTAGATATCTCCAGGTTTGAGGTCCCAATCTCCAGGTCTTTCTGGGCTTTTTTTCAAAACCTCCAGATTTGCATGATGTGGGGGTTGGAAGGTCTGATGCATATCCGCACTTGATTTTTCGGTCAATATACTTGCATCAGCATGTTATAGTTTCTAATTTCAAAGTTTACCTGTTTACGTCTATTGCCGAGTTCTTCTTCCTCCAAAAAGCCTTGCTTCCTTTTAAGAATCTGGCTCGGAGCAAGAGATCTCCTCTGCGAAATCAACGCAGAAAATTAAATTATCGGACAAAATATTATCTCGCGCCGGAAAAACACTGAGAATTTGACTGCACCTTGGGCATAACAATAGCCCAGTCGTGAATTGTAAACAACGCTTAGCCCCTAGAATGGTACACTACAGCTGTTAGAAACTTACCATGGCCCCTAAAAATTTAAAACCGCATCTTGTTCATTGTGCAAACGCGAATATCCAACAAAACGACATGTTCACTTCGAAATCGGCGCCATCTTTCGCAAATTTGCACTTTGTTTGGCTCCAGTTCACCACGGACAGAGATCCCGCGAACAAGCGCGAGGCCTGGAGAAAAATTTCATTCCCGCTCTTCTTTAAATGCAACCTTTTCTTTATACATTCTTTATACAACTACCCTGACAAGGCGAGAAGTAAAAAAGCAAAAATACAAAATTGAAGATTAAATATCAGTACAAAGACAACATGATAATGCACATAAATCGATTATAGAAACGTTAATAACTAGCACATCAAATAAGTAGCGAAATGTGATTGACGAAAGGCAGTGAAGCGAGTTACAGAAGTAATCAAGATTCGAAATGGAAGAAAGAGATGAAAGAAGGAAGCGAGAGGCGATTAATGACGATAGATGATTGTTCGTTCTTGTCTCACAGTGGGATGCCACAATTGGGTGGTCCGAATCAGTAAATTTGAACCCACGATTAAGCGATGGACTAGGTGAAAATATAAATTAAAAAAGAAAACTTGTTACAGTTTGAGGAAAAGCGAAAATATCAAAGAGCCCAGAAAACTGAACAGTGATCTAACAGCAGACTCAAATAGCATTTATTCCCCCCCCCCCCCCAGGTTCTCGTTCGGGCTACTATGGTGGGAATAACAAGGGCCTACATTTTGGCGTGGGGTGGGGGGGTCTGCTCTTTGAGCAACAGCAGCATATAAGTTTTATACCCTCGGGGCTGGTACGTAGGTTATGTTGTGTGGGACGAGCCCTTTACTCCTCAACACGAACAGACTGCTTTCATAATTTGCTTTTTTTACCATTTCGTCTGTACGACCACAGGGTCTTAGTTGTGGCGCTAAGCTTGGTTTTTATCTGGAAAATAGCACTGAATGTTGGCATGCGTGTGTAAACATATCATTTCATTTATACAAGAATTCTTCAGTTTGGAGACTGATTGTCTGATTTCACCGAGAGTAGGTCTCGCTTGAGCAGCAGGCCATCGGAAAAGAGAAGAATCCCTGAACTGTTTGACCAAACAGCGACGCGGTTCTTTCGGATTCCGGCCTCGGTTAACAGAATGGGAAAATTTTAATGAGTTAAAAAGGTGGTTTATAATCTCTGCTGGAACCATGAAGAGTTAAAGGCGCGGGTCATGATATCTTGGGTGATCTTGTGGAAGCATCACGCAAAGTGACAATAACACTATCGTTTACTTAACGGATTACTGAGGCGGGGTCTGAAAGATTAGATTGGCGTGCCAGACTCCCCATTGTGAAACAATCGTGTAAACAAGTACTTGCGATATTTTTCCAGTGTTTTATCCCAGATATACAGTATTTAAGGAGGTTGAATTTCAGCCGACTCAAGACGTTCTTATCGTCTTTGCAGACAAAACACTTTAGAGCTTCTATTGTGTTAGGAAATCGTTGTTTTTATTGGGCCGGAAAACAAATTGTACTGTCGTATTAAAAGGGCACGATTTCCGCCTTAAGCGTGCTGGGAAAGGGCGACCGTCTGGCTGGCCAAAAGTGTGAAAGCCATCGTTATGAGAAGTATCTCATTTATACCTCATTGAGATGAAGAATTCTATATCAAAAGCAGCTTAATCATTGCGGTCACCAGATAAGACGAGAAAAGCAACGCACAGGATCGCTCTGGCCGTAAGTTCTCTGCATTCTTGTTTGTGTTAAGTTGACTAACTTTCCACCATCTCGGATATTGTCGTCGTGTGTAGAAGTCAATTCCAATTCGCATCAATTACTTTACACTGATTTAATCAAGTTATCAAAATTTCGTTATATCACCCACATAACTTCCTATATCAGCTGATATAATACGACTTTATACGGACCTAATTATTTTTACATTTAATGGACAGGATTGTAACGAGCGTGAACTTATACTGGAAGTGGTTAGCCATTTTAGTAACACGATTCTTCGCCCCTCCCCATATAAACCGATGATACCGATCTTTGTACAAAAGTTCCGGTATTCTGTGATCCAACAAAAAGATGTATATGTACGATTGATTCTACAAACAGAACAAAATATGAATATTAATGCAAGACAATCCTGCAAGCCCATTTCGTGCGACTCTCAAATTAAACATATGCATGTGCGCGTTATTCGCTGGTTTCGATTTCCAAGCTCATTTTGTTACAAAAACTCAAATACATTTCGCATCGATCCATATCAAATTTCTCTCTAATTCCCGCAATTTTTGTTTTTCATTTGTAACTAACTTGTTTCCATTGAGCGAACCGGACTTATGTTTTAAAATTGAAAGCTAATAAGAAAAAGTATCGCATACAAGTTCACAGATTAAAAATCAATTGCTGCGAATTGGTACATCTGGAAACTACATCAATTTAACAGAAGTAAGTCGGTATGGGGCCAATGTATTCTACGTGGCATTTCATACGGCGCAAACCGAGGTCAACTAGCAATAGAGTTATTTCAGTAGAGTTATGGCTTAGAGTTAGAGTTAAGGACTGTCAAAATCCTGAATTCAAGATTTTTGCAGTCCTTAACTCTAACTCCACGCTATAACTCTATCAAGGTAACTCTAACAGTAGCCGTCCCGCGCAAACTTTGCTCAAAATCTTTGACTGCAAATTATTGCGTAAATATTTCATCAAATTCAAAATTGAATAAGATCTGCGCTTGTTCATTTTTTTTTCAGTAAACCATTGTATATATCTCTCTACAATGGTTTGAACTGCTTCTGTTTTATCTGTAATACAATTCATGGTTGTATCCTTCGTCCTTCAACTGTGTACAGTCTTCCGTCTGACATTGTATTGAAATCGTGATAAAATGTTCTAAGTCCTTTTTATTTAAATGAATATGGAATGATTCTTATAGATAATTTTAGCAGATAAGCCTTCACGGAAAAACGCGTTCCGGACACGTCATTTACCGAGCTGCCTTGCGACCCTTTAAACCAGTTCAAACTGACTACGTGGTACTTTTCTCGTTATTTACCTGGCAATTAGGCGATATCGTTGATTGATAACTGTGATAACAGTATTTTAAGAATAATAAACTCACTCATTAAAATCATGCAATATCTATAATTTAGACATGTCAGTAGTTTAAGTCTATATATTATTTTTTGGATATAAATAACTCCAATTTGAACAGCATAATCACGAGAGGTTCGTTAGAATGTGGTACATTCAGGGTGGCCTCTGCATAAAGTGAAAACGACCCAAGTAATTCTGCGTTTTAAGGAGGACGTGAACTTCATGAAGAAGAATTTTTCATGCGTTTATGCGTTTATTTGGACTTCAACTCTCTTTGTTCATACATGTGCAGTGGTGTCAGTCAGCCACAAATTCATCAGATTCGTTCGAAGTAGACTAATATAAGGTTGCTCGATGCTTCGTTTTCAGTCGTCTCTACTCAGTTCCATTTTTGCAGCAGAATCTGACAAATGACAAAACTGAAGCCAAAAGGTTAACTTTTATTTTTTCCTTTTTCCGGTGACAACCCACTGATCGAACGAGACCCTCTCTGGGTGAAATCAGACAGCCAGTCTCCAAAAATGACGAAACATTTATAAGGGAACGAATAGATATCTTTGTTATATTTTTACGCATGTTTGTGCAATCGTTGTTTATGAAATAATTTAGTGCTATATCACATATATCATGACCTAGTGCGCTTCAGCATAAACGACTGTAAACATGTGCAGGCAAATTCCCTGAAAACAATAATAAACCCGCTTATTGGATTCGTTCACTTTCGTTTTGTAGAAATGGCGTCTTTTTGTTACTCGTGAATTGTGTCAGATTCTTTCCATCTAAACGCTTGCCGAAAGCCCGGGCGCGTATTTACACGGCATATTGACGAATTTGAAACAATATGAAATAAAAATCAAACTTTTAACAAGCCTGGTGCTACAAACGTAACGTACTAGCCACCAGCTGTGATATCGCAACTTCAATTTCATCCACGACATTGAGAATTTTTCTACAAAATTGCATGTACCTATTGTACTCTTGAAGTATTCAAGCAGTAATTCTCCCGCGAGTAAGCTTAGCTCACGTGACTTAATGTTTACTTACATTGGCTGGTTCATAAAACATTTGGAGATCTGTTGTTACGTTTCATCTTTTATCTTTAACTGAAATGCTTTAGCCTGGCACGTGTTTCTACAACGTTAAATCAACTAAAAAAATGAATTATAAATTAGTGATTCCAACCAATAAGGGCACCCCTTTGAATCCAGGAACATCTCCATATGTGGCGCTGACAGTTGTTTGTTGGCACGTGACCCTGTAGTGTTGAAACTGCGCGTTTTGGTTCCATCTCAGCTATGTACAATTTGCCGTGAAATTTGCCCCTCTCTTGGGGAGGGGTAATAATTTTCGCATGGGGGTTTACAATAAAACTTGCTATGGGCGTTATTTTTTCTAATAATAGGAGAACCGCAAGGCTGTGAAATGTCCAAACTAATCTTTCAAATAAGCTAGCTAGCGCCCCTTATGCCAATCAAGGCAATGTCGGAGTAAAAGATCGGATTGTGGTTTTAACATCGTATCTTTACATGCATCTTTTGCAACACAGAGAATTAGGACCAGTCTTAATTTGTTATCACGAATGATGTATTCGTGGGTGGCCGTAGTACGCGGACACATACGTTTGAATTTGTGGCACAGTATAATTTTTGCAAGAGAATTTTTTACTTCTGTCTCAGAAATGCGTTTTTGGTTCTGAAATATTTCATTAGCGCGTGCCTTAAAAGTTTGTTGGTAGTGCAAGACTTTATATGTTATAAAGCTTATAAGCGAAAAGCAACTGTAGCAAGCGCGGGGACTCAAAACTCCCTTCTGCTCTCGAAATAAGAATCGTCGCCCCGGGTTAAATTGAATCTAGGATCGACTTACGCCGTTCTCTCCCTAACACCGGCTGGTAATCGAGCTCCGCCCTCGCGGAAATCAAGCCCACAGCTAATCTGGATTCGAAAAAAGTGGACAACTCAAAAAGATATAATTAAGCCGATATCGAAAAGGAAAAATCGCAAACAATATTATGATCGCATGAGGTTATCCTGTCATGTTTTTCATCTTTGTTTACATGTATTTAGTGTCTTGCCATCGAAGCAAATAAAGATAGCCAGAGCTAAGCACGGGAAACGTGTGCAGCTGAGTCACGATTGGTTTTGGCTTTCTGACTTCTGACTGGTTCAGAGAGTTGCGCGAGTTTTTTTTTTTTGCTTCAGCCAATCACTGAATGAATCGTAGTAATGCAAAACGAAAGCCACGTTTGACTAAATTAGATAGCCCTTGTCCGGCACTAGATGGGTAAAGTTAGTACATGGACAAATCAGTTTGCAGACAAAAATAACTGAGTCGCGATTTGTGACGACTTTAGCTTCTCAGACAAGCTTAATCTATCACTGAACAAAAATATAATCTCGATTACTTACACGTTTTCTTCCAATCACCTCATGACCTCAGATATGTTTTCTTTTTCAGTGATGATCATAAGAAAATAGATTAAGAGTCAGATAAACAGTGTGTATTTTTAGAGAGGGGAGAACGTGACTGAAAGATGGCTACAAGACGGCACTAATACTGACAAATTGGCCGGAACTTGAACTGATAAATCCATCAATCCATCAAAGTACTTTGTCGCTTGATTGACTTCAACATCCTTACAAAACACGTTAGTCATAGTATTTCAACTGACAACTGAGCCCAAAAATTTAGAACATCTACTGATTCTAAAACATTAGTTTATTTATTCCTATCTACAACCTCGCTCACTGCATGAAAGAAACCAGGCTATTTTTTAAAACTCTGGACGTCTTAAAAGTCAACCAAAATCTTCTCCTTTATCGCTAAGACGTATTCATTTACAGCCTAACAGACGCTACGTTCAAGCTCTAAACCGCTCCAAGCATGACCTTGCATGGTGAGGCCTGATTCTGACTATCTCGCTCCAACAGGTAGCCATAATCGTTAAAAGACCTTAATGCGACTAATCGTGCCCAGCAAACGATTTATTCGTCCCAAACGTTTTCAGTTAGCAATGTTTTGTTTTTAGCTACGTTGTTGGAGTTTGGTGAACCAACTCTTAAAAATTTTCCAAGACATCTTCTCAGTTTGTTTAAGCCATCATCTAAAATAGAGAGAGGCCTTCCCTTTGAGCCAATTGCTAAAACGCGATAACGACAGCCTAAATTTAATCAATGGAATTCAGTACTATCTTTAGTTTTAGACAAAACATGCTTTGTATTGAGTATAAAGCTTGATAAGCAGATTATAGTAGACATACACATCAAAACTATTTAAAACCCAACTTGTCATTGCAGAAGATGTGATACTGATTTATTACAAAATAATTAAAACTTATGACAATGCCAAGATCTGGCTATTTTTTATGAGAAGACATGCATTGCATATGGCACGCTGTCGCGAATTGTAAGCCCTTTTTTCATGTTTATCGACCACAATCCTTCTCAATCTTCCTCATTCCAAACCATCCTTGTTTCTTGTCAGTTTATTGTTTCCTCTTTGGTGTTTTTCTTCCTTGGTTAACTAAGTTTTCCTTTTATTTAGAGGCACTTTTATTCATTACAAGAGATGGATAACTGTGACTAAGCCTCTTTAAAAACGGATAACTTGTTTCAATGTAAGCAGGGGCGGATCTAGGGGGAGGGTGCAGGGGGTGCGCACCCCTCCCTGAGATGACCTGTGACTTTCTAATACAACTGGTATTCTGCTTACGTCACCCATAAATTACGTCATTCCTAGGTGGTGCACCCCCTCCTGAGAAAAATCCTGGATCCGCCCCTGATGTAAGCAAGGTCTTAAATAAAGCTGTGAAGTCTGCTGTTGCTGGTGCGCGGGGAATACAAGTAATCCTGTCAAACGAAACCGCTCCCAGTGCCTCACGCATGTCTCAGTTCCCCCAAGTACAGCTGGGTTTCGTTTGCTTTTTCATGAGAGCTCGTCCGATGCGGTAATGACTTAATTGGATATACTTTACACTGATAAGGTGGCACCGTATCGTGATGTTGATAGAACACCTGAGGAATTGAGATGTGACAAACAACCTCAATCAGATTAGGAAGAAAAGAAGATACTACCACATCTTCAAAAATTATCAAGTCGAAAAAAAAAACTTTGTAATATTAATGATAGCAAGTTCAACTCTGTTGTTGACATTTCGTCTACATTCCATAGCCACTTAAACAAACCTTATCAGATACTAACCGGATTTTAGTCAGGGCTTTAAATTCTAAAGGAGACCGCAGATCGCAGTCGAGGGAACAAGTTCCAGTTTTCGAAAATCTTCGTTGAGGCACCCAAAGAATTTCCGACTTATTTCAGCCAATCAAAACTAGCACGAGAGCTCGCGAGTACTCCGAAAAGTAATCCCGCGAGCAAACACGTCATGTTGCTTAGCAACTTCAGGGATAACACGGGCGGAATTCCGTCATCAAAATGGCGCTTGTCCCCACGACTGATTAGCTTAATGTAGGCCTTTGTAACTTATTTTGTAGACTTGTATACATAGCCTCACCTATTGGCTAAACACTCGGGATTGGGAGAATACGAGACAGTTATATATGCAAACCTGAGCCGCAGTCGAGGGTTTGCATACCTTTCGAGAATTCTCTTAAGCCCTCTCGTGTTCAGATGAGGCTATGAAAGCACGGAAAAAGACCTCTACTGCTTAAATATAGCTAATGAAGTTACAATTAGCTACACTTTTAGCACTCACTCCATCGAGGTATGGTTGGTATATAAGGCAGTATTGAATTTATTACCACTGAAGACGTCACTTTTAAGACAGCTTACGTCAGTAAGTTTCAAGTGATTGCGATGAATGCAAGTGAACATGAAGATTACAAACAATATATATACTGGGCTGTTTTGGATTCCAATAACTAAGCTTAAATTTAGGGTGCTACATAAACCTCGCTTGCTCCTCTGTCAAAACCGCTGAGAGAGGAGCAAGCAAGCCTTATATAGCACCCTTAAACGTTGAGATGTTTGCATTTAATTACAAGATAGAGAATATGAACATTCCCTCAGATCAATCGATCAAGGGTATTATGCGATTTTATCTGAGAGATTCTTTTCAGATATCTGATTTCCAACCTTTGCCTTGGATAATATCAGTAGAAAAATTTAGCCTATATTGATGAATGTTGGCGTTTGCGACAAAACAGAAAAAGTAAGTTTGGTTGGCTCATATTTGCCAAGTTTGTGAAAACATCGTAGGAGAAAGGATGTTTTCACGAGTGAATTTGTACATTGTACTTATCGCATTTTTTGTAATCTGCGCGCGCTTCTGCAAAGCGGCAGCCGCGATACAACGGGTTTGAAAGTCAGTTCTAAATGGAAAGAATTTTGAAAACTGTAAGTAGTTAATAGTTTATAAAAATTCACTTCTAAAATTGCAGTTTTGCGTTGTATCGAAACAACGTTTATTTTTTCGTCATTTAACAGATAGATATTAGATCAGATATCAGTTGGCTTGCAGAAAATGAGATTTTTTTTTACTTTTTAACGTATCACTCAGTAAACTTTGCGTCAAGATATTTAATATTTTAATTTACTAAGACGTAAAACAACGTCACTCCTGTCTTGTAGCGTTTTAACGATTTTGCCATTAAACTTGAGCAGACGGCCTTGTATTTACAGTTGGCGGCCTTTTTAAACGCATTTCTAAGGATATATCTTTTATCGTGCGGCGCCACTTTTAAATACGGAAACAAATTCTTTATAATATTTACATTGATTCCTTAAAGTCCCAGACTTCCTTTTCACTTCTGGCGTCAAACAAAATTACGTAAATTCTAATTCTGTGTGTGCTAAAAGCTATAAATGGGCAGGTCGTTGAAATAATTCCAGTTTCTCTTCTGTGCGTATCTTTAGCACTATTTCAAGTGGCGCACGACTTCCGTCCTGGCGCCAATGTTAAACGACATATAATAAGGTAGATTCTCGTGTTAATTGAGATCCTTAGTTTCCTAATGTTTGGCTACAGTTATTTGCAATTTTATGGGGGAAAAGATGCGTCGAAAACCCGAGTAAGAAATTTCACTGATTTGCGAGAGTTTTGTTTAAAGACTTTGTCAAAGACTGGGACTATTTTGACTCTCATGTGTCGCAAGATGCCGAACACTACAATACATTGACAAAAGGCAATCTAAGAGAGCATTCATTGCCGCTTCAATGGCGCCAGTTGTCTTGAGCTTTGCTGGAACGAATCGATATTTTAGCTCAATAAATCACACATTGGCTTTTCAGACCGTCTGACTAAAGCCAAGAACCGCAACAAAGAAAAGGCGCGCTAATTGTCTAAATTAAAGTGGTTTTGTCTTGTCGGCTGCGGGCGCGCGAGGAAACAATATATAGTCGGGCTTCTGGGCGCAAGGAGCTTATTTTAAAATAAGTGCTTTAACGCAACACTAGTAGTAGAGATTTCGAAGCTTGTATTTCTTCAGGCATAAAGGAGTGATCACTCTTAAGCTTTCGTTAACACGGTAAGCCGACGAATTAGAGAATGTCCAGATTAAAACAGAAAACCTGAACTATTCAATTCATGAATATCGATAGTCGACTTAACCTGCCTTGACCAAAGACTTGTGATAACCACTAATGTTTGAATTTTGTCCTTTCTTGCAGATAAACGTCAAGACAAAACCTTCATCAAGCAACGAGAACTGAAGGTAGCTCAGACACTTTATTTTTAACCAGTGTAGTTAGTCACAGAAAAGTATTTGTAGTTTTGCAGGTTCCTTCCTGTTACGTTCTTGAAGCTACGAGTGTTTTGACGAAATCCAAACAAACCAAAATCCGCCACAAACAAATAAATAGTTAAATAAGTAATGTTTGTGTCTTTCAGTAGAGGTTGTATTGTAGCCGAAGCACTAATTCTTTCCAAAGAAAGTTTCTATTTTCCTTCCAGTCTATCAACGCGCAGTTTGATCATTTCTTTAAGCAAAGTTCCGCTACGACATAAAATGAAAAAATATATATACTGTTTCAATTATGCACCTCAAGTGGGTAGAAAAATAGCACCAATATAATTGGTAATCGCGAAATTTCCATGTGGAATGGTAGGTCGCAATGTAAAATACATGGACAGTTCAATTTTACAAAGATGATTTCAAATTCTGTTTTTCACTTGTTCATGCAGATGGCAGTCAAAGGAGTCGTTGAGAACAAGCAATACAGTTTGGTGATCTTGTTGATTTTGTTGGACCTTCCATCGCTTTGTTCATCTCCCATTCCGAAGATGGAAGATTTTTTCAATTTCAAATCCAGTGCTCTTTCTTCGGAGGAGAAAGGACAACTTTCACAGCGAGACCGTAATGGGTTACTTGGAAAACTGGTCATTCCCAGCGAGGGTAGAAGCGACGAAGCACGCACTTTAGAGATTCCAGCAACATCTCAAAACAGCTTAAAATCCACACAGAGACGACAACGCAACGGCTTGCCTGTGATAAGTAAAGGCGAGAAATCAATTATGCAAATGAGAGCGAGTTCACGTCCATCCCTTCAAGGCGACCTCAATTTGAATGATCCTGCCTCAAAAGTACAAGAAGGCAGTGGAAGTAGTAACAAGCGGCGACCGGGTAAGCAACCGTGGGAATTCCTTCCTATTAAACCCCAAGACGAAAAGGATGACGAAAGTGAGAACATTCCCTTGCAACTGAAGGTCGATTTCGATGGCAGCGGGCACGCTAAAAACTCCGTCGTGACGCCAAACGCGAAGAAAGTCGTGTATGGCCAGGATTTGCCTCTATCCGGTGGAAGCAGTATCATGAACTTGGGAAGATTGAATCTCAAAACCGAATTTTGCAACGCGCACGCTTTCAAGGTAATAGTTCGACACCACGGCTGCAAAAGTGTGGAAGTTGAAAACAAGTGGTGTTATGGACAGTGCAATTCGTTCTACATCCCAAAGAGATTTTTCTCTTGCTCGTACTGTGCGCCATCACGACAAGAGACCGTAAATGTACGGCTGGAATGCCCTGGACAAAATCCTTCCTTTCTTATAAAGAAAGTAAAAATTGTGTTGGATTGTGCATGCAAGGACTGTGAGGCACCCCATTCTTAGAACAAACAAAACTCATATCCCAGAGAATGGAGAAACCATGCCAACTGGCATCAAGGCTGCCATTTGATCGTTCAGGACAAGGTTGCTCGAAGAAAAGGCAAATTAATGAAGACCGTATTTTGACGTTCGCCCTTGACAAAATTTGTCATGAACTCCAACTTCATCAAGTATTAACTTTTATTTGGGTCTCCAAGTTCCGACGTCGTAGTGTCAAACAACACCGTAAAGTTATATAACTCAAGGAAATGTCGTTCAAATCAGCGATTTAAAGTTCCAAGAACACAAATCAATACCATAAACTTGAATATTTTAGTCCTGTAAACAACATATATCACACAGGAGTAAACAGAATTTGATAAAACAAATAGTCAGGTATATTTACAAAAGGCAATAATTGCCATATTTAAACCGATTGGTATCTGCCAAGAAATGATATGCATATATCTATATATATGGGCATGTTGAACTGATCCACATGCTTGAGTAGTCTTAAGAAACAATTTTCGTGTACGTAAAGTGGTTATAACATTATTCACATCAGTACGAAAAGAGTAATATAACAATTGCTCTTCCAGTACTGGAAATCTTAATGTAAATAAAAAAAAACTTAAAATATATTGTATTTAAGTGTTCAGGTTTCCGGTTTTAAGTAGAACTATGACAGAAATGGAAGCTTTGGGCAGTGGTTGGTCGTGGTCGCTCTGATAATTGTAAACGTGTTAGACCTTTCATAACCAGAACAAGCGATTAAGTTACACAATTATTGTATGTCACCGTCTTCCCAGGGTTTTTTGTCGTTTTTAAGCCAAATACTATCAACAACAAAAGTGTAATTACATGATAAATGATTTTTCAAGAATAAAGCGACATAATGGCTAAAAAGATAATTGCATTAATAATCTTGTAGGCGTTCTCTTTTCAACCCCCCAGACTCCTTCAGTTTGATTGAATCAGTTCATTAGAACGCGTGTGTTTTCCCTTACACTGGAACAAACCGAAAGGATTTCGAACTTCTCTGCGTTAACAAAATCAAATCAAATTTAAAAATGCGGTTGCATCAAGTCCTAAAAACGAAATTAATATAGTTTGCAAATATTGTTAAAGCAATTCTTTCGCAATTTATACAGTACTGGAAGAGCTTTCTCTTACCATCTGCATCCAGTGTTTATTTCATGGAAGCGTCCGTTTGAAAAACACCGTTCAATGCATAATGGCAAACACTCTTGAAACAAAGCGACAACAATAGCACCATTTCTTTACCTTTTGTCCTTGGGGGTGCAAAATACTTTCTCGGTTCCAAGTTGTCTCATCGCACTTTCGACCATTCTTTCAGGAAAGCCCTCTTTTGAAAGTCATGTAAGCGATATCACCCGATTAACGCAGTGTTGGCGCCAGGCAGTAACACTTGATTAAGGGGGTAGATTATCGCGCTTTCATCTGAAGGCACGCGAATGTTAACTAGCCGATACGACGAGCAGTTTGGAGCCAAAGCCGAACAACAATTGCGCGTAATCACGGAATGGAATTGAGCTATGTGCGTGTGAATTAACGCTTCTGTCAATCAGTCGACTCTAGAGCTAATTTATTCCAACACGATAGTAGGTTTGCCACAAGCCGACCTCACGGTAGAATAGCTATAAGCGAACGAACTCGGGTCTAGCGAAGGTCGCGAACGACGGAAGTTATTGCGGAGTCTAACACGATAGCCGCCATGATAATTTCATATTGTCATGCAAATTAGCCATGCGGCCAAGCTAGGGTTCAGAAGGGTTACCCTCCATACCAAACTAACCAAGACGAGAGAACTCTGCATACATTTATTTATAAATAACAGCGAACCGTTTACATGGGAAAACACTAATACCCCATTCACACCAACAAAACTTGTTTAGTTAAACCAGGTTAGACAAAATGAAAATAAGCAACAGAAGACTGAAAGACTGAATTTTACATAGGATTCAAGTAAGTGCTAAAGTGTTCTTGCATTGTGCCAAATTTGAAGTCCACAATCATCAGTTGATAACTTTTATGAACAAAACAAGTTTAAACCGTGTTTAACTAAACAGCTTTTAAACGTGTTTAAGCTTTGGTGTGAATTGGGGATTAGTTTGCTCGGGGAACAGGGAGACCTTGTGTGGAGGGTCAGTCGCTTGAAAGAAGGGTTGGTTCACCGAAGCGAGCCAACTCACAACTTGCCGACCGTTTTAGGTTTTAGGTTTTCCCGAACAAATTTCTATCAAAAGACAAAATTAAACTCAGCAAAGACGACAGCGACAGTGTGGGCCTTAACACGGCGGCCATATTGGCCATATAAAATAGATTTTGTTCCCCGAGCCTCGAGTTCAAATGTTTGGGAACGAGTTCCCGCGTGGCAAAACAAAAGTTTTCAATCCCTCGGGACTCAACATGGCCGCCATGTGATTAAGGCCCATGAACGAAAGGAACTCGAAAGAAGAAGGAGAAATGAAGATTTGAATATTGATTATATGAATAATTATACATGCAGATCAACTTTGTCAACAGGAACAACTTTTTATTTTTATAAACGCTCGCTAAAAGACGGCTCGGGGGAACTCAAAGGGTTGGCCTCTTACCAGAGACAACATTTTTCCATCTAAACATGCCATAATTAAATGGCAACCGTCTCCTTACCCCTATAGGGAGCTTAAGCAAACCACGACGGCAACGTCAACGAGAACGTGGCTAAACAAAAGATTTAATGAGCAGTACAATAGCTCTGCACGTGCGTTATAATTCTTTGTACATTTCTTTGCCGTCCTCTGCAAAACAACAACGTGAAATGACCAATTTCTGAGTACTTTGGAAAACGTGAACCTCTACTGCTAAATTTTCATTTTTCTGTTTTAAAATAACCGCCGTCCTTATATTTTCTACATGAACTACGTTTGAAAGCGATAGATGCACCGAATACATCAAGGCAATTGCGAGATTCGTGCGTAAAATATAAATTCATTTTTAAGCAGGCGTCGTCCTAGCCGTCGCCGTCCTCATTGCTTAAGCTCCCTTATATATAATACCCCCGGGATTTCGGTTGAGAGACACGAGGCCACGACAGAAAGTTCTAGACTATCGAAGACAGGCCAAAGGACGAAAACAAACGGGCTCGTCGCGTGCAAGAGTCAAGTATCTGTGCCAAAATCAAATTAAGATAGTGGAATGCTTCAGTTGTAATTATTGCGGCTAACTTAAAGAAGCTACGTCACGGTTCGTGCATTTTGAAAAATTTAGCCTAATTTTATTCAAAATCGTCATTTATAATCCATCTCAATCTTCTCCATCCTTAACCATCCTTGTTCCTTTTTGGTTTAGTATCACTTCTTTGGTGTTTTTCGTCCTTAGTAAACTATTAGTTTTAGATTTCCTACGTTTTAAGGGTAATTTAGTACGTCCCAAAATATAACCCAAAATATCGTGATGTGGCTATATCGTGGCTTGTAATCACAAGCAGCAATGCTCGATACAAAAACGCAGAAAGTATCTCAAATTCAAAACATAATCGCTCAAACGTCTAAAGGATTTTCATCTACTTCAAGAAAATCCGCTGAACTTTGCCGATTCTTTCTATATTTAAGTTCCCTTCGAAATGAAATGTATGCGCAATTTGCATTTTCATGAGTATCACTTCAAAAATTCAAAATCCCAGTGACGTACTTGCACTGGTGGAAACCTACAAATAGTGGTTCAGATTTGTACAACAACATTTCAGTGCAAGTACTGAAACTATAAAAGGAACGATATCATAACGGAGTGTGATACGATCAGGAGCTTTAAATCTCAACTTGAAAGTCAGGGAGACTTTTTCAAGTTCTGCCCTGATCAGACGATCCGATAGGTGTTCGCAAGTAACGAAAACATGAAAGGGGACTAGGAACCGGCGACACAATACAGACGTGCTACAAAAAGGTGTTTTCACGGCGTCCCTGATTTATAGTACAACTTGCAAAGCGCACGTTTTGATTGGTCAATTTAGCGTGTACTATTTGCCCATGACGCTGCTGACGATGTTTAGCGCGCGCTGATGTGAAGCGACATGGCGTAAGCCATCAAGGCAGACAAGAAAAGAAAGTATAACTTTACGAGTTTACTCTCTTTTTCTTCTTTTTGTGTTTGACGAATACGAAAAGCTTTATGTTTAGAATAAATCCCTTCATAATACTGAAAGAATTTTTTCGTACGCTGTGTGTGATTTCATTTTATGTTTTCGTTAGGAACTGCGAGAGTCAGTGCACGCGTTTGTTCAAAATTCAGTAAGCGCGCACAGTTGAAACCTCAGAAAAGTTGCAGTAAAACGGCTAAACGTTGTGCTATAAAACAAATGGTAAACGCCATGGCGTATACTATTGAGTTATGGATACACTTGGGAGGTTTGTTAAGCGCTCAAGAAGCTAGAGTCGCACTCGGCTATCGCCTCGTGCTTAGCAACCTCCCGCCTGCATCCATAACTCAATAGTGTACGCCATGGCTTCGATGGGTTCCTGGTGGCGTACCATTGGTTAATTATCAGTTGAAAAGTACAGCATAATGGGATATTTTACTTAGAAAGTAGGCGTTATAAACTTTAAAATTTTTACTGACTGATGTTAATGCTATGATCTGATTGGTTTAGCCAATAGATTTTTATCTTTTCAGAGGAGTTGAATAGAGGGTATATGGGATTCCGCCATCCGTGTCATGTTCATGTCAATTTCCCTGGCTTTACCGATCAGAGTTAAATTTCCGTCTGCACGAAGGCTATATTTAAAACAGAATTAATATTAAAAACAGCAATAACGCCTTAAAGGGGAAAGCTCACAGTTTTTTATTAAGTTATTAAACCTGAAAATGAAAAACAAAATGATCAAATGAGCGCACCGTCAAATCTTCGAGACACTAAATTTACTTTCGTTGAGTTTTCATTATATAAA
This sequence comes from Blastomussa wellsi, assembly GCA_947652115.1. Lineage (NCBI taxonomy): Eukaryota > Metazoa > Cnidaria > Anthozoa > Scleractinia > Plerogyridae > Blastomussa > Blastomussa wellsi. Next base: position 15,205,580 of record OX393571.1, read on the forward strand.
GCAAACGTATAAAATATGAGTGGTAATTATCATTCTTTAGCATATTTGCCGCGCAATAATATTTCAATCGTAAGTCCAAATCAAGGAATTGTCCAATGATTTCAACAAAGGGGATTAGACATGGTTCCCAAAAAATATGTCGACTGTCAAATTGGACTCGGCTGTCCTTGAGGAAATGTGACTTCCATGCAGTCCCCAAGTACGAAGTGTTGCTAAATGTAATACTTGGGGGTATCGAGCAACGACAAACAAAAGTAATTGCAAATCTCATTTCTTGACAGTTTTTCATATCCTGAGAGTGATATCCTATTGAGTTAATCGGATCTATGTCTTTCACTACTTAAAGCATCGGAAGTACCGCTAGTGTTAAAAGCACCCTTATCAATTTCTCCTGCTTTGCGCCAAAGGCTCTATTTTCTAGCGCGCTTTGGCAAATCTAATATTCACAGAAATTATGGCCAAAACGAATTCTCTCTTTTGGCAGACACTTCTGGTATTACTTGCGTTTGGTAAATTATCTCAACAGCAACAAACTGGTTCGCAGAATTTAACTTGTCCGAAGAGTTGTTTGTGTAATCCGTGTCTAGTGCCCCCTTTGCCAAATCTTCTGGCAGTGCACTGCAGGTATAACGACCTCAGATATCTCAAGGATTTGGAGTTCCCGGACAGGATTTGTACTTTGTAAGTTTGTATAAGTCTAGTGATTTTGGTTATATAATATAAGTGGGGTTTCTTTTATAGGAAATCGTGGCTTTAGCATTCATTTGTTAATGAAGCTCGTAAGCTTCATTTTTAACTGGGTGAGGTAAAGGAATTAATTCGAGCTTTAATCTTTTCCTTGTGTTATAGCAAGCGCGTTTTCATCACAAATTTGTTTCCGACAGCCAACAGTATACACTGCCAATTGCAGAAATTTATTGGAAAATGAGTCAGTTTTCATGATCAAGACCTAGCATTACTTGTTCTGATTTAGTATTACTACTTACAACTTGAATATCCAGTCATTTGGCGCCGGTCTCATTTTTTCAATAATGTCTTCGCCGTTGTTTGGTCATTTTGAACACCTGCCTGGCAGGCAAGCGTAAATGAAATTGAAAAGAAATCAGGCAGTAAATTTCGACAATTCTTCTCCTGGGTTGAATTTCTCTTCTCTTTTTGACGTCAATAGCTTTCTCGCTCATCGACCGATTGGTAGAATGCCAAAGCTGAAATTCAGTGAATTTCAAAAATTGTAGATAGAAAAATTAAAACATATATATATTTTGCTACCAATTGGGCTTTTTTTATCTGGAGAGTTAAAACATGTTAAAACGTGTATTTGTTGAATAGATTCGTTGCCGAACAAAGAGGTTGAATATATAATGAAAAAAATCCAGGTGTATGAAATCTTGAACGATTCACGCCCTTTAATATGCATTGCTTATTATTTTAATCTTTCGTATTTTGAGGTTACGACTTTCTTTAATTGAAAATATGCCTGCACCTGCCTTGTTGACTACGATTTAAATTATCTTTTTCATTTTGTTTGGCTTAACATAACCCAACATACTTTTCAACTGGAAGGAACAAGAACATTCTGGAAAATTAGAAGACTGCTAAATTACCAACAAAATTTGCACGTTATTTTGACGCCGGGGTCCTCGTCAAAAGAAGAAAACGTAGTTTAATGTAATCTTTACTGAACTAACCTACGTGATCTGTATTTGGCAAATTTTTGGTCTGGCAACTTGGAATAAAAACTTCGTCTTCGGTTGGGTTAGTCGATAAACTAAGGGAACTCGCCATGTTTCCCAAATAATTAAATAGCATTCAACAAATCTACCACACTATCATTTTTGACTTTTTTGTTCAGTTCCCAAAATACACTGATCAGATGAGCCATAATTGACTTTCAACCAATCAGGATCGCAGCCTAGAAGGCCGTCACTCCTGGGATATTTCGCGGTATCCTACTCCAAAACATTGCATAAAGTTGTATCAGGAAGATATTATTAATTTTTTAACTATGTCTCTCATTTCTCATCATATTTCAGGGATTTATCATGGAACAATATTGAAAACATTTCTTCTGTGGTTTTCAATAACATGTCGGCTGCTCGAAATCTGTAAGTTATATTCTAATTGCTTTAGATTTATAATAAAGGCTGAGTACCCGGTTGCGTTTTTGTTTTCTTAAAAATTATAAAATTAGAATTTAAGCCAACGAACTCCGGAGGTCAATAACGGCGGCTCATGAATTCCGTTTTTTTTTCATGATTTTGCAGTACTCTGTCAAACAATCTTATACAAGTCATCCCGGAAAATACTTTTGAAGACATGAAGTCACTGAAGTATTTGTAAGTATTTTGCACATTGCTATTTCCGACTTTTTCCATTCGAAATGAAACATGCAAGCTGTTAACCAGTTCTGATTAGTCAGTCAGTCAAAATCAGCCAGCCGGTCGGTCAATCGGACCAGCCACTCACAGACAGTTAATCAGTCGTAATCTGTGCGTCAGTCAGCCAGCATGCCAGTTTGTCTGGCATCCAAGCAGCTTTGCAGTCCGGTCAGTCGGTCCGTCGGTCGGCTAGCCAGCCAGTCAGACAGCCTGTAAGTCAGCTAGATAGCCGGTCGGCCACTCCGTTGGTCGGACGGTCATTTGTTCTTAAATACTTTCCAGGTGTTTTGACCACAACAAAATAGAAATTATTACAGAGGATGCCTTCAATGGACTTGAACAGCTGGAGTATCTGTAAGTGCTTTTTCACAATGTTTATGCAGTGCTTTCTTCGTCTGCGGGTAAACTCTTACTTGGATTGTTCACAATTAACAGGACACTGGCTTACAACAACCTCAAAAAGTGGTATGGAGCTCTCTCCACGGACCTTCCGAACCTTGAATTTCTCGACATCACGGGAAATGCACGCTTCAACATAATAAAGAACAAAAAGCTTTTAACAAACAACGCGCGCGCACTGAAGACCATCTTAGGAGCAACAACGTCGAAAGACTGCAAGCAGTGTAACTGGACCAGAACGGATGTTCCGCGAGAAATGCTTATGAAACCGAAAGGCTGCGAGTTTATACCTCCATACAATATGCCACTGATAGACCAATTCCAGAAGAAATACTTGTATTTTAATGGCACTTGCGAAACGAAATCTTGCACGCTGAGTTTAGTCAAGATGTCGAAAGTCCGAAGGGTTTATCGAAACCATTGCTGGGATAAGGCCAGGTCGCTCAGGCCAGTTGAGTATATTCTCGGCGTGGTTGCTATGGTATTCAATTTGGTTGTCATAGTGACTATACTTTGCAGTAATACTTTGATCGAGAAGACGTCGATGTTTCTAACCGCACATTTGGCATTAGGTGATCTATTCTTGGCAGTTTTCTCTTTAACGATAGCAAATGGCCATGGTATTCTGTCAGATCCTGGTCTTCGTCAATGGAGGGAACATCAATGTCCTTATTTCCGATCCTTGCTTATTTTTGGGCAAACTATCGAAGCTTTGACTTCAGTTCTCATGACTGTGGAGAGATATCTGGTGATAGTCCACTGTATGAGGCCCAATCTGCGCATTACTCTCAGAGTAGCTTGCGTACTCTGTGCGTGTACCTGCATTTTTGGTGCTTTATCTTGTTTCGTGATCGAACGCTTCGATCATTTAAGCATCAGAGACAATTTCATGTGCGTTCTTGTGCAAGATTTCAGGAACACACAGCGTTTCATGGGAACTCAGGTGATGATGTTGCTGTTTGTCGGCCTGTACTTTGCTGTTGTAGGAATGTACGTTCATATATATATCGCTGCGCGAAAATCTGCAAAAAGCGTTGGCATGCAACGTGAAACAACGCTTGCCAAACGAATAAGCGTCATCGTCTTTTCAAACATGATATTCTACGCTGTTCCTAATCTTTGCATCGTGGTATTCACTGCAGCTGATATCAGGCTGGTATCTGACCGGGAAGTCAATTTTATTTTACGTATTTGGCTTCCGCCAGTATGTATGATTACCAACGCTTGTTTGAATCCATTCCTCTTTGCCTTTAGAAATGAAGCATTCCTTAAATCCCTTTGGCAAGTCGAAAGAATGATCATTTCACGACTATTCTGGGGAAAAAGGCTTCTTTTCTCGAAGGTTCGCCACAAAGGAGGAATGTATGTTCTGAATTATGGCCAAGCCCAAATTTCTTCGCAGGGAACTGTTAATGAGTTGTTTGAATTAGACGCATCATAAATGTAGTCTTAATTTTAAGGTAAAATTGTTAAGATTTATATTTGTGAGCCCATCGAATGGTGTCTAAGTCCGCATTAAATCCAGCAGATCGATCCGTGTGGGCAACGATTATTCTCGAAAGTCGAGACACATGTGCAGTAAGCGGTGTTGCAAAGCAACTAAACGTTCCTTATGACATCACACGACGCCAAACATTCCGACTGACGAGTACTCGCTCTAGCTTCTGATTGGCTGATTGACTTCGTTATAAAGGAGTACGCCAAAAGAATCAGTAGATATGAAAGAATGTAGACTACTCATAACCCGGTATTTTTTTATGAATGTTCTCACTGAACGCGGCAGAAGAATAGCGAGAGTATTGGACGGGGAAGAGAAAGGGAATGGAAGCAAGAGAAATTAACTTATTAAAATATTGAAATCAATGCTTTGTTGTGCCATATCCATTGCATAACACACCTTACGTTACTGTTACAGAATAGCTTTGGTTATACATAATATTATTGAAACTAATTACATTTGTCTAAACAGTTACAACCAAAACTGCAACAATTGGTCGAATCTACAACTCAAGATTTCCCTTGAGCCTTATAAACTGACTTTATAAGTTATAATGAAACACATTCATGAAAAAAAAATGTTTTGTAAACATTTGTTAATGTGATACAGATATTGTTGTAGCTTTCTCGTGTTTTACACAACCTTTTGTTTCAATTCTCTTGTTCAAAACAATTTGTGGCATAAGCGTACGGGCAATTTTTTTGCCAAGGGGAGGGGGCGGGGAACCATTTGCCCCAAAAACGCTCACAAGTTGCCTTGCCCAAAGATCTTTTGCTGTCCAAAAAATCTGAGTTGCCCAAAATTTGAGGGGGGGCTGAAGCCCCCAGGACCCCCGGCCCCCCGGCTCGTGCGCCTAAGATTTGTGGCACCAATGAATATACAGTAACTACAAATTGCTTTCTACTGCTACTTTTAGTAGCGGGATCCCAATTTTCAAAAGCCTTCTTAAGAATGATTACGTTTAGCTAATACTCCATTTTACAGTTCTGTGAAATGTAACCAGGCCTCTGTATGAAAGCGAGGCTCAGGGTGACCTAGTCATGATAGAGACCAGAAGCTATTTAGCATAACAACAAAACAATTTACATATCAAAAGCAAGAGGGTTTGTATCTATGCAAGGTCACCTTCAGCCTCAATTCCACTCAAAGGCTTGGTAACTAAGCACAGAACTGTAAAATTGCCTATTGGTACTTAGTTGATAAGAATATATTAGTTCCTTTTAATTTTTCCATTGCATTCATTAAAATAAATTTTTCAATAATTTTTCAGCGTTACTTGATAATTTTTATAATGCGTTCCGAATTCAGCGCTTCCCCTCAGCGTTCCTAAACTCGTCCCCATTCCCACACCCTCCAAAAAGGGGGCAAAATCTGGCTTGCAGGGGTTTGTAAAAGGTGATAACAACTGCCAAATGGGGTCAAATAGCAGTCAAGGCTGAATAATGGCAAAGTGTACAGTGAACGAGTTGTACAAATTTCGGGAACTTGACAACCGCCTGCGAAGTAACGTTTTCAGTTGCTACACAATGCTTGGCAAATGCTGTACACTTGCTCATATGTGTATTTTGAAAAACTAGCTGTCATGTGTATTAGTGTTAGCAGCATACCAATGCTGAATTACTTTTGCTGTATTGTTGGCAATTACTCTAAATGAAGTTAAAAAAAGAGTTTGAACAGTTATTTTGAGTGGACGACATTTTTTATGTGTGTCCGATAAGATATTCCGCCGGTCGACGTACTTTCGTTATTCTACATCAATTCCAAACTCAACCTGTTCAGAGATAAAGAAGACAAAACACAACGTTAGTTAGGTATTTTGATAATCCAGATAATCTGAACATTTTTCTCAAGTTTGCCGCTCGGAGTATCGATGGGAAGAATCGAATAGTAACAAAAAAAAAATACAAACAAATGCTTTTTCTTACCTGTTAGAGTAATGAGTAAGCTTTCACCAGCTTTTAGCCGGAATCCAGAGACACAATTGTTGAATTTGATTGTAAGCTTTTCGGCCTCCTTTAATTAAGATAAGAGAGATAACATATTTAACTACAGAAAAATGAAGCACCCTTCCCATCAAATACTTGAAGAATACCAAACATCAACGTAAGATGTTTATAAAATAAAATGCACATACCCCGCGATTGTTACTATGTAATCGAGAAATGTATTGAGATACCTGTGCGATTGTTGTGACCAGCGGTTCGCTACTACCTGTAGCCATGCGTGCTACAGCGAAGGTAGCACGTGACTTTAAAGTGAGCTGTGATAGGCGGAGCTCTCCGTGATGTACACACAGCTGGGAATCAAGTAAAACATTAGGCAAGATAGAAGAAATGTGAAACAATAGACAAAAGGAAAGCAGCGTACGATGAGATACCAAATTGTTACCTCGGCGGTTCCACTGCGCATTTCAGCATCTCCTTTCTGTTTAAACTGGCCCCAGGCAGTGCTCGTGATAAAGAATCCACAGAAATTTGACGGGTTGATTCGTGGAGCAAATCCAAGGCTGATTACAGTGTCACCACACACTCGTAAACGCCAAGTCTGGGGAAGGACAATTACAAGGAAGAAAGCTGAATCCGCCGCAGTTCTTAATAACAGCAAATAATATGTCCAAGAATATTTTCTGGCCAATCAGGCCGGCGTTTATGTCTCCTGTTTCGGAAGCATTCCTCCCCCACCCCCCAGGGCTCGAATCCAGATCGTTCGATCTGGGATACAGCGCCACAAACTGAATAGGTCAACTTTACGGGAAACTAAGCTAAGTAGCTAGCCTTTACCTGTCCCGAAGCGATCTCGAAGAATGAGAAAGCTGCCATTGGTCGAACGTAATGATCGCCACACTCGATTTCGTTCCAGGGACTTCGTCGAGTTCCGTCGTACTTCTCACGGGTGTCGGTCAAAACTAAACAACAACAACAACAACAACAAGATTTATTTGAACTGCATTAATTAACAATAAATGATTAAACAATAAATAAATTAAGAATACATACAGTTGCTGGTCACCCAAAATAACTAAAAAGCTAAGCTAGTTGGGTGACCACCATTTATTACTTTCAAATAAATAGAAGGTCAGAAAAGAGGCATTTTACATTTACATTTTACACAATTAATTAATGAAGTAGATTACAGTACAAATAATTCATAGACATATATATACAATAAGAAAGTAAATAATAACAGTAAGAAGAAAAAAAATGACAGAAATACCAGAATATAACAATTAGTAGAAAAACAGTAATCAATTTAAAAATTACAAGTGGTTCAGCCGGGGCGCTGGTGTTGTAAACCGGAGGTTCCGGGTTCAAGACCTCTACCCTGCCACTTGCGAGATTCGTTTCTCGGTAATCCCGAGCTGAAATGATCTCAAATGCTCGGTCACGCCTTGTAAATAGCCTCCTGCCAGCTGGGATTTGTCAAAGGGACACTGTCGCCATTTTTAGCATGATTTTGGAAATCCCAAAAACATACATCGATCTTTGGAAGCTGAACAATAACTGTTTTATTTTGTAGAGCAGTGATCGACAAATGATTAGAACCCATTAGGAAGTGAGGATGGCTAAAGATGGCGAGGATGGAAACGGATTCTAATACGGATTTTTGAAAAAGCGCCAGGATGTCAGTTTTTCAAAGGTTGAAGTTTTGCTCGAAAATCGTTGAAATTTTAAAACAATGTTGCTGCAGTGTGGACTTTCTTAAAGAAATTGCTTTTAATCATTTAGTTAGAGCTGATTAAGTTCTTATTACATAAATTTAAGGACCAGTTTTAGCCGAATATATCGTGAGTGTCCCTTTAATTTGAAATATTTGTTTCAGCGGCATGCCTGAAAACTAACCCTAAGCTAAATAACATTCACATTTTTTGAATGGGGTCAAATAGCAGTATATGTAATATTGCATTTTGATGGTAAACTCCTTCAGTGAAAGGAAGGAGAGATAGATGAGAGGGAGGGGAGAGGTTGTATAGAGTGATGGACGTAACAGGGGGGGGGGGGCAGAGGACAGTCACGGAAGGTCAGGAGAACGGGACTCGCACGGCCCGAAATGGCCAAAAATGCCCTTAAATGGGCAAATGCGCGCACTAGCGCAGCTCGTCGCCCGCTGACATCTGCGCATGCGCAGTAGCGGGCGCGGTTGCGCAATCGGCCCGAAATGGCCAAAAATGCCCTTAAATGGGCAAATACAAAAATATGCAGAAATTGAGCAAAATCTTCAGCAAATGACAGAAGAACTGCTTTTACCGTTGAGTGCAGTAGTGATCATTCCTTCATTCAAACACAGCTGGGCAAACTCGTACTCCAAACCAGTCCAAGCTCCCTGCAGTAAACAACACAAGCAACAAAGAAATGAGTTCAAGACGAGCAGACACTATCTTGAATGGTCACGCAATCGCCCCTTACGGGCAAAAGTTAGCGTGACACACTAAGCTTGTCACGAGACACAAGAGCATCGACTTACTTGTGTATCACTAAACACATTATAAGGCCCTGACAGGGAAAATAATCTTAACATTACGTTCGCTTTCACTGAAAAGGAGGAAATGTATGAAATAGACAGGAACACAAACAAACCTCACTGCTATATTGGAATGGATTTTTTGGACGTGTCCCTGGCCATCGGCCGATGTACATGCCAGCATCGCGCTGATCAAAGAACTTCCGAGGAAACTGGTCAGCTAATTAACACAATAATAGTAATATCAGTTACATTAATATTATGCCAATGTGCCTGTGATGTTTAAGCAGTTTCTCCTTTGTTTTCATCATCTGTCAGCGAGACAATACTTCGAAGCCATTCAATTTAGTAAACTAAAGCTTTCAACCAAAACAGACACACCCTGGCTAAAACTGCGCGACAAAGCAGGGCTGCAATTGCGTCATGTGACCGAGCTAAAATTGCATGAAAACTCCCTGATATCTTGTCTTATCATAGTAATAATAATAATAATAATAATAATAATAACTTTAATAGTCAAATCCTCTAAAGGTTTTTCATAAACTATTTACAACAATATATACATACCTAGAAACAATAAAAATATAGAGAAATTTAAAAATCTAAGGCTTAGGGAAAGTCTGCCTTAATAGCGAGTCTCTAAGTGCACGTTTAAACGATGCGAGAGACGTGCATTGCTTTAGGTCGTCGTCCAAGTTATTCCATATATTGGTTCCTCTAAAGACAAAAGAACGCTGACCTGTTTTTGTTCTAAAAAGCGGTATCTGTAAAGAGTCCCTTGCGCGAGTATCGCGATTATGAATGCACGAGCGCTTAGAAAACTTATCCATTAATTACTGCGGCGCGAGGCCGTTTTGACACTTATAAGCTAGAACAGTATCTCTATACCGTAATTGTTCTCTAACGGGAAGCCAGTTGAGTTCACGTAATAAAGATGAAAGATAAATTTCCTGGTATTTGTTACAATCTTACACGCATCATCATCTGGGAGAATTGATGCGCCTGCGGTGATCAGCGGCATTGTTACTAAGCAACATGACGTATACATAAGACATCTTGCCGACGTGGGTAAAGCCCATGCTAGGAACCCCATCTGGTGTTTCAACGAAGATTTTTAAAGAGGTACCTGTTCCTTCTGTTACCGTCCCCATGGCTGTAAGTTGCTGATACAAAGCAGGAACATTTTGCGTAAACAGCTTACTCTTAACTACATACCTGGATCGAAGGCATCCACATGGTTTAGTGAGAAAATGTTTCGCAAAGTGGATGCGATGTGCTCCTTTGGTAGAACATAACCGAGCTGCAAATTACTTGCCCACCACTGGCCAAGCAAACAATCCACGAAGGTTGCTGCAAAAGTGGATCGGAATATCAACTCTCCTAACCGATTACCATACATTTCCTTTACGGCTGATTGCTGTTGCTACTACTAGAAAATGTTTACAATGAGTATTTTCTATTTAAATAATAACTTTTTAGTATAAATCTACTAGCGTTCTATCACGAATGCCGCTCTCTGATTGGCTACGCTACCCACTATCTATTCTGTGATGGATAGTGAGCAGTGTAGCAGTGCGGTTGTCAACAAAATGGCGGCCGCTTCTTCGCGTTTTCGAAATGTCCGTGAAGAAGATTTAGACAGTTTAGGGCTGTGCCCTCGTCAACTATCACGCGATAGAAATCTCGAGCTCATAATCTAATTGTTAAATAGAAGAATAAATTAGGCAAAGGTTAGACTTGACTTACCGTCAGCTAGTTCAGCTTTGGGGTTGTCTGGATCGACTACCTATAGGAACAAGACAAAGTGCAATTGAATGCTAACACTATTGAGCCATGGCACTTGCATTTTAGACCCATTTTACATCTATCCACATTATACAAGACATACATAGCAACCGAAAGCTGGAAAACAAACAAAACTTATCTCTGTCCATCACTTTACAAAGAGCATGTCGTCGGCCTTGCATCTACAATCATGGACGAAAGTGTTGTCGTCCTTCCGTAATTGAGAAAATTTTCAATGTTGAGATACGCTACGAACACTATGTCCACATGGTTACAACATTGAAAAGGGGAGAGGGGATCGAAATGTAAAAATTGGAGATTGAAAAACTCACGCGTTCAACGAAACAGTTATTTTTCGGGGAGTGTCTCAACTGCTCCTATCCATGATTGCAGCTCTAAGATAAGCAACCTCGTCCTGATAGTGAGATTGGAAGCTACCTCATATAACAATCCTGAGAAAGGCCTTGAAGCCGCTTACCTGTGTGTACCACTTTCCATTCGTGAAACAGGCCTTGTCGAGGTTGGCACTTCCCAGTGCAAACCTATTGGCGTAGTCTGTAGCCAGGTCCTAAAAACATGAAGGAGTCAACTAAGAAAGTATGCAAGGCTTCGTTTGTTTGTTTATCTCAATAAAAATGCAACATTCAAAGACAGATGAAATATTGTATGAGTAATAGAGCGAGTTTATATTGAATGTCGGAAAACCAAAACCAAAGTAATTACTTTGGCCAATCACAAAGGACGGAGACAATCCAGTGAACCAATCAAAACTCGAAGTAATTACACGTAGCCGACACAAAGCGCGGGAAAACGTGCGTGCGCGAGTCACTATTGGTTTTGGTTTTACTTCTAATTGGTTGAAAAAGTGGCGCGAGATTTTTAAACCAATCAACGACCGTAGTAACGCAAACCAAAGCAATTCGCTGATTACTTTCGACACTATTCAAAACCGCTCTAACATCATGAGTGACCACGCACTGTCCTTGGTTTTACTTGTATACAGAGACTGTACCCCCTAACAGTTAGAACACTTGAGAAATTTTATCGATTTAACAAATCAGGGCGAACTAATCCTTAGATGAAAATGCAAGCTAATCGCCCATTGGGCCATTTCCGAGATGCTATTTTCCTCAGTTTAAAGAGTCTTGGTGCACAACCTTTCACATAGGCTCTATTTCCGCCGCTCTCGCGGGCTCCGTTCAAGAACAGCGGCTGGTAATCGAGCATACCTTTCATATGGAAATGAGTTTTTCTCGCACGTCTTTTGTCTTGAAAATCAAACTCATTTCCATGTGAAAGGTTGTGCACCAAGACTCCTTTTGAAACAAAGGTAAGAAGGCAACTCGGAAATGGCCTATGTGATTCAGTGACCTCCGACAAATGTCAAAATGTGAACAACAAACAACTCAGGGCCTTACTGAAAATCATAAAATCTGGTAAATTGAAAGTAATGCAATGTCAATAAAAGTTCTTTGATACCTTTTCGCCCTGAAGCATTGCCATTTCTTCAGCAGCTCTGCAACGCAATACAAAGGCGAATAAGCTCTGTCACAACTACATTTTTCACTGACAGTTTTCATGTCAACGCGATGCAGCAAAAATACACGTCAGTCATAATCTCTCAACGACTATACGGAAAATTTTGAGCATGTTATGAGAGCCGCAAAGAGCTGTCGACAGAAGTTCAATGAAACCCTTGAGAGTCCACGAAAGTTGGCGAGAGATGGTGGAAATTAGCTAGACTGGATGAGAATTGGCGAGAGTCGACAAGATTTGACGAAAGCGCATGGAAGTCAATCGACACAGTTCTCGACAACTTTCAAGAAAAATTAGTTGAGCAGATTCAGATTCAATCAGTGCACATGGCAGTCGCCAGGGACGTACGTACGAAATTTAATGTAAACAAGAGTGACATTAACACTCTTGCCAAGTGCCGCTGTTGTGTGGCCCGGTTTAACAAAGGAGTCGGTTTACCTGAGAGCACAGTGATACAGAGTGCACGTGAAAGTGGTCACGCCATAGAACGTAGTGTCGTAAGTGTTAGGCTGCGGACCTCGAATTAAACCTGAAATAAAAAGATATAACCGTTGAATTTTTCAATTAACTACCGCGAAATCAATCTAAGTAATGCACACCACCCAGGTCCTTCTGTTGATTAAAGTCACGAAAGAATAAAAAACGTGATGTACGTAACTTTATTGTCCACATACAGTTACCTCAAAATAGTTGTTTGACCTTATTTTGGCATAAAATTAATGGCCAGGCTTACTATCTTAGAAGGATGCTAGCAGCCTTAATAGGAGAGGGGATTAGAATGAGAGCAATCAGCAGTTTCTAGAAATCAGGTTAGACAAAACGAAAATAAAAAACAGAAGACTGAAAGACTGAATTTTACATAGGATTCAAGTAAGTTCTAATGTGTTCTTTCATTGTGCCAAATTTGAAGTCAACAATCATCAGTTGACAACTTTTATGAACAAAATAATTTTAAACCGTGTTTAACTAAACAGCTTTTAAGCACGTTTAAGCTTTGGTGTGAATCGGATATAAGAAACGTCTTACCATCTCCTTTGTCCAATTCTGTCATCCACCGAGCCATGATTTTCTTCACAGCTGGCCACACACCATCAAACCACTCTTGGGAAGCTCCGTGAAGTATCTACAATAACAGATACAAAATGGGGGCTGTTATATTACAACAGCAAAACACTAAATATTTGAGTAGGGTTGCCGTGCAATTTTGCTCGTTATCCTAAAAAGCCATAAACGTCATATTGAGTAGGCCGGAACTCAATCGAACACAATCGTTCGATTAAGTTCGATTTCCTGATGTTCTTTTAATTATGCCGGGAGTAGGTGATCGTTTGATATACAAATGACGTAGTTACCTCCCTGTAGAGGGGGTAAGTTTCTAAAGAAACTGTGGTGCTGCGTCGGTGGGAAGTATAACAATATAATTTGGTTTTATCAACTGGGTTGATAATGTCAATTGGCCACCGCAAAGAGATTCAAGAGCTGACGTTTCGAGGGTTAGCCCTCGTCAGCTCTTGAATCTCTTTACGGTGGCCAATTGACGTTATCATCCCAGTTGATAAAACCAAATTACCTCCCTGTAAGTCTTCAACACAGTTCCTATTTCACCGTCCACGCATATAGTTGTAGACGCTGGGTTAACATCGGTGTAATTTGGCCAAAAGGACCACTGACGTCGTAATTCAAGAGGCACAGTAGTACGACTGAAAAGGATGAAAGAAAAATAAAAACAGTTTGGCAAAACCAAGCCTACCAAGTACCCGCAGCCAATGGAAACTTTGCTTTAATTTCCCGCGCTTTGCACCGGTTGTATACTTTCCCTTGCTCAGCGCCGGTAACAAGTTTCTCGCACTTGGCAATGATTACTTGATTTCCCGCGCTGTACACTGGTTTTAAGTTTAATCGCGTTGGGCATTGTTCGGCATTTTCCCGCGTTTGACAGTGTTACATGTTTTGCCGCGCTTAAGGTATTGGTTCAGTACTTGTTTTCGCGCGCTTGACAAGGGTTCCACGATTTATCACGCTTGACACAAGTTACATAATTTCCCGCGCTTTGAAAAAGCAGCATGTTTTCACTTCAAGTTTAGATTGGCTCACTGCACTATATGTGTTTGTGTTGAGACTTGCCACATGTAATGGTTTAGGAGTCGATAACTAAAGACTAAACAATACCTTGGTATAATGCCATTGGGAGATATCTGTTGTTTCATGTCAACAACCCTCATGGTTCTTTCCAAATCTGGAAAACATCTTTTGGTAGAAAATAATAAACAAAAAAATGAATAAGCGTGGTTAAGATTAGGGAAGATTGAGGCAGATTACAAGCTAGGATCTGCTAAAATACAGCACGACTTACTTTGCAATCGCCATTTCGTAATTGAAGACATGGGTACAATTAAGAGGGCAACAGCCTAGGGACCAAAAAATGATTATCATAAATTATCATATTTAGTGACAGTATAAAATAATTTAAAGGAGTATGTCAACGGACACACATCTAGAAAAGTTTTGCATGTAATTTTGCAGGCTTTCTTAGAGTTGACACCCCCCATAGAAGACTGGGGCAATCATTTGACATAGACCATACACCTCAAATGGTATGTCACACGGTGGCCAAATGGTCAGCATGCTGAACTCATAGGATGATAGCTTCAGAGGGCCTCTCTCCACCCAGCTGTATAAATTGGTCCTAGCAAATTCATTGCTCTGTATATGGAGGGGAGTTGAAATTCTCCCAGTCGCGAGTCAATAAACTCACCTCCAATCTTGTTACAACCTGTTAGCGAAAAAAAGAACACAAACACGCTACTAAATCATTTAATGTAAATGTTATTAACTGTTACTATACATTAATTTTAACTACAATAGACCACAAAGACAAATTGATGAGAAATGCAAGATCTCTTTAAAGAAAGCAAAATTTAGACACAAAACTGATCCTGATGTAAGCAATGAAAACTAAACAAAAATGGATACTTAACAACTAAAATTTTAAACAAATTTGCACAATATTTAGATTGCAATATGAACCTTGCTCGGGGTATGCTAGTTCTGAGAACTTGATGATACATCACGATAAGAATTGTCCTTGAAAGTTCATGATTTTCTTAAACATAATAAATTACTTTCTTATTTTTTGGAACAATTAGAAACACATGCACGCATTGTGCACCTATTTTTATCAATGTGTGCTGTGTTTACTTTTTCCAGGTATGTTAAAACTAGCTAAGCAATTTTTCAGAAGTTCCCACATTTCCAAACTTCGTACGAACCCCAAATTAGTGTGCAGCCCGCATAGGGGTACGAACCAGGGGGGGGGGGGGTGCCTGCAGTCCCCAGGATCGAAAATTTTTGACAATTTTCGGGCAAAACGCTCAGGATTCAGGCAATAGCAGTAGCACTTTTTGGGCGGTTCTATACCGGTTTAATGCTAACGCATTCAAAAATTGTGTATTTTTTTCAGGCATGGAGGTTACAGCCCCCCAAAGTCCGAAGGTGCCCGTACGCCTATGACAGCCATGTACAGCGCGTTATTTGTCAGCCACCAAGATGGCTGACGAAAGAACTAGGGTCCTTTAAAAAAAATTAAGTCATACCTTCAAACCCGTAGAGATTACCATCACCTAACCACATGCATGTAGGAGATCTAAGGAAATAACATTTCACTCACGTAAGGCCTAAGACAGATTAGTACAACTACAAGTACAACTTGAATGCTCCCATAACTCAAACTTAAAGACAATTAATTTTTTCATGCTCTAATTGCAGAGATGTTTCATCTGATTTGCAAATGCATTGTCTTTTCAGCCAAACACAGGACTAATACAAACAAGCCTAATACACGTTTTTGCTAACACCAGTTGCGCTAAGAACAAGGTATGCATTTTCCCACGTTTGGCACTAGTTATGTGCTTTCCCGCGTTTAACACTGGTTACACGTTTTCCCGCATTGGCACTAGTTTCACGTTTTCCTACGCTTGGCACTAGTTGCATGCTTTCCCACGTTTTCACGCACCTAGCACTGGTTCCGTTTTTTTTCTGCAATTGGCCCTGGTCACATGGTCACTATGTTATACTGTTAGCGATCATTGTGACTGGTCACACTTGTAACCAAGCGATGTAATTATTAACACACCTTACAACTGACACTCGTCCAGCAGCACTGTCAATCATTTGCCATGGCGATGTAGAAAAAAACATGGAGTCCCTAAAGGCTCCGGTTTTCATTGTTAGAGTATACATATTCGTGGCAGTGTAGGTAAGAACCTGAAACATGAGTGGTGGAGTGGTGAAGGTGATCAAACAAATACCAAACACAGTTAAAGTTACACTTGGACCAACTTGCCTCCAACTAAAGGGGTTGGCATTACTTTGATTGACAGGTATTAGTAAGAGTAATAGGGCTGCGGGGAGTACAATTCAGGAAGTAATCGGGCGAGTAATTTCAATTTGAAATTACAAGCACGATTACGCATGATCGTTTTCTATTGGCGAATAGAAAACAGTGGGAGAACCAATCAGATTCACAGATTTCTAATAGAACACAGCTGAGTTTCTACCAATTAATCGCATCAAAAACAAACTTTGAGGTCAGTAAGTTTTTTAGAACCTCTTGTGTGAACCTCTTTTGAGAGAATCTCTGTGAAAAAAGTAGGAAATCAGCAAGAAAAAACCCATCGAAGTGTGAAATGATGCAGGTACATGTATTGCAGAACCAATCAAAATCAAGAATATTGTTATGGATACGATTAGCCATGGAATTCATAGCCACAAGTACAGGCATACACATTTATTATTGAAAATCATTAATAGTAGTTTGAGACACGCAACTCAAAGTCCTGTAAACATCAATATTAACAATTTGGGAAGTGCTTGGCCTGTTTGATGGATTTAAAATTTTTGGAAAGTTAGAGAAAATTATTTGTAAGTTAGAGTAAGTTGCTTACACACAAAGGGGCAGCACAATGGGGCATGTTGTTGCAACACGTCCCAACTACATTTCCTTTCTAGTTTGTCTTCACACAATGTGAATTTGTCCCTGCTCCATGACCCATGAGGCAACACCTTGAAGTTTAAGTACAAGTCGAGACAATGCTTATTGGATAAGCTCTCACCTCCACAATGTTCTTCCAGAACTTGCTGTACTGGTTTCCAATATAAAACTTTGTGTTGGGGTCTTTTATGCCAAAGGCCGCCTGGTTCCAGTTCACATATCTGTAAAACAAAAGGCATCTCTTACAAACAAGCAAAGAAAAGTCATTTCCAGTGAATAACATGTCAATAAATAGTCTTTGGAAGGGAAATCGTAAGCTATGCACATGTGTGTACTCATAAGGATACACCAGGGTTCGAAATTAACGGTGTCCGGTTGTCCCGGACAACCAAAATTACAATGTGGCAATCAAATTGTGCTGAGTGGTTGCCCCTTGGACAATCCAATTTGCCACAGTACTTTCTCTATTAAAAAAGTTGAATAAACACATATCACAGGTTTTTGTCCTTGATAAGTTATTGATACCTTTATCTAGTCAATGTTTGTCAAAAGTAAAGCAAATATGGAACAAATTCTTGAATATTGGGTACTGTTGGAAGGTTTTTCTCCCTCGAACTCTTCGAATTCAATGAAATTCTTTTGCACATTTAATTGAAATAAGCCTGTCACACTTTAACCAGCAGTTGGTATCTCTACATGCAGTCCATGATGCACTAGTGAAATCTGCCCTGTGATGCTGCCATGATTGTTCCAATATTTTGTTCCCTGAAGTACGATGAGAATTTTAATTTAATTTTAATTTTAATACTTGCAACATATTGTTTACCCTTTCTTGTTTAAAACATTGTACAATTCTGTGTTAACATGAGTATCTTCTGCCCCTTGTGTGTTGATTTTGACAATAATTATTATTGAGGTGTGCATTACTGATAGCCTAAAAAAACAGGACACGTACACTATTTGGCTACCTGTATTTCTGTACTGTAGTTCCTTGGCTTGATCTCAGGGGCAAGAGCTTGGACAACCAAAATATTCTATGGGCAACCAACCTTGGACTTGTGGTTACCCCAGGGGCAACTGGACAAAAAAGTAAATTTCGAATCCTGTGCGCCACCCCAAAAACCTGTGATTTTAAGCCATTTTTGCACCGCCAAGTTAGGAATCAATCATATGGCATGGATTTTTACTCCGCTTTGGTAGCATGAAGTGGCTAAGAGTATTTCTACTCCCCCTCGATGGGATGCTAGTCCCAGCATTCTGTCAGGTTCTTTCAGCAATTCACCGATACCCATTTATACTCCTGGGTACAGAGAGGCACAATGAGAGAACACAACACAGTGCCCCGGCCAGGGCTCAAACTCTGACCGTCCGATCTGCAGTCCAGCACACTAGCAAACCATAGGCTACATGCCTCTCATACAATTCCATACATGCTTACTATTTGAATTATTTTATTATTTATTACCATGCTTATTATTTTTATTTAACCATAATTAAGTATATACCTGTGTGGAAAATGCCATGCCAAGAGAAATGTGAAGGTCTAAAAAATAAAAATAATTTATAGATTATAAAGAGGCAAATGTAAATATGTTGCAGACAAAAAAGCCAATCCCATAAACAGCATCATTTGGTGGCTAATGTGTTTCATTTTATTTTTCATTCAAAACATGCCTCTTACACAGAAATTACTTTCAATTTCTGTAATCAGATGCTTGAAATATTTAGTGACCATTGCATGTATTGGGTAATTACTGCTGCTAGAAATTAGAAACTTGAATAACATCGATATTTAGACTTTTTTTACCTGCGAGGTGTAGGGCAGAACTTCTCTCTCACAACAAACAGCCCCATTCCAGGTTTTTCCTGTCTGCAAGAGTACATGTACAACAAATCAAAAGTTAAGTCAAAGATTAAACAATATTTTACCATGGGAAGCACCATTGCAAAATACAAGTTGTCAGTGTTACATAAATGTAACACTACTGGTCACTCAAAATGAAAAATTGTTTATTAAGCTGTTAATTCCTTCCTTTTTCTATAAACCAGGGCGTAAAATTGACTTTTTTTCAGGTAGCCACTTGGCTCCTAAATATTTTAAAGTGGTAGCCAATTCCAAAAAGTTGGTGGCCATGTTGTCAAACGCAATGAAAAATAAGCCCGCAAAATTTGCACGAGCAACAAAGAGGACACTAGAATGGGTCATATACAACGTGAAAGGTTACGTTCGAAATCATACTTGTGTCGCGTTTTGGAAACGGACTTTATGAGGAACTTTGCTGCAGATTTACCATTACAAATTTTCAGCAATCACTAGATCTCTAGGTAAGGTGTGATTAGAAATCCAAGTCGTCAATTTGGCTACTAATTTTCAGGATTTGGTTGCCAAAGTGAAAAATTTTGTCGCATTGGGGCCTGCATTAGGCGCAATTTTACGCCCTGTAAACGTTTGCCATAATACAGCCTTATGAAAAGTGAAGATTCCCTACACAGTGACCACGGCACAACTTGCAACTCGTATTCGGACATATTTTGCAGTTGGTATAACTTGCAGTGGATAAGCAATCTACAGTACTTACTGGGGACGGGCCACACTTCCCTTGGCCAGGAAGACCAGTCGTTGTAAAATATTCCCACATCTCTTTAACATCATCAAACTGGAGCATGGTAGATAATTTGTCACCAGGATTCGTCAAGGCTGTTGAAAGATATCATTGCTGCTGGCTTAGACATAAGTTTCACAAGTAAACAATTATGTTTTATTGGTTGACTATTTAGTAATTAATTCTAGATTATCTTACTGATATCTTATTGATAATTCATGAAATTATAAGCAAAAAGCCATATGACAAATTTTAGTCTTGTGCATTCCACACCAGCGAACAAGCTAGCCACAACATACTTATTGTTCCCTAGGATTGATACACATCAATCTAAATGCAGTCCACCCAAGTAAGCTAGCTTCTAACCTGTGAGATATAGGGTATGATTTGCAGGTAAGCTACTCACTTGGTATACTAACCAGAGATTGACACATGTCAATCATGCAGCCCACACCAGTAAGATCTACCTGCGAGATGTATGATGGGGAGCATGATTGCATGTTAGCTACAAACTTGAATAACTAACCAGCAATTGACACATGTCAATCATGCAGCCCACACCAGTAAGATGTACCTGTGAGATGTATGATGGGGAGCATGATTGCATGTTAGCTACAAACTTGACTTACTAACCAGCAATTGACACATGTCAATCATGCAGCCCACACCAGTAAGATGTACCTGTGAGATGTATGGTGGGGAGCATGATTGCAGGTTAGCTACAAACTTGACTTACTAACCAGCAATTGACACATGTCAATCATGCAGCCCACACCAGTAAGATGTACCTGTGAGATGTATGGTGGGGAGAATGATTGCATCTTAGCTACAAACGCGACTTACTAACCAGCAATTGACACATGTCAATCATGCATCCCACACAAGTAAGATGTACCTGTGAGATGTATGGTGGGGAGCATGCTTGCATGTTAGCTACAAACGTGACTTACTAACCAGCAATTGACACATGTCAATCATGCAGCCCACACCAGTAAGATGTACCTGTGAGATGTATGATGGGGAGCATGATTCCATGTTAGCTACAAACTTGACTTACTAACCAGCAATTGACACATGTCAATCATGCAGCCCACACCAGTAAGATGTACCTGTGAGATGTATGGTGGGGAGAATGATTGCATCTTAGCTACAAACGCGACTTACTAACCAGCAATTGACACATGTCAATCATGCATCCCACACAAGAAAGATGTACCTGTGAGATGTATGGTGGGGAGCATGATTGCATGTTAGCTACAAACGTGACTTACTAACCAGCAATTGACACATGTCAATCATGCAGCCCACACCAGTAAGATGTACCTGTGAGATGTATGATGGGGAGCATGATTCCATGTTAGCTACAAACTTGACTTACTAACCAGCAATTGACACATGTCAATCATGCAGCCCACACCAGTAAGATGTACCTGTGAGATGTATGGTGGGGAGCATGATTGCAGGTTAGCTACAAACTTGACTTACTAACCAGCAATTGACACATGTCAATCATGCAGCCCACACCAGTAAGATGTACCTGTGAGATGTATGGTGGGGAGAATGATTGCATCTTAGCTACAAACGCGACTTACTAACCAGCAATTGACACATGTCAATCATGCATCCCACACAAGAAAGATGTACCTGTGAGATGTATGGTGGGGAGCATGATTGCATGTTAGCTACAAACGTGACTTACTAACCAGCAATTGACACATGTCAATCATGCAGCCCACACCAGTAAGATGTACCTGTGAGATGTATGATGGGGAGCATGATTCCATGTTAGCTACAAACTTGACTTACTAACCAGCAATTGACACATGTCAATCATGCAGCCCACACCAGTAAGATGTACCTGTGAGATGTATGGTGGGGAGCATGATTGCAGGTTAGCTACAAACTTGACTTACTAACCAGCAATTGACACATGTCAATCATGCAGCCCACACCAGTAAGATGTACCTGTGAGATGTATGATGGGGAGCATGATTGCATGTTAGCTACAAACTTGACTTACTAACCAGCAATTGACACATGTCAATCATGCAGCCCACACCAGTAAAATGTACCTGTGAGATGTATGGTGGGGAGCATGATTGCAGGTTAGCTACCCACTTGGCTTACTAACCAGCGATTGACACATGTCAATCATGCAGCCCACACCAGTAAGATGTACCTGTGAGATGTATGGTGGGGAGCATGATTGCATGTTAGCTACAAACTTGACTTACTAACCAGCAATTGACACATGTCAATCATGCAGCCCACACCAGTAAGATGTACCTGTGAGATGTATGGTGGGGAGCATGATTGCAGGTTAGCTACAAACTTGACTTACTAACCAGCAATTGACACATGTCAATCATGCAGCCCACACCAGTAAGATGTACCTGTGAGATGTATGATGGGGAGCATGATTGCATGTTAGCTACAAACTTGACTTACTAACCAGCGATTGGCACATGTCAATCATGCAGCCCACACCAGTAAGATGTACCTGTGAGATGTATGGTGGGGAGCATGATTGCATGTTAGCTACAAACTTGACTTACTAACCAGCAATTGACACATGTCAATCATGCAGCCCACACCAGTAAGATGTACCTGTGAGATGTATGATGGGGAGCATGATTGCATGTTAGCTACAAACTTGACTTACTAACCAGCGATTGACACATGTCAATCATGCAGCCCACACCAGTAAGATGTACCTGTGAGATGTATGGTGGGGAGCATGATTGCAGGTTAGCTACAAACTTGACTTACTAACCAGCAATTGACACATGTCAATCATGCAGCCCACACCAGTAAGATGTACCTGTGAGATGTATGGTGGGGAGCATGATTGCAGGTTAGCTACAAACTTGACTTACTAACCAGCAATTGACACATGTCAATCATGCAGCCCACACCAGTAAGATGTACCTGTGAGATGTATGGTGGGGAGCATGATTGCATGTTAGCTACAAACTTGACTTACTAACCAGCAATTGACACATGTCAATCATGCAGCCCACACCAGTAAGATGTACCTGTGAGATGTATGGTGGGGAGCATGATTGCAGGTTAGCTACAAACTTGACTTACTAACCAGCAATTGACACATGTCAATCATGCAGCCCACACCAGTAAGATGTACCTGTGAGATGTATGGTGGGGAGCATGATTGCAGGTTAGCTACAAACTTGACTTACTAACCAGCAATTGACATGTCAATCATGCAGCCCACACCAGTAAGATGTACCTGTGAGATGTATGGTGGGGAGCATGATTGCATGTTAGCTACAAACTTGACTTACTAACCAGCGATTGACACATGTCAATCATGCAGCCCACACCAGTAAGATGTACCTGTGAGATGTACGGTGGGGAGCATGATTGCAGGTTAGCTACAAACTTGACTTACTAACCAGCGATTGACACATGTCCATTTCCAGAGCTCTGCTCTTCTAATGAAGGGTTACTCATATCAATACCAAACAAATCACTACAAAAAGGAAAACAAATGAACAAATAAATAAACAATGCAAGTTCATAACAAATAATACAATATAAATACAATCATGGTCACTTCAGTTAATTAGTAGTTATGCTATGATAATTATTTTACTTGCCATGTTTTGTGCATTTTGAACAATTTAGCCTAAATTTTTCCAAATCCTCATTTGTAATTCGCCTCAACCTTCTCCATCCTTGTTCCTTTTTGGTTTAGCATCACCTCTTTGGTGTTTTTCTTCCTTAGTAAACTATTTTATTTTTCATTCAACTAATTTATTCCGAAGTTTTCATGTTACCAGGCACCAGCCAATAGCGAAGTTCCTTCTTTCTGTATATAAAAACACACGACGCATAATTCCTTGATTTGCTCCGACGAAGGGCTAACGCTCGAAACGTCAGCTCTTGAATCTCTTTACGGTGGCCAATTCACATTATCAACCCAGTTGATAAAACCAAATTATATTGTTATACTTTCCACCGACGCAGCACCACAGTTTCTTTAGAAACTTACCCCCTCTATTCATTTATTATTTTTAGGTCTCCTACATTTTAAGGCATTTTTGTTGCCAAAAATAACTCAAAATACATTGTATCGTGAAAGTCAGGTCCTTTAGATTTCAGAATTACACCAACTAAAGGAAGTACCGGTAATACTAACAGATCAAAAGTAAACAAGTATGGTTTAAACTGAGAAAAGTAAAGATGGCTTACACATGGCAAACGTTTTAAGATGCATTGTGTGTGAAACAACTCCTATAAGGCTTTTTGTTTGCCTAGTTTAATATGAAAATGTAAAACCCACCCAGTTTGCAGAAAACAATTCAGATTTCCTCCATATCCATCACATTGCACTGCAAAATTAATATGGGCAGTATAATGTTAATATGAATACATGCACAAAATGATTGTTCTGAGAATTAAGTGAATCAGAAACTCAGTGAAGGGAGCAAATTAAAGTGTGTGATACAAACATCCCATGTTTATTATCAAAATCACTGTGATAAACTGTAGTGTGAAAGTTTTTAATTCATGTGATCGAGATTGGCAGAGCACGAGACGTAATTTAGCGACTGCATTTTACCACTCTAGTGATTTTGATAGAAGCATTTTTAGATGAATAAACACCATTAGTCTCCTAAGGAGATGTTAACCTGCTACAAGGATCATTTTCATCCACATATTAAAAACTGACCTTCTGAAGTAATTGGCTTTATTCCATCCCAACCAGCTATATTCTGGAGAGTTCCCAACAGTGAAACCTTGTATATCAAACAAAGACAGCAAAATTAGCATGACATTCTGATAAACCACTAGTACCGCTTCAAAGTAAGTTGACAGTCCTTCATTAGCTTGCATCTTGATTCTTGCATCCTGAAACTCACAATTCTTGAAAATATCGAGAATCAATTCTCAAAACTTAATTCAAGAATTTCAAGTTTCAAGTTCCTAGCATAAAAACTAAGGAGCTTGTCACTTAATTGATTTCTTGAGAAATAAATTATTTTATAACAAATCGCACTCGCAAAGTCTACTACCAGTTTGAAGGGAATAAGATGCAGACATTTGGGTTTGTTTACCTTTGCAACATCTCTTGATGAATTGAAGACAGTGTAGTTGAAAATTATCACTGGTATACCACTGTTTTTTGAGTCCAGTGGGATGCAAGGGTTGAATGCCTCTAAGTGTACTGTGACAGGCACCTCATCACTTAAGTAGTCGACTGGAAAATAACAAACCTATCTTTGGTCATGATATCAAAAAAATCTTATTTTGACTTATGGGGTTATTAACAACATTCGTCACAGTTGGAGGTCAGGTGCCCGGGGGATGCCCAAAGGCTGGCCGGCATGCCAGCTGGTTCCCGATGTAACCACCCATGTGGCCGGCAGAGTCCGCAACCCAGCCACAAGCCCCCACACATACCCCCGAGAAGAAGGGATCCCCTCCAACACACACCTGGGCACCAGTCACTCTGAATAAAGATAAATTCAGCGGAAAGCAGTAATATAATGAAGTAATAATAATTATAACAGAAATAGAATAATAATTTATTAACCCACCCCCACTAACAACAGATCACAGACCCCAACAACACTTAGGGATGGGAGGGCAGGAGAACACAAAGAACGAACGCTCAAACACAACGCTACGATCAAAGCAGAGATGTACTTTTCAGCACATGATTGGAGGTGAGCCCGCTGAGAAGACCGCTGACTGTTGCCAATGACCCCTGACAACCAAGCGAGCTGTGAAGCCTGCTACCGTCAAACACAAGCAAAAAACACTCGTGGATTAACATGCTGTAAATATTAACAACACTAACAACGCCAAGGTACCTACGCTATATGAACACAATAACAGCGTGAGGTTCGCTACACACAGCCGACGCTTGCTACTCGTAGTTAACTAAGTTAAATTGCATTTAACTAAATTTAACATTCCTTGTCTATGTAACTGGAGTGTACATGTCGATGTACATGCAAGTTGCAAAACTTTTGGTGTAAATGTAATGTCGGCACCAACTGAAATTAGTTAACTTGAATTTTGAAATTAAAGTGTACTTTACAAAACTAACAGACCCCAGGGAAGAAGAGAAAACAGAGTTCATTAATAATAGAATAGAGGGGGGTAATGTAATTAATAATCAAGATTGCTGAGAATTTTGGCAAACCTTCGGCAATAGGGTACTTTGCAGTAACTTCCAATGTCTTCACTCCTGGAAGCTTACTGAGCAGCTCTATGGATCCATCAGGCACAACTTGAAAACAAAATTGTCAAGTTGATAATTTAGAGAAGACCATAAAAAATGCATTTATAATTCTACAAAATTACTTTAATCAAGGAAGAGATGAGGAAGAGATGTAATATACAACAGGGTGAACCTAAACACAAACATTCAAGGAAAATATTGTTAAAAACAAGTCAACAACATTTAAGACTTTATAATGAAGACATTCTTCCCTAACAGATATGGCCACTGTACTGGCTATAATTTGTGGCTAGAGCTTGGTTTGACACATTGGAAGCTATGAATTGATAATAGTTGGGCCCCTGAAACTCCTGCAGGTATTATGACCTATGTTAATGCCTACAGGCTGGCAAAATTTTGGCAACAGCATATCAAAGAGAGCCACATGTAAACTCCTCATTAACTCTCACTAGCTCAGAATCACATTGGGAGAATATCTCCACTGGTACTTGTATGGTGTTTTATTCAGTACTAACAACTTAATGTTAATAATAATGATAATTAAAATGAAAATAAAAATGGAATGAGAATGATGAGACAAATTAAATCAAACGTACCATGGTCTGTGACGTATGCTGCAGGTGTAAATCCTTCATCATCATACCAAGCGCTGGATTGAAGAACAACAGCTTTGCTGGTAGTTCCTTGGTCCACTCTGAAAAAAGATCAGCAAATTTCAGTTACATATTATGTGTGACCTTGCACGGGAAAACATATGTTAATGCTTTTCCGTTAAACGGTCATTGGCGTTATCTCTAAAACATTAGAGGCGTTAGCCTATCCATTAAACTCAAACTGTTAGAACCGTTAACGTAACCGTTAACACAAATGTATTAACCGTTAGATCGCCTGACCCAAGCGTTAGAAAAAACAGCATCCATTTAACGGGTAGCATAGCCATCAAGAAACTGTCCTTTTCGCTAACGGTCTCGCGTCAAAATAATGTCAAGTCCGCTTTCTCCACAAGATGACGTTAACGAATGACAACATGTTCAGATTTGAAAACAAAACAAAACAAAAACACAAAAGCCCTTACACTACAATAAAAACGCACAGTTCAAATGATAAAGATAAATATAATTCAGATTTCTCTTCCTTGGGTGCATTGCGACTGTAAAAATTCAGTAAGCAACAAAACCAAAAGGCGATCGAGCGGCTCGCTGCGAGCTGCGATAAACTTCCTGCAAAATTTTAACTTTTCAGTTTCACAGAGGATTTCAAAAACAAAACCAGACTATTCACAGTCTTGGATTTGAACTACAGCGATCAAAACCTACCTCTCAAGTGGATAAATTACAATGATTGTGCTGCATACCAAGGTAAACACGTGGTCTTCGCCTCAATTTGGACCCCGCATTTCACGCATCAAGTTCGAAAGATCATCGACTTGATTACGCGGATTTTCGGTTTTGGGAAGATTACACATAAGAAGCTAGCCATTAGAAGGCCAAAGGAAGGACCTAAAATGTTACTGATTATATTCATTGAAAATTACGACGACAGAAAAAGGAAAAAGCGATCAAAGGAAAAGCCAGCAACAGGCTTGTCACCCATCCAAATACTAACCCTGTCCAACAGGGCTTAACTTCAGTGGTCGGACATGAACTTGTGGCGTTGTGCTTCCTTGTGCAATCAGTGACACAAGTGCAAGGGGAATAGACTTTAACATTGGGGAGGTCTGGGACCCAGCACGTTGCCATGGTAACATAATTGTTAATCACATATTGTACAACTCACCTAGTAGAGTCATAAAGCACCTTAAAGCTACAGAATGGATGTAATTCACAACTAATTTTATATACACACCGTATGGCAAAGAAAGAATCTGGAACATGAGCCAAATGATTCACTGTGTTAGTAACTTGCCACTGACGGAGACCTCCATCACCAGCCAGTGCTATAGAACCTCCACCTACAGATGGCAACATTTTTATTATCATGATAAACACTCACAGATAAGTCACACTAACAACAATAACACTGAAAATTCACAGGCAAACAATTTAGTGGCAAATTGCACGAGACCATGCAGCTCAATAAGAATACTATTTTTCACTAGTTTCCTGCAGGAAGTTGCTGACTCTGTCAGGTATAATTTAACCACAAAATAATGTCCCAATTGTCAATTCTAAACCTGTTAGTAGTTTTTTTATAATGATAAGTATTTAAAGTCGCCTTGCTTTGTGTTACAGCTAGGACTCTAATTCCCTTAGTTACATGTATATAGCAAAAATGTAAATATGGTTGACTTTTTGAACATGCCTATTGGTCCAAGAGGCAGAGCAACAGCTCTCAGGGCGTCTTCGCTATATTTGTAAAGATGCAAATGTGGATTGACTCTGTCAAAAAAACACAGTAAAGTATTATTTTTATTAATTTAATTAGCCCAATTATGCCTGAAGTCATGATTCTAACTTGTCATTTATACAATGTATGGGATAATGATTATTATCTATAGATGCATGTTGGAGCAAGTGCAGTGGCTAGAGGATTCTCCTTCCACGAATGTCATCCAGGTTCTCCTGTATTCCAGAAACCAAAATCACACACTGTATGAGGGTTGGGTTTGTTGTTGGTTCTCATCCTTGCTCTGAGCGTTTTTCTGTGTACTCTGGTTTCCTCCATCCACAAAACTAACACTCTAAATTCCAATCCAGTCAGAAATCCGAGGGCTACAGGTTTAGTTGTTAGTCGCAAGACTATAAATTATGAGCTTCCCTTGTTAAGCCTATTCAATAAATTTAAATTTATTTATTCAGAAAACGTGAATTAAACTCCAACATGGGCATCATAGGCAAGGAAGCTTAATGCAATTAAGCTTTAATAAAAAGAATCTACAAAAGATAAACTTATCATAAAAATTAATAAATTCCTGTTTGTTATTTTGAGAGTTCAGAAACTTACTTTTTCTCCAAAGGGCCAGTGGCTGCGTCTGGGTTAGGAGGGATTGGCCTCACAAATTCACAACAAGATGGCTTAGACTCCAAACCAGGGCTACAGCAATTGCTGGCTGCTGGCTGTAATTAAAAGATCCGAAGAAATTACTGTATGAAAGGTGATTTAAATTTGAGCCAATTAAAATGTGATTAGAACTACATAGAGATTACCATTCAAAGAAAGCTACTAAGCAGTACCTTCACGTAGTACTGTTTATTATGCTGTACAAGGAGGCTCTAACTTTTATTTTGCCTTTCAGTAACATGTGAACTCTGCCCTATCAACACTTTGCGTTTTTTGATGCCATCAATCATCTAAGCCGATCTATTGGAAAACAGAAGTTCTTGGTTTTGTTTATCAACATTGAAGGTTCCTTGGCTGTTGTCATAGTTATGACTGACAGCACTGAAAAGCCAAATGGTTAGTTGGGATTTTATAGTCAGTGTTCTGCTATGGAAGAGTTGTTGCTGTTGGGCAGTACTTTCATGTGCTACTATTGTTCGTTATAGTTCACCACTAAATTTTCTCCGATTCTCGTTGGTCTAAATTAAACATGTGACGCGATAGTGTTCATCCGCGGAGGGCACTGTCAGCGCATAGTGCCCGTCCAAGAAAAATGCCCGGATGGATAGTGCCGGTCGGTGAAATTTTTTTGTAAATGAGTGGGCTTTCGCTAAAAAAAACATTCAAACGTTATTTGATTGATCTTCATTTGGAGGGTTTCTTGCCTGATTTCGTTTATACGTACATTTCGGCTTGCAGCAAGATATGCTAGCTTGAATGTGCGCGCGGAAGAAAATTTAGTGTTGAACAATAAAGACAATATAGTGTCCCTGTCTCAGACGATCAGCCAATAGTTCCTCGGCAGAAACACTCTATTATTTAATTATGCTCTACAAGGTGGTTCGTCCCCTGGCACCTCCTCAGAGAATATTTCAGAGTTTTCAGTTAGTAGTATATGTACATGTAAGACCCAGCAGCTGGCAGAGGTCCGGCTGGTCATCCGTCATAAATGACTACCTAAAATCCATGCAGTTCCCTAAAAAGGTAAGGTATTTTCAGCTTCTTTTGTTGCTCTGAAGTAGATGCCCCACAACATGGGCAGCCACCTACTTCAGATTTACAGTAACTGAAAGCCCTAAATTATTGTTTTATGATCATACATGTAATAATTAGAATTTTATGACTGCAATAATTAAGTGATATAATACATGTACAATGTATATTAAACGTACCTTAAGGTCTCTGTGACAATGTGAAAGTTCAGCTTTGCCCAACACAAGAATGTTTATAGGAACTGTAGTCTGGCAACAATCTTTTTTGACAGTTCCATATCCCAGAACCTCCTTCCACTCTTGTTCAGTATTTCCCTTAATTGTAAAATGAACAAGAAAACCTTACTTTCCAGTCAACCAATGACAAAGAACAACTGTCTCAATCACAGAGTACTCCACAGAGTACTCCACAACAAGACTTCAGTTCAATACCTATACCACGGGTGGCATTTTTTAATTCCAAGGGAGAGGGGCAGGGGGTTTCTTGGCCTGGAATTCTGAGGGCATCGGGGAGTAGCACAGTTCGGAATTCCAAACACATGGGGGGTTTCCGCTATGGATTTCCAGAGGGGGGAGATGGCGAGGGCTTCACTTGAAAGCACTGATCTGTTTACTTTTTTAGTTTGTGAATCAAGCATGAACTTACACCGACTGCAAGCAGGATAAAGATAAATAAGGCAACGTTGATGCAGATGAAATAGATCAAACGCGGCAATCTCCAGATTGAAATGAATAAGATCTTGAAGGGGAGAAAGCGAAAATTTCCTGTTTGCTGGAAGTTTTAGGCAGTCAAACAGGATGGAGGGGGTTAAACGATTTTGGAATTCCAAAGGCATGGGGAGGTAGGGCATTTCGAAATTTTCGAAGGCAAGTGGGGATTAAGCCAATTGCAAGTGAAATATCTTGTATTTCATTGGCTGGTGGGTTGGTATAACAACAAATAATGTGCATCCACTTGTGCTAGCTTACAGTACGCTGCATTGGCAAGTGATGAAAAACTTGTGTTGACTTGCATACCAATTCAGGCTTAACTGAAGTGGACACATTAGTCATTGCAAAGTCAATGCAAGTCTTTGCAATTCATGACTAATGTGGTAATGTTACGGCATTCAGCCTGTAACAAATTGATTATGTAAAGGCACAATTATAACACTCACAAATATAAGGTCTCCTTCATCATCAAAATAACTAAATGCCAGTGACTGCGTAATTGACAGTTTATCCTTTACCCACTGCGTCACCTCTTTCCATCTGCGAAAACAAACAGAATATGGTATTTAAGTACTTCACAACATTAAGTCAACAGTAATATTCTTGAACTAGAGACTGAAGTAATGTATACATCATCTTTCACTTAAGTGATTCCCAGGTCAAAGAACCTGCCATAGATTCTCAACGAAACTTGGGACACTATTGTAACAAGTCAAGACGATTATAACAACATGATAAAAAGTGGGGGTCACCATGCTCGTTTCCTTTACAGTGCAGTGTTTTCCATAAAGCTTCCAAAATCATGTAGCATTTGACTTTATTCTATTGTTTATACACCTACGTACAAATTTACATCGAGATATTGCAATTAGGACGTAATATGATAAAGATGAAGCTAAACTACAAATGTAGTGGTTCATCACAAGGTTAACAGCCATCCTCGGTAAGTGGAACACAACAACTGACGCCTTCCGCTAACGTTATATCCATTTTCAAAACATTAAGACTCGTCTTGGCCAGAAAAAACTGACTGTCGAAAATCTTCATTAACTTTTACTCTTCAGTTGACACAAAATTAAGTCTTTTTTGTAGAAGCTCCTTTTAACGTCCTCCATTTTGCTATGCGCACAGAGAGATGCGCAGTGCAAAACCATTGAATCACCTTAACTCATCATTTTCTGAATGATTTTTGTGATCAAGCCTTGATTTTAGTCACCTCCCCTAGTCATGCACTCATGGAAGACTAAGTGGCCAAATGACGAGTGCACACAACCCTAGATCAGAGGTTCAGTTTCAAGACCTTGCAAGGGTCAGTGTGTTGCACTTTTAATTTATCAAATTCTTTCGTGTGGATTATCCAATTAAAAGCCAAGGTAGCTTTTGGCAAAACAACACAAACCGCAAACGATCACGCACAGAAAGATGTGAGGCAAACTTGATCCTTTTATTGCCACTCATTTTGCAGCTTTTTACACATTGAACCTATCAATGTAAATCGGGGGGGTTGCGGGCATAGTTGGGGGATTTGACAGTAGCTATTGTCCTGTAGTGGGGACTTTTAACAATTTTATTGGACTTTCTAGCAGCATTTTATTGACTTTTAGTGACTCTTTTGACCCTCTACAATTGCCCTGGGGCAGCACAATTGAACAGAAAATCTCAGCTCAGTTCAAATCCCCACATATGCCTGTACACCGTCCCCCAGGATTTACGTACATTGATACATGTAGGTGCATGAACACAACAACTTGAAGCAACTCAATAAAGGTCTGATCAAGATACGTCCCACTTTACATTAGGGCAAAGTCATTTGGAGTACATTACTTTTTTAATAGGCTTAGTAATAGACTAGTAAGCGTATTTTTTTAGGTTAAAAGCTTACGTACGTCATATGTATATGTGCTTGTGCGGCTTCTACAAACCAGCCTAAATAAGCAATGACGAAGACCAAAAATATCGAACTCATCTACTATAAACCCTGACCATACCTGACTTTGTGAGTCGTGTGAAACATATGCGGTCCTTTGCCTGCCAATTCAGATCCATTTTCATCGACCACATTCAAATGAAGATCAACTTTCCCCTCCATAATAACGAAATGTCGCACAAAGTCTTACACACTGACCATCATCACATGATTCGTTTATTGGCACTGTGGCAAACATGATCTCTGACGTAATGTGATGTTAAACCAATCAAGACGATCGTTCTATCTCGGCACACGCGGGTAAAGAATCTCCGTTGCACCCTCGTCCCCACAGCCCTTTTCGTTTGTCTTAGCCGGTGCGGCCTTGGCACGAAAACCTAATTGGCTCTGGGGCATTCTCGTCCCCAGAGCCGCTTGTCCCTCTTAGCCGGCTGGACCTGTGCACGAAGAACAAGTGGCTCTGGGGACACACGATTTTATTCGCTGAAATCAAACAAGGGGAGTCTAATCACATGAGGCCTTTAAAAATCCCAAATCATTCGCACGTTTAAAACGGTAGATGTGATTGGACTCCCTTTGTTAGATTTCAGCCAGTCGAATCATGTGTCCCCAGAGCCACTTGTTCCTCGTGCACAGGCTCGCGGCTAAGAGTGACAAGCGGCTCTGGGGACGAAAATGGCTCTGGGGGTATAGGATTCTAGGACTTCCGGACTTCATGTATTCAGTGCTGATGTTTCTACATGTTGTGTGCTACGATGGAGCGTTTTCACGTGACGTCATCAAATACTTAAACGAGCACGTGGACCCCCCATTCTTATTTCAAAATTTAAGTTCCCATAACACAAACAATCGTTAGGCAAAGTTTGAATACAATCTCAGTGTTGGTTCTATTTCTGGAAAACTGATATAAGAGGAGGTCGATTTCTTTCGTACTGAAATAACTATATACTCGGAGAGAAAACTTGATGTCTTATATGTTTTCACTTGTTAGAATACTTCTAGATTCGAATTTTAGTGACGAATTTCAAAATCATAGCAGTTTTCTAAATCCGTCCGCGCTTCGCGGCCACACTGGTCATCAGGCAGGCTGACTGACTGATCAGAGGGGGTAAGTTTCTAAAGAAACTGTGGTGCTGCGTCGGTGGGAAGTATAACAATATAATTTGGTTTTATCAACTGGGTTGACAATGTCAATTGGCCACCATAAAGAGATTCAAGACGAAGCGAAGCGAGAATGTTTCGCTCCGACGAAGGGCTAACGCTCGAAAAGTCAGCTCTTGAATCTCTTTACGGTGGCCAATTCACATTATCAACCTAGTTGATAAAACAAAATTTCATGAACTTCAATGTCAAGAAATGCAAAATTATGAAAATCACTAAGAAGATTCAACCACTCACTTCTAGTTTTTTCCTGGAAAACTCTGAACTGGAAGAGGTTAAAGAGTTTAAAGACTTGGGGATTATTACAAATCATCACTTATCATGGAACCCACATATAGATTACGTAGTATCCAAGGCTAACAGAATGCTTGGTCTGATTAAGAGAACTTGTAAGGGTCTGGATGACCCTAAGACCTTGCGTACTCTTTACTGCTCATTGGTCCGTTCAAATTTGGAATATTGTTCAGTGGTGTGGTCCCCATATACAAAGAGAAATACTGATAAGCTGGAAAGAGTACAGAGGAGAGCGACTAAACTTATCTTAAAAAGTGATGACTCCTACGACATTCGTTTGATGAAGTTAAACCTCATGTCACTGGAGAAGAGAAGATCACTGGCTGACGTGACCTTCTTATATAAAGCACTTAATGGCAATATTGATATTGACATCAGTAAAATTACAGATTTCCACTCAGAAGCTGACCGCTTCTCACTTAAGGCTAAGGACTTTTTAACTTTAAAGAAGAAATATGCCAGAACCAATGTCTTGAAGTATAGTTTCTTCCATAGAATTACTGACCAGTGGAATCAACTACCTTTAGATATTCGTGTTTCTGATAATGTAAATATTTTTAAATCTAGAGTTAAGAAATTTTTCAGTGACTTGTGAGTAATTTTTATATTTCTGTATTCTCTGAATCTATTATTTTGTTGTTTATATATATATATAGTTTAGGTGATCTGTTTTGAAATGGGGTCTAGGACTCCTTTACGGGTCATCCTTTGGTTTTTAATCCATAAATTGTAATAAATAAATAAATAAATAAATAAATAAATAAATAAATAAATAAATAAATAAATAAATAAATATTGACTGACTGATTGACTGACTTACTAACTGTCTTGAGCAACGCGTGAACGGAGGGAGGGAGGGACAGAGGTACGGACCGACCGACCGACTGACGAAGAAGTGACTTTCTGACTGACTTGCCTAATAACGGAACAAATGACTGTTTGATTGACAAGCAAACAGACAAACGGACGGACAGACATTCTGACGGACTGCCTGCCTTACCGGTTGGCTAGCTGGCTCACTGACTGACTGGCTGGCTTAGTTCTTGATTTTGTTTTGATTTTCTTGCATTATTCGGCTCAGTCTTTGGAGAAAAATATTTGAGGCACAAGCTAACAGCCATTCCATCTAAAGTGACATCATTCTCGTTCTCATCATAATAATAATAATTGTATTGTAATGCGCTTTTGAATATTTTTATAGAAAAAGCGCAATATAAGTGTTAAATTTTATTATTATTATTATTATTATTATTATTATTCGCAGGGTCGTTCGCGTTTCTTAGCTGTAAGGGCTTACGCTCTGGAAATTTCAAAAAGTATCAGTTACGGTGCAAAAAAAAAAATGAAAAAAAATACATTTCTTATCAGAAGCCTCTGGTCATATAAAAAACAATGTTAAAATTACAACATTTATCCTATCTTTACTAAATCACTTGAACAATTTCATGTTATAGTTAACAGTTTCATTTAGGATGTTTTCTTATCGTTGTCATTCTCTTCGTGGGCTTCTTTGTCATTAGGAGTCGTAACTTCTTTCCCCTTTGCCAACGGTACTTTAGCAGTAATTCTACGTCAGGAAACAAAAATACAGTTGAAAAAAATGAATCCTAAGCTAGCCTTCTACGCAGGCGTTATTAGGGGATTGCGTAAGAGGCTACTTTCAAGCCAAAAGTTAAAAAAATCGCTGAAAAGTTAAGCTTTGTGCGAGTTAGGGCTCGAGATAATCGCTCCAGACTGGCTTGCAAAGTGTAGCACAGTATCTGATGCTTTGCCGATGCTTTTCATCGCTGTTTTTCAGATCACCATAACATTAATCATGGAGACGCAGCGGCCTAAGAGCTCCGTTTCTCTTCTAATGCTGTACGGGTTTAAGTGATGGCTTAAATTATACCACTGGGTTCTCTGACAAAGTACAAAGTTCGTGAGAATCGTACGCACAGACTACCATATTCGCTGAGAGAAAGTTGGGCTATACGAGAGTGCGCGAGGTTATGTTTCCCGTAGCAGAAATTATTTTTTTTTGGTCAGAACTTTGCAGCTTCAGCTTTCTGTTCGTCATACAATAGGGAAATGTTTCTTAGAATATTCTATTTACAATGTAGAAATACTTACTTGCCAGTCGCGTCTTCTACCGCGCTCTTTATTTTTCCCACACAAGAGTTTATCTCGTTCTAGAAAACATAAGCATATGCTCGTGTACTTTAATTCTCTACCGTTTCGTGTCTGCATGGATATTTTACAATCTAACTTTTTCCCAGTGTTTGTTAAATTGGAAAAGACAACAAGATAGTAGGATTAAATCAACCTAGCCAGGTCAATCAAAGAAAAATAATTGAAAAAGGAAAGTTATTATGCAACTCAGTCTTAAGCTTAAGAAACCATGTAAACGTGTAACCGATTGATCTGTATAAACGCCGGAAAAATCAATTTTACAGCTTTTAAGATGTCTTCCAATGGTTGCCAGAAAAAAGTCATCCTGACTTTTTCAGTTGAGATCCAAAGCTCCTGATGGTTTCAAATGATATTACTCCTGGCATGTCCGTTTGTAGCTTCAGTAAACTAGCATAGCATTGGTATATTTAACTTTGATCCAAATTAAAGACCCCTCCCGGGTTAAGACGGCCTTTTTCAACTTTAATCCAATCACGTCTTGTGCGCAATTCGAAGAGAAATGAAAATTTCATCATCGTCAATCTAAGGCAGCAGGAGGGTTTAAATGCTTTTTGTTTTTATTTTATTTCACTTATCCACTTAACAACAAGAATAGAATAGGTTTAACATCATAAGTGCAGTGAAAAGAAGTTGAAAGGGCAAAAATATAGTAAACTAATTATATGCCCTTTAAGCATTTATTTTAGGATAAAAAGAGAAAACTAGAGAGGAAAAAGTAGTCGTATAGTAAATAAATATATAATTCTGGAATCAATACTGAGCAAAATAAGACTGGTAAAGTGCTATTACCTTGTACATATCGTAAACCTTAGGAATGGTGAATGCCCCGACGAACGCTGCAAGTCAAAAGAAGACCGGCATAATATTGATAATATTTGATTGTGTGTGTATTTCGCATACTTAATCAGAAGACAAAAATCAGAAGAAAACAAGCTAATTTATTCTATTTGCTATCATCTGAGTGAGGATCAAGACCAGGAATTAATAACAGTGCATTTTGCCTCTCTCGACTTTGGGCCACCACCTTCGAAGACGTTTTGGGCGCAGTGGCCTTCTGGTTAGTGCGCGAGTAGACCGGTCTCGACCCCAAGCTGGGATCGCTGTTTTGAATTCTTCGACAAGACACTTTACTCTCACTTCATTTCTTTCCAACCACATGTGTAAATGAGTGCCGGCTGTAATGATCATTTCCGGTCGAGCTGCTTCCGGTCACATGACTAGTGGCATGACCTTTTGACCTTTTCTTAGCTCAAGTTACTCACCAATAAAACTCAGAGTAATACCACTGAACCACTGTGCCACATAAGAGAGAACATACAAGCCTATCAGCAGCTGTAAAATTAGAATTTAAAGCATTGGTTAATCAGTAGGAAGGCAGATAGGGTTTTATTTAGTTCATGAAATCTATCCATGTGGCATACAAGTTATCTCATATACCGCTTGTGAGGCAATCTGCAACGCGTGACCTATCTGCGAAAGATCTATCGTGCTAAAACGCGCGCGCGTGCGTGCGTGTGTGGAAGGACGAGTTCGTGTGTAAGTGCGTGAGAGTCGAAAGCGCGCGTATGCAAATGACATAAGCAAACATGGCAACAAAGTTTACAAGATTGACTCAATTGTTTCGGTTTTACAAATTTTAGCTTCACGTGTTATCCAACGTTTACCGACAGAATGGCTCGCTCAGCCATTAAAAAGATAAGTAAACGTAACAGCCTACCTTCAGAGATTCGGACAAATCGTCCACCAAGAAAAGTGCTCTCAGCTTTGTCGTCATGGAAACAGCATATTCAGCAACCTTTTCACCAAGTTGGTCTGCCTGTTTTGGGATTTTGGTAACCATTAATATCTTATCTGCATGGGCGTCGCCAGGATTTTTCAAGGGAGGGGGGGGGGTTACACCCATTGTACTCACCAGTCTGTCATGTCGACATCCACACTGTGTTTTACTTGTTTACTTATAAAATGTTTCACAAGGGGAGGGGGGTCACGGGCACCACAGGACCCCCTTGGCTACTCCCTTGATCTGAACATTCTTATTCTCCTTAGATCTCTTCTTAGTATGTTCATATTACCTTTTTGAAGAATTTGGTTTTCAATCAGCAAATTTTCTTGATATGATCACTGTCATTTATTCGCGTATGACTTGCTCACTTTAGTGAAAACAAAGCATGACCTTAGACTTGCCTTATCCTTGGATACTTCAATGTCCTTCGATAAATATGATCTACAGAGAAATAAAAGAACGCATATTTCATTTAATTTTTATCCGGTTCAAGCAATCTACACGACTGAAGCTCTGTGAACAGGCTATTTTCTTTAGCGATCTACACGAGCAGAAAGACACGTTGCGCGAGGAGCGAAGCTGTAAGACACGTGGCGCGAGCGGCTCATTCCGCGAGAGGAGAGCCTGTACGTAAGCCTATCTGTAATGTCTAGGCCTTTTGCCCACTAACAGTATTTTCGTGTATCTTTTACAGCGTGAATAAACCTTATTTTGTAAATGGACAACCACCACTGTTTAAGTATTCTCGTGTTGAAAGACATAAACGTCAACTGTAAAAAGCTAAATTTTTAAACGAGGACACCAGAACATCGGACCCAGTCCGAAAGCGTTTAGAAATGTCACGCACGTTTATGATGTTCACAACAATATGACCAATCACTCATAAAAACCCCACCCACACCTCCACTGAGTAACAAACAAACAGGCTCGACTAAAAAAAATACTGAAATGTTAGAGCGGTTTTTAATTCAAAGTAATTAGCGAATTACTTTGGTGTTGTATTACTACACTAAGTGATTGGTTTAAAAACTTCGCGCCACTTTTTCGACCAATCAGGAGTAAAACCAAAACCAATCTGACTCGCGTGCGGAAGTTTTCCCGCGCTTTGTGTCGGCTACATTTAATTACTTGAGTTTTGATTGGTTCACTGGATTGTCTCCGCCCTTTGTGATTGGCAAAGTTACGTTGGGTTTGGTTTTACGACACTCGATTGAAACTCGCTCTAAAAACGAATGAATATACTTTGTCAGTGACTGATATTTAATACACAAGGATCAGTCATACTTCAGTGGGTGTTCAAATTCACTTCTCAGAAACGCAGATCTTGCCGTGAGCAAAAGTCGTAAAGCCAGCATCGGAGCGAGGCAGACTAAAGCTATGTTGGTGAGAACGCTGACCACACTAAACTGTGTCAGGCAGACCAAGAGCACAAAACCGCTGACAAACACAATGACGGTCACTTTGACGTCATTCCACAAGAGAATGTCCTTTATATCCATACCAACCTTGCACTTACTAGAATAGAACAGTTTACAATAATTAGTCTTTGAAGTAATGAATGGAAGTTTGGACGCGTACACGTGTCTTTAAATCAAAGGATTGCTCAGTTTAAAGACTGCCTAATCAGAAAATTTCATTTTAATATTCGCTCAAGACTGAAAACTGAAAACTAGTTTTCAGCGAATAACTATAAGCATAACGGTTTTTGAGCTTATATTTAAGCGAGGATTCTGGATAGAATAAGAATTTTAAGTGTATTTGTTCTTTTTATAAGCTTTTCCTTATATGCTAGCATATGCTCCCAGTTGAAAATTAGCCTCATCAACATGTTGCTAATTAAAATGCAACTTTTTTTGTCATTTTTTCTGTTCATGTTCAGTCATTTCTGATAATCGGCGAGTGCAAAGCAGCCGAACATGAAACGGGTTTTCAATGTAGAAACTATATTATTTGATATATAAGAGCGACGAAAGGTTACATCTTTCACTCAGCCGACATATAAACTAGAAGTCCGAAAGTCCGCAGAACTCGGCATAATATAAGAACATTTCACAGCGCGGGTTTCGAAGTGTATCTGAATCTAAAGCTCCTAGCTGTCGATCGTTTACACTGTATTAAGTTTCATTTTGTGGGCTTCGTTTTAAAAACTGTTCCAGAGCATTTTATTTTAGGATAAATCAGTTCGTATAAATTCTATCAAAGATTCATAAAAACTATATTGGTTACACATATTATGGAAATGTTACTGAGTAAAGGATAGAACACATCTGAAAATAAAAATTACATAAAAACAGGGAAATATTTTTTAAGAGGTTTGAATTCGCTTGAATTGGATAGAATGATTTAAAGTTACCGTCGTCAAGGATAAAATGGAAGAGATCAAAGAGCATTTGAATTGAAATTTCTTTTACACTCGACGGCTTCCGTTTTGCCGATCACACCCAAACATAACATTTGCATGATGAAGTTAAAGCTAAAAGTTACAGTTGTATTTTTCACGGGGGTAAAGCGTATCAATTTTATGTCCATTTAAAGAACTTCATCGTTTGGCACACGCAAAATTGGAATCAAAGGGTGTTGCTAAATTTTGTCGCCGCAAGCCGGGAAATTTTGATGCAACTAACAATTGCCGACAAGCTGATTCGGTAAGAATTTATCCGCACAAAAAATAGACTTCTGTGTTACACATAGACCCTGTTATTTAAGGTAAACTTTTGGAAAGAAGAATATAAAAACGATTCAGAAATTCCCACCTCAATGTTCTTTTCTGCTATCTTGAAATAACCTCGGTCGCAGGGAGCAGTATTTGAATGTCTGCTAAAATATGGAGATACCAACAAACGTTGAAGCAGCTGACATGTGAGTCATTAAATATTCAGAAACAGCACAGCTCCCGAGATACGTCATCGTTTGTGCACTTTGAAAAAATTAGCCTCAATTTTTCAAAATCGTCATTTGCAATCCTTTTCAGTCTTCTCCATCCTCAGCCATCCTCGTCCCTTTTTGGTTTAGTATCACTCCTTTGGTGTTTTTCTTCCTTAGCAAACCATTATTTTTAGGTTTCCTAAATTTTAAGGGTAATTTAGGTTGTCGAAGAAATGACTCAAAATTTGACGTCCAATGGTTTAAAGTGCGCGAAATTTGACAGCGAGAAAAATCGTCGACACGGGTAAATCGAATTAGACAGGATATTTGAAAATATGAAGTGAGAGAAAATGTAAATCTCTTTAAGATGTTATTGATAAAAACGAGAAAAGTGATTTTGGATAGGCAAATTGAAACAAGGCAATATGTAATTTTTTTGTCCATTAAGTTAAAGTTCTTTTGAAACGTGGGTAAATAACACAAATGGTTACTTAATCAGGACAGTTTGACTTTCTTTATAATAGATGGAGAATACAAAACCGGGGGGGGTGTACTCCCATATATGGGGCTATATAGATATGTGCCGCGGGATAGGGTATGGTTTTCGAGGTTCTTGTTCCTTAAATAGAGTATCATTTTTGCTTCTTTTGGCATTCTTCACGGTATGATCCTTAGATAGGGTACCTAAATTGTATTATCTGGTTATTTTGCAATTGGCAGTGCTCAAAAAACACGCTAAACGAAACAGAAACGGTCTGTCAAACTAAAAACGTTACGGAACGAGAAAAAGTTGACCTGTTTGCACCTTTATTAGTTTTTGTTTTTTCCTTGAATAAGGTGTCATTTTTCGGGTAGGGTATCCAATTCCATTTACTTTCAGGGTCAGACACACACCTATCCAAAATTTAAGGGAGTAACCT
Organism: Blastomussa wellsi; assembly: GCA_947652115.1. NCBI lineage: Eukaryota > Metazoa > Cnidaria > Anthozoa > Scleractinia > Plerogyridae > Blastomussa > Blastomussa wellsi. Next base: position 15,247,302 of record OX393571.1, read on the forward strand.
CCCCCCGGGATACAAACATGTCATTTTTTACACAAATTATAGCAAATACACTGGAAAACGAGTAACTTATATTTTTCAGTAAAATGTTATTAGCGCGTCATTGTGTCTTTTGTATCGTATTAGAACCCAAGGCCCACTCTACTTAGAAAGCTGCGTAAACTGAAAACAATCTGGGAAGAACCTAGGCGAAAATTCCATTATGATGACGTAGCAATCCGCGTAGTTGCCACGAGCGATTGCAAGCTACTTTCGCGTGACCGAGAATTAACAAATTGACGAGTATGTAATGTTATCGAACATGAATTTCGACATCACATTGTCATTGTCCTGTGGATCCGCAGACAACTTTTAACATTGTGGTGATGAAATTTATGATCGATAACAAGACAGATCCTTAAAAACTGACGACAATTTGTCGCCAAAATGAAGCCAAACGCGAGAGAAACCTGAAATTCGTAAAACAATTCCGAAACTTATGTAGCATCACATTCAAAGTAACTAACTCGAAATCAAAACAACTAACCTTTATTCCATTCGGAAATTCTTTAAATCCCGCTGAATTTTTACAAAGTTGCTTTGGCATAATACGACAAAATTAACAGATTCTGTTCAGGATCATTTACGTCAAATTTTGGCGTTTTTCCATTTTTGCCCCCGGGCCCACGATCCTTCTGGTCTGCGCCAGGGATCCCCGTTACAGGTGAATTCTATTCGGTTTAGTGTTCATCTTGAAAAATAATTTGATTTTATCATCAAAGGAGTCCCGTTTGGATGCAATTTTGTAGTGCAGCGGCTCTCGTAAGCTTGTAATTCTAATGGTCCTCTAAGTGCTTTTGTTTTAGGGGTGTAGGCATTATTCCTGTTGTTTGTTTTATTGTTTTCATGCATTTGTCGCTTATTTTCGAGAGCTAACAGCGCTCAACTGTAAACAGTTCTACAAAGTTTTCAACCAAGCCGCGCGCGCTGGCATCATCCGACGACGTCATTTATTCAGCATGTAGTAGCAGTAACGGCCCTATTCTCCCAGAGGAGAAATAGGAAATAAGTCAAGTAGCAGTAGCAGTAGCTTTAGCTTTTCCCTCAGATTCACAGTGTAGTTTTATCAGCTAATTTCTCCGAGCATTTCCTAGCCTTGACATCACGACAAGCAATGGTCTCAGACAATGGGGAGGTCTCGGGTCCGAGTCTCAGATCGGACCAACACTCCGGGTCTTACAACAACTGAGGAGAACGTGCTGCCTTTGTAATTACATCTGCAAATGGTTAGATGTTCTAGTCTTTTCGGATAAGGACAATAAACCGCAGTTCCCGTCTCCTGTATCTTTAGTGTTGCGGGTCAGTAGGGGACATTAAAGAACCCACACACGAGTAGGATACAGAATTCCCGGTGCTGTGGTCTGGTCTGTTCGCATATGTACTCGTGGGTTGGGTGGGTGGGGTGAGATCATGAATGGACTGATAGCGGCTGCCATCGGCGCCTTTACATGCTGACGTCCTATCTCACCCCTGAAAAGAAATGTAAAAGCGCATTTGAACATGTATATAGAAAATGTCCTAAAATGAGCACATCCATTACCATTACAACACCGGGAACTGACTCCATGCCCATGTCAATGAGCGCGCGAGAATTTCTGCAGTTTTGGTAAAAATAATAACTGATCGCAAGTGATAACCAATCCAAGACACTAACCTACGCCAACAGCATGGAATCCTTGGGCAATGCGGGACCTTACCGTAAAACGACCATTCGACAATTCGCTAGCCGTTCTTTTTAGCGCGAATATTTTCATAAACTATGTTTTAAAATAGACTCAACTCAGCTGTGATAGTCCCTTTAGTTTTAATTGATACTCGGTAAAACATGCGTTTTTAGCCCATCACAGCACACACTATGTCCGATCTACAAAAAGTAACTCATTGTAAGTACTATAATTTCATACATACTGAGCGAACGTCTGTGAAAATACATCGTTCGTCCAATCAGAGACGCGAACGATAGTACTACTCAGTGGAGAACAACAAGCGAGCGGCTTTCAGTAAGAAAAACTCTCAGAACGTATGAAATAAAACCATTACGCCATGGAAAGAGCTTGAACGATTTCTAGTCACTTGTTGCTCTACATCAAAAACCTTACTCGTTCGCTGCGCTCATTCGTTCGTTTTTATTTTATGCATAGCAACTCTTGAATAGAAATCGTTCGTGCGAACTTTCCATGGCATAAGCGCTATTTCTATCGGTGAACGCTTGAACAGTACGACTTCTAACGGCCATCCGTACAGTTTCGCTCGGTCGGTTACTGTTGCAAACTCTCAACTTGCACATTGAGAGAGGCGCGCGTGGCCTAGTGGTCAGGGCGCTGGACTTGTAATCAGGTGGTCCTGGGTTCGAGTCCTCCTCCTTGCCACTAAAACGGATTTGTCTTCGGTGGTCCCGAATTCAACTCCTCCACACTTTGTAAATAGCCAACCGGTCTGCCTCCTGCCAGTTGGGATTTTTAAGAACTTTCTGTTTCATTTATAATATTTGTTTACGTATTTAGAGTGTCCCCAATTAGCACAGTGGAGCAAAATACAGTGACACGTAAATAAAGTTATTATTATTATTATTATTATCTAAATTTCTTCTCGGGCAGTGTTAATCTAGATCACGTGATTTAAAAAACTTCTAGCGAGTGGGCACTATTAATTCATCGGGAAAGCCAACAGAAGCTTCGTGGCATTCAAATACTCTCTGTTGCAAAACGGCATGGAAGTTTTCAAAATTTGGTAAAACCTGCATTTATTTGCATCTAGTGAGTTTTCCGACTCTGTTAGCTCGATGGCGTAATTACTGTTCGTGCAAATTCTGGAAAAACTATTTTTACATGGCTATGACGTGACTGCTATAATATCATATCATGGCTTGACAAAACGCTCACAAACTCGAACCACCACACAACTTTTTTCAGATCACGCATTAAGAATTGAAATTCTAATGACAGTTTTATCACTCTAGTGATTTTGATAGTAAGAAGTCGTACCGTCTGAGAGCAAGAGAATATCAAGAGCTTGAAAGTTAATATCACAAAAAAATGTAATTTATAGATAAAACACGTTCTTATTTTACACATGGACGGCCGAACTTTAAATGCTCTGTTGCAGTACTTCAATGAGTTCGCCACACTTTGTCTTCACGTATTTCTCCAACACTGTATTACAGTTGTCACAAGACTTGGTATATGATGCGCACGCGCAACCTCTGATCGGCAGTTTGTTGTATCCCCAACAACTATTCAGTTCATTAGCGATCTCCAAAACGCGCGCTTTCTCCTTCAAAAACTGTTCTCGTAGCTGCCTTATCTCGCGGGCGTGCTGCTCTTTAAGCCAACGAAGGTGATTGTTTAAAAGACAAACCAGATTCTCGGCATCGATGTGGTCAAAACCAGGACAGGTCTTCAGATCTTGGATGTTCATTCTTCCAAGAGAAGCGAGGCACTTTTCCAGAAGACGTTTGAGTGAGAATTCTTGAGCTAAGACAACAAGCTCGACCGAGCTTTGTTTTTGCAGTAGTCGCTCCTCACAGCGAGCTGTCAGCTTAGTGATCTGGTATTCTCGGGACAACTCAAGCAAGCTTCTCACATCGTGCTGATCTAGAACAATTCAGTTAAAACCAATTATAACAATTAGCTACCTAACCCGCATAATCAAATTTAGTATAAGTAAGCATGCTTTTCCGTGTGTACATAGCCTCATCTAAACACACCTATCAACCAATGAGAGCGTGCACAATATCTCATCCAATAGGGCACGCTAAATGGCATGAGCAAATTTCTTCGCAGATAATTTTGTTATGACACAAGTTGCGGCACGGGATTTGATGTACATCTGCACTGGCTATGTGATGAAACAATTGGTTCGAGCTTTAAGCTTTGCACTATCAACTTATGGTGCACTTGGGAAGTTTGGAGAGCACTTAACTCTTACACCAGGGGTGGATCTAGGGAGAGGGTGCAGGGAGTGCGCACCCCTCCCTGAGATGATCTGCGGCTTTCTTATATAACGAGCATTGTACTTATGTCACCCGCCAGTTACGTCATTCCCTAGTGGTCCACCCCCTCCTAAGAAAAATACTGGATCTGCCCCTGTACACTTCTTTTGTTGCACTCTACAAACTTACTTCGTCCAGCATATTTTAATAACTCACAAATAGTGCATGCTAAAGCATGAACTTTAAATATTGACCACATATAAACAGAAATCTCTCCACATTGCTGGAAAGAGCACCTTAAAATTAGCAAAATGGCTAGGTTTGAGCGTCTGGCTATAGTGCGAGAAACTGTTTCAAATAGCTGGCCAGCCCCCCCCCCCACCCCCACCACAAGCCCACAAGCATACAATTCTTTTAAAATTTCCCGAACATTACAAGATGTGACTCACAAATTTCATAAATCTGGTCCCCGATTATAACTCTTGGCTCACACAACTATGCAGCAGTTTTGTGGCACACTTTTGAATAAAGAGAGTACCTATAGGCGAGTGCGTATACCAAGAAAATACAGGTGGCAAGTACGATATTCCATGGTATTCCAAAAAGAGAGTGTAAGTGTTTCATAACTATTTTATACTATGCCATAGAAAGTATGCTTCAGGGTTGTGAAAATGTCTTACCTGAAATCTGCAAAGGGAATGGATAAATCATGCACAGAAATTCATTGATTTTTTCTGCCTTCTTCCCTGGAAGAGGTATTTCAGTCGACGTTGCTTCTTTAAAGGCAGACTGGAACATTGTGTTGAACACAGGAGAGCTGATGGCAAGAATGGATTTATGCACATGAAATCGTTTGTCCTCCACCACCAAGACTGTGTCGCTGAAATTCCAAGGTTCTGAAAAGTTGGGAAGCTGGTCGCCATTACAGAACAGGTCCATGGCTGGTTCAAAGCATGACGAGATCTAACAACAGAATTTAAAGTGACGACTGTCAATGATTATTTTTAAGAGCGTAGCTAGGTGGGGGTGGGGGGAGAGTTTCCTTGGATACCTGTTACCCCCTTTCTGAGACTTTTTTTAATAAACAACATACAATATTCAGACGAGCGAATCCAGTGAATACCCTGGGTGTCACACACTTTGACCCCCCTTTTGAAAAATCCTGGTTACACCCCTGAATTTATGAACAACAGTTACAACAACAACAACAACAATTTATTTAACCCAAAAAAGAAAAAATAAAACTTATATTTGCTTACAAACAAGTCAACCAGAGTGTTCAGCGAAAATCTTTGTCGCTATGACAGAATTTTGTCACTGCCTCCAGTCGCACTGAATTCAAACTGGTTTGAATTCAGGTAAGATCACAGTGACAATATTCTGTTGTAGTGACAGAAGGCCCAAATTACATTTTTAGATGAATTAATAGTATAGAGGACCACCAAAATACACCTGATATTACTGATGGAATCAAATTGAAATCAACTGAGCTTAATCCCTATCGAGTGATTGGGTTTGATTTGGTTTGATAATCGAACATTATTGAGGCCCTGCCAGGATAAATTTCGACAAGTGACATGGCCCAAAACGCAGCGACAACACAGAATGAAATCGCAAAAAAATATAATCCTGCTTGCCAAAATTTTGACAGGGAAATCAAGGTAGAGAAATAAAGACAAAATACTGAGCAGACCTGGTACAATTCAGACAAGCAACACGAGGACCCCCATGAAAGCAGGGGCGGATCCAGAGTTTTTCTCAGGAAGGGGTGCACCACTAAGCAATGACGTAATTGATGGTTGGCATAAGCAGAATACTGGTTTTATTAGAAAGTCGCAGGTCATCCCAGGCGGGGGGGGGGGGGGGGGGTGGTTGCACAGCCCCTGCACCCTTCCCCTAGATCCGCCCCTGGGAAGGGCCCCCTTATTTGCTTGAGCGGTTTGTTTTCCCAATAGAGGGATTCATGCTGACATCACTGTTTACCTTTTTTTTCACATTAGCATACAGCTTGGCGTACAGAAGGCAACGTGTTAGATATGAATGGACTCCAAATAGTTAAAGAGCTAGTGAAATTTAGTATGTGGTGAAACTTTTAGCTCTTTGTGTGTAATATTCAAGGAGAAATTGTCTTTCAAAAACTCCAAATTTCTGGGTGGCAAAAGCGCTAATGAGCTCATACATTCTTTGAAAAATTTTGAGTTTTTAAGCCAGCGTCAGACAAAAAGAATTCAATACATCGAGCTGAAATTCATTGGCAGAGTTAATCGTGCTATGAACTTTCAATATTCAGAACCGATTTTTTGTAGCTCCATCAGAAACTGAATCGCTTATGCTAATGAGGCAAATATTGTAAACAAGGATTCCCCTATAGGGGCCAGAATTTATATTTTTTTATCCATCCAAACATTATTCATGTAGTTGAATACAAGAATTCTCATCACATGGTCTGAAATGGGGCAACAATTAACCAAGCATGCGAACAAGGTCTATTGAACTCCCACAAAAATTTTGAGTAATCAAACACAGTCAAATGGCTGATTTCACACAGAAGACATCGACAATCTTTCCAAATGAAGAGATACTCAGTAAAATCCTCCCTGTATAAAAGACAATATAAATTCCATTAATCATACCTTATGATGTGATGTAAAGCCACTTTTTATGAAATATTTCCAGCTAAACACAGTTCCTTTACTTTGACAAATTCGAACTCAGCGTACAACAGAGAAATGAGTTATATTTCATATAGAAGGATGCAAAATGTCCCACATTTAAAAAGATAGGTCCGTCTGGCGTGCATGTGCATTCCGTCGACAGCTGTATTCGACCTGTTCGAGCAAGTAGTACTATGTGAAAAAGAATCATATTTGTTATATGACAATTACAGGTAGAAGAAATATAGAGTAATTTAAAAAATCTAAAAAAATTGCTGAGCAATCTAAAGAACGAATCTTTAGAAGTTCTGACTTGGTGGAACCTTTTCGAGATGTTTCACTCAGCCCGGCTTCTGCAGATAAGATTACACTTTTGGATTAGGACCTTTCTGTCCCATAACACATTAGACCCAAGTTGAAATTCTTATAATGACATTCTAGTCTTTGAGGCAATATTCTAGCCTATGTGAAAATCTTTCTTGAAATCCTTTAAATTAAATTGAATTTGTAAGTGAAGGCTCAAAAAGTGGCGGTGGATTTCTTTCTGGAAGTATGTTAGCTGACTAAAAATAGTAAACAAATGTTTATCACTACAGTTTGTTTACTATTTTTATGTTAGTTGAGTTTGATTGTTTTATTATTTTGCTTTGTTTTGAATTCACAACTTATACTGTTTTGTAAAGCTATACCCGCCCACGGTTGATGTGGAAATGTCTATTTACAACTATTTCTCAAAATTCACACGTTAGTGAGATTGCACTGAGACCGCGATCCAACCGAATCCTTCAGACGTGCTCCCAGTCCCTACTTTACATCATTTGATATTTTCGAAAAACTTGGGAGAAATGATGTCATTAACATAGAATATCGATAAAACTCATTTATTGACGGTTTTGTTCTTTTCTGCCTCAATACCATTGTCGCCCCCAAGCCCTTTTCGTTTCTCTTAGCCGGCAGGGCCTTGGCACGAAAAACGAAGGGCTCTGGAGAGATACGATTTCCAGTCCGAGATTCTAGGACTTCCGGACTTGACGTATATATAGCCCTGATGTTTCTACATGTTGTGTGTTGTAATAAGGCGGCCGGTGAAAATTTCTTTGTTCTCAACAGCCAATAAAAAAAATCGAGTTTTTTTTAAATTGTATGTCCCCAGAGCCCTTCGTTTTTCGCGCCAAGGCCCTGCCGGCTAAGAGAAACGAAAAGGGCTATGGGGACGAGAATGCCTCAATACCGGCCATAATGCAGCGCGCGCTACGAGGACCAACTATCGATTATTAGAAGGCACCTGTGTAGCCAATCAGATTGCGCGATTTTCAGTAGTTGGTTTCTGGGTTATTCTAATGGATGATAAAGATATTAGCCAATGTTTTTGGAGATGCGCAGTTGTTGACTCCGTGGCATTATAAAGGTCGGCTAAGTGGCTTTTCGGCTCAGTGATATCAATGATAGGCAATCTTCAACTTTTGCCTCTCTGCACCATAATGATCACCTATGAACACTGAATTCGGACAAAATTCCTTATCGTTAGCACGTTTAAAACGGCTGATGTGATTGGACTCCCTATGTTTGATTTCAGCGAATCAAATCGTGTGTACCCAGAGCCACTTGTTTCTCGTGCACAGGCCCAGCCGGCTAAGAGGGACAAGCGGCTCTGGGGACGAGAATGCTATGTCTCCAGAGCCCTTCGTTTTTCATGCCAAGGCCCTGCCGGCTAAGAGAAACGAAAAGGGCTATGGGGAGGTTATGGTTTTTTAATTTTGATCCGAAAGGAGAATTTACACTTCTCGCCCCTTCCCCTCCACCCTCACTGCATAGCACTTTTTGTAAGCAAAGCGTATTTATTTCAAATTTCTCTCGTTTCACAATAAATAAAATGCAAAACAGTTGTTTCGCCTACTTCGACAACGAAATTTCAAGAATGTTCTATTTCCAGCCAGTTTAACTTCATGGCTTTAACAAAGACAGCTGAAACAAAGTGGACTTCAATTGTGCAACTTTGAAAGATTGTTTCACTTATTTTAATTGCATGTCTCTTTAAATTTAAATATTTTAATCTTCTGGAAGTAATTTTCAAGCTTATTTACTATCGTAATCCAGAAGGCGGTTATTAAAATTTACGACTAGGTGTTAGCTTTTCGCGCTCGCAAATCTAACAAATTGGTTGTCCATCGAAGAAGGAAACCGAGCAGGAAATTGCTTTTTAATACAAAGTTTATGAAGAGGTTTAGTTCAGGGTTTCTTTAACTTTCACAGGTACACTCCAAACAAACGTCATTGCTTAAATATCTTCATGGATTACAGTGAAAGCCAAGCGGAAACTTCACCTCCGTATAATTACAAGTTCCCGTTTTATTCACAATAAATTGATTAAAAATACAACACAAGTTGACGTTTACTTAGTGGAAACCGCATACCACCTTTAAGTTTTATATCACATAAAACAATTCGGCTTTTATTGCCGCATTAAATTTCCGCTGTTCACTGGACGCAGCATTAAGAGTGCATTAAAAATTAAATTTTCCCCTTTTTTGTTTAATTTGGAACACACAACAAAACGGTAAAATTTCCAGCATTGTGTAGATTCAAAGGTATGAGTTTTTTACTGCGGTTTTCAATAACATGCGAACTCTGAAGTTCAAAACCCAACCAACGATTGCGTTTTTCGCTGCCGTCAATCATAATTACGGTAAAAGTTAACGAACCTTGAAAATCAGAAACAAACAAAATGGATCGAAGTCTACCAATCACAACTGACAGACGTGACCTTTTGACCCTGTTGAAGTGTACATCTGTTTTCTGAGAGGTCCGCTTGATGATTGACGGCAGCGAAAAACGTAACCGTCGACATGAGCAGAGTTCGCATGTTTCTGAAAACCGCAGTAACTTAAATATTAACATTACAGTCAACTTCCTTTGAACTTTTGCAAAGATGTTCCACATTATTATCTCTTATTACTTCAGTTTTAATTTTCCGCAGGAAGATTTAATGGGTCGGCTCTTTTAAGACGAGAAATAAAAGATCCGAGCTTTATTCAATTGCGCCGGATAAAAATTGACATAATTTGTGGAATTGTTTATTTCTCAGAATGGTGTATTGTTTTAAAAGCAGTAGGTCGCGTCAAGAAACGCTTTTTGTCGATGTTATAAACCACTCATACACGACATAGAGTTGACACAAAGAACTGTCCATAATGAAATATCGGAAGATCTTGACAAATTTAATATCTGCACCTTTCTGTCTTTCCAATTATGCAGGCGCAACAATATATGATATCTTATCTTGTTTCACTTCTTTTTCTCGCGAAAATCTTATCTTGCCACACCCCAAAAGCGATCGATGCGACCGGCAAAATTCACATTTATAATTAGAGCTCTAAGAGATTTCCTCAATAGATGGCCGCTGATATGTCGAGAAATGCCGAAAAAATAGCGATAATTTGTCTTTCTGTAAGTGCAAGCTCTCTGTTATTCTTGTATCAGAAGCATAACCTGTTCGTCCCTATAAGTAATTTTGCCATTAAATCAATCAATTTTCCATCGTTGCAGGAGAAACAAGTTAATTGAAAAAGAGGTTGTTTTGTTATTGTTTTGATTATCACGAAGCTCAAATTGCCTTTCTTTAGTTTGGAAAACACCTAAAATGCCAGTGCTCCTATTTTATATTTTTTGGATTTGAAAACTTTCGCGCGATTTGATTATGACGTTCAGCAAAGGCATTAAAAAACGCGAATATCTTTGACCCGCATTTATCAACAGAATTCATTACCAAAAACTTTGATATTAAAATTTGATATTAGTTTGTGTCCAAGCAGTAGCATGTTTTTTGTAAACTTGTTAATGAAACGACCTTCCGAAATACAGCTTTTATTAATATGAATTACGAAATAATATCGACATAGTGACAGACTCATCATTTTTGTTACGTGCTGGGTGCGTAGATTTGAAAAAAATCCAATTTAGAATTTCAAAAATGGATTCTAAGCCTCACTAGGGTTTTGCTAACGAGAAGTTACAAAAATCGCAACAAATCTATTCATTTCACGAATGATGTTTTGCGAGGTTAATTTTGCGTAGTCATTAAAAAGGATATCTAAATTCATAACTCCGGTTTTGTTGCACAAGATATTAAGGCAAGTATTTCCCTCTTAAAAGATCATCTAGGAATTAAATGACTGTGTTTAATTCCCACATATATTTTTTTCCTTCTGGGCGTAAACGTCTTCGGAGTTGGTTAGCGATATATTTTCCGGTTAATACGCATTTTGGTAACCGCCCCATAAAGACAGAATGATTAATAGAGGAATAAACAAAAAACACAATGCTGTCACACAATAGACAATGAAAATCTCGCAGGGAAAAATCCGCAAACTGTATATATATTTGTCTTCTTACAATAACGTCAAACTTTTCGCTTCGAATTTCCACATCAAAGTGCCGACTTTAAGCACTTTTTCACGGTGAAGTCATTACTGCGACGTACGCTTGGCCTAATGCGAAAGAAATAAGCCATTTGAGAGCCATTAAGTTTGTAAATAAACCAACTAAAGGCCAAAATGACTGGACCAGCTGAAAATAAGCTGATTTAAAGCCTGCCGGATTTTGCATCCATCACCAACTCGGACACCTGCTTGAAATTTTTAAATTACTACCCCATTTATATTGTTTATGATATTGATGTTTTACGTATAATTTCCGGACATGAACAGGTCCTGTTTTTTCTGTAATATTTTGTTTTCATTTTGTTCACAAAGTTTATATTCCTTTGTCGGTCGTGTTTGGCGAAGACAATAGCTGACGAATTATTAATTTATAAGAAGTTTTGCTTAAGGCTTTGTACGAGCTTATTCGCATATTAACCCTTCGTTAACGCTTGGGTGAAATTAAGCCTACATCTTGAGAATTGAATAAATTGAGATCGTTTGGTTTTTTTTGTCTTTCGATCCATACTGGATACAAGTGTAAATTTCACTTTGGCTCTTGTCAATACTTTGAGTCAGTGTGTAAGCGAAAATAATAAAACAGACAAGAGCATTTTATTCAATGTAGTATAACGCAAATTAATATTGGTGTAATTTGAAGTCTATGCAAACACAACCCATTGAAGTCTAGAAGAAAAGAACTTTGAATATTTTATTTTAACCAAAAATTCAATTTATTTGTACCGGATAAAAAGTACGAATTTTTAGTTTTTTAAAGGACAACTTCCGAATCATTTGATCAGGAACAGTTTTCGTTAATACGGAACTTTATCCTTTTACGGCAGTTTTTATTCTTTCATCAATAATTTCGCGTTGTTTTGATATGTCAAGCCGGGCAAAGCTGTGGGGATCAATAAATACAAACTACATTATTCAACAAAATGAGTTTTTTATTATATTGAAAGTGAAAAGCACTTCCCGTATGTTTTTTTAAAATATTCTTTACAATTTTTACACATAGAGGAGGATCTATTTCTTCGGAGAATAATTTGTAACTCGTTGTGGAGAATTATTGGCTTAAACAAGATGACTTTCATAAAGTCTGCTCAACGGCAATAAATGAATTATAAATATATAAGATAACCAACTGCAACACCTTCCGCATCCAATGCCCTTTCAACGGGTTTCTCTTGTAGATATCTTTGTTCAAAATTTCTTTTAAAACCCGGCGCACGATATCCCGTCTTAATCTTTGGCAAATTCTTATCCAATTTATAAATTGCCTCGCTCTTCCAGAAATATACAATTCAAGACATTTTACAAAGCTTTTAATAACATTTAAGGAAACCCATGAACATTTTTTTTCGGTTTCAGGAAATACACATTTTTAGGCGTATCTATAGAGTCCATATCTTGGTATAAAGTCAGTATTTTACAGTTTTGCGGCAGGGATAGTTTCTTTGACTTTGATGCTCAGAACACCAGATGTGAAATGAAGAGCAAACCTTTTTTGACACGTGAATATAGAATTATGTAGAATTTCAGATTCCCCTTTAAAACATATTTATCATTAATTATATTTCTTAACGCAAGCTTAAAGTCGTTCGAGATGAAAGCTGGAAAAGGAGCGCAATTTTTCTTCCTTTCTCGATATTTTTACCTTAATTTACACGAACGATCGTAAGTCTTTATAGATTAAGCTGGCACTGAAGCCATTTAATTCTTGACACCTTTATTCAAAGGACGCAAATTTAGTATTTTATAGAAGAGTTAAGTTAAGCACTGATCTTAACCTAAATGTCCTTCCATGTTGATTCCCGATTTTAAAAATTTAAAGTTATTTATTTGTGGCTGCTCTTGGGCTGTGCGTCCGTGGATCGTTTCCGCCCTCGTTCGACTCACTGATGTCTTCGCTGTCCTTTGGTTTATTCAAAACAGGCGTTCTAGGTCTCGGCAAGGACGAGTTCATCCTTGAGTCGTAGAAAAATGAGATTGGAAAGTTCTCTTTGCTTCTACTTGAGTCTAAAACGTACGGGACGCTTCCAGATGAAGTGTTAATGAAATGAGCTTTTGCAAGAGTTGAAATGGGAGTGAAAGCAGACTTTGGGCTCCCGAGAAAGCTCTCGGCACTTCGTGTGTACTTAAAACTGTCCGCGCGGATTCCCGGATGGTGGAAATCTCTGACAACATCTTGAGGAAGTCTGCTCCATGGATTCGGTATTCCCGCCATGAATACGCTTGTCGCATCGCTCTTATAACGCGTTAGAATCTCTTCTATCGCTTGTCCCAAATCACCACCACAAGAATGAAGAACAAGCTGTAAAATGCTTACTTTGATCTTCGGGAAAACGCGTATTAGAATTTCAATCGCCGAAGGGCGCCTCTGTCCCGTAAAATGGATGGGGGGTGACTTCTCGGACGGCTCATATTCGGTTGAAAAGTGGCGTCTTTTTTCCGGCGCGTCCGCGAGAAGCGCTGTTTGATTAAATCCATGACTCATTTCTGTGCCGGCTTCGGTAGGAAGTTTTCTTTTCAGTCCTGCGCAAAGGTATAAAGAAAACACTCAATTTAGTCCAGCGACCTCTAAAACTATAAAATCGTGTGTGAAACCGAACCAAATAATGGGGTATGGTCGGTTAAAGTTTTGGATGGAAATTACCACGAAAACAGATAAAATTTGTTACTTGTAGCCATATAATTGTGAATTTAAACGGCAATGAAAACGCTTCTGATTAAAATTAAAACATCATCAATAATTCAGACGTATTTATCAAAGAAATTTTAAGCGTTTAGAAGGTAGAATTTTTGAATTCTCCAAACTGAAAATTACTGGCATATTGCAACTAGTGTGTCCATTGATTATGGGAAATTGCTTTAAAACGCTTGCAATTTTAGCCCCGAAAAATACTCTGCTCACAACATTAATCTTTAAACATTTAGCAATAGACATGTGTAACTGACATTGACTCAAATTGCTACTTTTTCCGTCCAAATACATGGAGATGAAGCATTCCCCTTAATGCGCTCATAAACAGGAGAAAACATGGTGTAGAATTTCCATAATTTCCTCTGAGTCCACAAGGGTCGACAACAGTTCGCTCCTTAATTGGACTATTGTTGGAACTAAATCTATGTCGCCAATTGTCGATGGTTTTTTCGCTTTAAATAAAACATTTTATGTCAAGAAAAGCTTAGCTCTGAAAGGCGGAACAAAATATCGAACTTCAGTACACTTCGATATAGTTTCGTTCTTTTATTTAACTTTGGCCACGCAATTTGTGCAAGGAGAGTGATAGTGTCGAATTTCGTTGCATTTTATCGCCTTTAGAATGCGAAAACGATATTTTAATATCTTTTTAACGTGAAACTAAGGAGCAAAATATTGCTTCATTTGGATAAAGTGATGGATACAAATGAATCGCCTATTTTAATGTTATAGCGAGGCTTTTTCAAAACAGTTACCTCCAACATTGGGCAAATGGCTTGAGAGGAAATTGGAAGAATTACTTGTTTCCAAAACTAATATATTTTAGAGTTAAAATAAGTTTGCAATACCAAAACAAGATGGAATTGGCTTGCGGGCGGGATTTTAGAAAGGAAATTTTAATTTTCTTCTCCTAATTAAATGGCAAAAGAGGCAAATTTCGCCTTGATAACGCAGCGGGATGGGACTTGACTTGAAATGAACGCGAAAAATATAAAACGACTCGAGCAGGTGTTAAGGCTTTTCAAACGTTATTCAGTTCAAATTTAGTAATTTTTTTACTCTAGCAGGTCAACGCAACTGGATACCATGCCAAAGATAAGAAAATTTTAATGAGGGCTTGTTCAAAATTAAAGTAGAAAGATACAGAGAGTGAAAATTTTATTCTTTATCGTCTGTGGATACTAGCCATCTCTGCAACTGTCAAATTTGATGTCAAAGGATCACACGAAAACGCCACATGGAAAAATGTTATCAATGAGAACTTTAATCAAAGAAAAACTTCTTCAAACGCCAATATCTAAAACTGGTCTAAATGTTGTTTTTTGCGTTATCAGGCTTGTATTGATTATCTTTATTCGATGCCGGCTTTTAATGCGACGCACTCTCGAGTCAGAGCATTATAAAAGGCTTTATTATCCTTTGTGAATTGAGCGCGACTCGATGCATTTAAATACAAATATGATTCTTTGAGAATCTATCTGTAATTAAATAAAAATTAGTAGAATGGTGAATTGTTGCACCTTGTAGATGATGCGGTAAAACTCCAGCGAACGGCCTAAAAGCCGAGCAGGTACACTCGCTGTGAAGTTCCTTGTGCGAGTTTCCAATAAAACCGGGGTGGTGATGTTCTACAATGACAAAAAAGCAATTTAGAAATAGAAATTCAAGTTAAACGCTTGTGGGTTTTTTGTTGTTTAACTTTGAAACCTTGAAGATATAGACATGTCACTTATTTTCAATCGCTGTAAAATATTATTCTGAAACACAGCTCACGTTATTATTGGAGAAATGTTTCCAAAATAATTGCGCGCAGGAAATTAAACTGTATCCATCCAGCTTTCTTTGCGGTTGTTATGGGAAAACAAAGTCTATAGCTCGGCATTTTCCCCTCAATTTTCCTTATCTATGTAAATTTATACGCGCTTTTCCTTTATACAGCGTTTTTTAAAAGAATTATGTGATACGGTTGAATTTGATGTGTATCCGCCCTCGCCTCGCAGTATTTTATGCGCAAAATGATAAAATCCATCGGTATTCTTTTAGAAGCTTACGCAACGCTGTGCTACCTTCCTTTAAGAGTTATATATTTTTAATATTTCCTCGACTGAAAACGCCTGGAAATTTTGATACAAAAAATGATGTAATTTACGGCTGTGTATCCCCCATTTTGCACATTCGCAACAGTTCGCTATTGAATTGTTTTTACAGAATTTAAGCAATAGAAAAGCTATATAGAAAACATTTTTTTAATGATACACTGGTCTCGGTAAAATATGACAACTGATGTTCACCTGCAAACGAATTCTTGACTGCGATCTGTTCAGGGCAGGTTTCCCTCACTGGGGAAGAAACTTCCTTCTTTATCTCTGTAATAAAAAAAAACACAAAACATTTTATATATATATATATATTTTTCTTTCACGTAAAACAACACATGGCCCGCTCAGATGCAAAGGAAACAATTCGAATTTTGACTCCCATTCCACGCGCTGAACCAGGAAAAAAATTACTAAAAAATTTTCAAATCTTTCATAGGAAAACACAAATTTAGCCGTAGTTGTGTGGAATTTTATATAATGGCTGATTTCCCTCAATTATCGGATTAGTCTTCATTTATTCTTTTTATCTCTGTTTTTGTGAAGTCTCCTATCTTTCATTTCACTTTTAATCAGCCCACCTCGATGGCATATGGCTGACGTTTGATGGATAATTCAAACGAAAAAACCACAGAAAGAAACACCTTGAAACTGTGTATCAAAGCTTTAATGATAATACATCCATTTTAAGTTGTCGTGAGTAAAGACAACAGAATATAAAATGCCCTACGATAGCTCTCACGTGGAAAAATACAGAGAAAATGATTTAAGAAATTGATATCTTTCGATTCATTTTTTAAGAAATTTTCTCGAATTACGCGTGAGTTCATAAGGCGAACATGTGATGTTATTATTCTACTCATTAAGAGCTTTTGTGCTTTTCAAGTTGAAACTTTTTGCTACAAATTTTGTTGCAACCCATGAGACGGTCTTTTTCAGTTTATTATCTTTTTACGATAGCTTCGTGGCGCAATTTTAGTTTCTATGTAAGTGTGAAAACACTTTTAGTACCCATGATTGAGCACAAAACTTCAAATTTCAAGACACTTTTGTCATTTATTGCGCTTTTTGACTTTTTTATTACGCGAACTCGTTTATAAACTGGTCAGTAGAATGATAGTTATTACCTGTTGGTTCAGCGCAAGTAGAAGCAGGCGATGAGCTTCGTGGCGAGGGGCTTTGGTTTCCGCTTCCACTTACTCTGGTCAAAGCCGTGAACACATCTCCGGGTGGAAGCGGGTTGCGTTGCTCTTGCATTTGTTGGCGTCGAAGAGCTACCTGGGCTGCGAGTACTCGTTGTCTTTCAGCAATAAGAAGACATTTGGGGCACAGGCAGTCCCGCCAGCGACAGAAGCCCTTATGCCCCTTCAAGATTGAATCGAAGCCGTGATTACGACACCGGGCACATTTCGGAGTGCGCTTTTTCTCCGCGGCGGCGGCGGCAGCAGCGGCGGCTTGCTTACCACTGGGGCTGTTCCGTCCACTAGTAGTCGTGATGCCGTTGGCTGTTAAGCTTGTACCACCTTGGGAATAACTCATCTTAAACTTTCCGCTCAGTTCTTGACTGTTTTCCTGTCGCGCGACTGAAAGTAGATATGACCTGGTTATATATCGTTGTAGACCAAGTTTCTTGTGTTGTAAAATATCGTATCGTTATACAAGTTGGAATTTAGATTTGATACTGTTTTATATATACACGGCCACAAGGCCCCGTTGCCAAAGAAAAACGCAACGGTGTCTCTGATTGGTGCATACAGAGATTCTTGTCAATTAAGGAGCTAATGAGATGAAAGGTTCTTTTGTCAAAACCCAGCTTTCATTGGTCAAGCATTGTCGTAGCGCAGGGCACCTGCGCCTCAAAATTTAAGCGGTGATCATTTCTGTGTATGCGTTGGAGACAGCAGGTGAACAAAAACCAAAAAATAACTTTATCCGTAAACATTGGCAAACAAAAGCCGCAAAAGAGAGCGACACGAAAAAGGGTCTCGTCCGTGAACAGAAAGCTGTCTTCTGTTAAGCTTTAACTTAATCTAGTCAAAAGAGCAAGACCCCCTTTTGAAAAGGCAAAAAACAAAATAGGAGCAATCGAAAAAGTATTTCGTTATGTATCGAGCGCACGCAATGCAAAGCATTGTGTGCGAAAGTTTCATTAATCAGATTGAAACTTATCTAAAACAGGAATACGTTTAACAAGACATCATGAGGTTTCGTAAACTGATTTGGCGCATAAGTTGGTTTCAACCTTGCCTGCGCGATATCCTCGAATTTTCGCAGTGATATGCCTTAATCTTTTAATCAATGATTCCGCCCGTCTTTTAGAGTAATTAAAACTTCAGCGCAATGTTAGATGTCGTGGAGTTTATTTTATCATATAAATTCTCTTTTCACAAATAGGAAGTGCTTTTGAGAGTTAGCCTTGTATTAAAACTCGCTTCCTGCAAGAGGTGTATTTAATAATTCATTTTCTCTTTCCTCTTGGCACCTTGAAGCGAATTTAAATTGATTTCTAATTTCATAAGGGAAATAATTGCACACTCATTATAACACTTAAGCGTTCGAAAATAAACAGAGCAAACAACTTTTGAAGCCCTTTGAATCAAATTTGGAGAAATGAACTTTCGCATTAACGCGTCCTTTTTTCTGTGTACATTTGGTCGTCCGGTTTAAAAATTTTTATTCTACTATAAACAGAATGTCCCTGGTTTTAGAATTTCAAAAGAATTACAAAACAGTGGTCGACTGATAAACTCAAATAAACAGCTAAAACCCGGAGACATTGCAGGTGGCCTCGGTGGAAACGAAGTTTTGATGCCTCGCAAACAGTTATTCATAGACTATTTTAAAAGATATATTACGCGAGATTGAATTATTGTGCCGACATTTTAACCTCCTGCTATTAAAACGAAATTAAGTAAGTTTTGCCGCGAGTCTCTCCGCTACATTGTCTCAACGAACTTAACAATTTTTTTTTCACTTTTTTATCCGTTACGTATTCGCTTCAAAATTTCCCTCTCTAAACACATTCATACCGAATTAAGCAGTCGGGTTATTTTTCCTCAAATGTATAAAGTAATTTGCTGATGTTATCTCCCAAGTAATTCTACCATAACACTGTAAATTTGATTTGTATAATTTAACATTAAAGTCAATTTTCTTCGCCTTTCGATATTCATTGATATATCTTTATGTAAAATTTGCGGCAACTGTTTCCTCGTAACTCTCACCCATATCTGATTTCATTCGCGATTTTACCATTTGTTTTCTTTCCCGAAGAAAACCCGGAGCATTCAACAAGGCTAGATCATTACCTTTGAAACGAGATAAAAATAAAAAAAGTAAAAAAATTCTGAAAAATCAAGACGAGTGGAGGAAGATCAGGCATATTTCACAAAATAATAATAAAAAAAAAGGATTTGCAACATTTCTACAATAAAGCTTTTTTTGTTGCAGTTTTCAGACAAAATGATTTTTATAAACGTTAGCCTCGAAGCTACTTTTTTCTAGAAATAATAGTCTGAAATCGTTTGACAATTTTTATATTCGCTACTGTACACCCATAATTTCATCCGCCATAAAAAAAATTCCCCTTTATTGTTTAGTTTTGGTACTTTATTAAATCTAATATCGGCCGGCGGAGCAAAGTCGATAACTAAGTTTCTTGCTGTGGTGCACGATAGGAGTTTTAACCTAAAGGATGGGGTTAAAATAAATGATTATTTTCCTCTAATAACCATTGTCATTCAGAAGGCTTTTTCCAAAATAACCTTATTCAATAACGGAAAAAATAGCGTTGTGGGATTTCCAGTAGCAAATCACATTTAAAAATTTTGTTTCCTTCGATTAAAGTTATCCATTGTTATTTTTCTTTAGAGGTATCACAAATATTTGTGGGCGCGAAGTCATGTTTTGCAAGAGCGATTTGAAAGCAAATTTTATTAATTTAAACAAAATACTTTATTTTTCTGGAAGAACAAGTAAATTGATGAATTTCCTGAAAATTCGGAGGATATAGAATCACAGTTAGCGAAAGACACTTCGTTCTTGTTTCCTGCAGAGCTCTTGATGTATAAAGAATAGATTTATATATTCCAAGTTATCACTTGATAAGGGAAGACACGCCACATCGAGAGATTCTAATTGTATTTCTGTTCTGATTGTCGATGATAGCGCTAACCTTCCCGGTATTTCTGCAAGAGCTTAAAAAAACCGGAAAATATTGCGGGACTCGAGATGTAGGCCGAAGATTACGTTCAGACTTGCGTGAACAGAGAAGGCTACGGCCAATCTCGATAAAATCGTAACACGATTCGGTGTGATAACTAATTTTAAAGTTAGGCTGCAGTGAGCTTTCGTTTTAAGTAGCTAGTCTTCCACTTCATTGCCTATGGCAGCGGAAGCAGTATTGTAATGCGAATTTTTAAAATGGTCTTTAATGCCAGTTCTCGCCTTCTTGTGTATTAAAGATAAGCAAGAGCCTTGATAAGTAATTAATTTCCTTGCTTTATAAGTGTAAGGGGTGTTTCTCACTTCCTCTAGGTGGGCTGTCGTTTCCGATAACGAATCGCAATACTAAAATCTCCTTCTCCATAAATAGAATTCTCTTTTACAAAAAAGAAACTTTTTGCTATGAGCACTTAAGCAAATATATGGTTTAAAAAGACGAACATAGCCAACGAGAAAGAAGCATGGCATAGATCGAAATTTGAAATTCTGAGCAAGGAGAAGAATGAGAAAGATAATGACTTGTTTAAAAATACAAATGAAAGGTGGACAGATAAGAACTCGCACGTTCGGCATAAAAGGAATATTCTTTTAACACAATATTAATGCCATTGTATTAAACTGCATATAAATTTAAAGCTTTATTTTAATTCTCTCACGACACTATTTTCTCGGTAAAGTTTGAAGAAAGTAAAATTTAAAATCCAGATCCGAAAGAGTAGAATTCATGTGCTTTTCCTTGAAGATAAAAACGAAAGTGTATTAGTCGCAAAGCAGTTAAATTGTCTCTTATAGGATTCGTTTATTGCAAATTCTAATCACAAGCAATCTCGACATAAAAAGTCTACCAGTTTAATTAACGTTTAATGGGTACACATTTATTCATACAAGTTCTTTTTATCACTGTGTCTCTGTAAAAGTTAGTCTTAAGGTTGTCTTGTCTTGTCTCTGCAAACTCTAGCTGATTTTTGTCGCTGCTGAATTGAAAAACGGATAAAAATGAGGCCGAAGTAAAGACAATGGACTGATTACTGAATGTGACCATTTGAAAATATTATGACTGAACAAGATTATGGGCTACAACTGACACTGAAAATGTATTTAAAAAACAAGAACACTTTCGGATTCAGACAAATTTAATGTTCTTTAGTTGATACCGCTGTTTTTACAAAGGGCAAGTGGAGCGTTAAAATATGCACGCGAAACATGATGAAAATGCTATTTTCTTGATTTCAAGCCAAGTCATGTAAGAGCGAAATCAAATAGTCTCTAAGGATGATTCTCGACTTTTAATATTGTAAACTTTATCAAAACAATGGCTTAAACTCAAATTTCATTTTAGTGCAGTTTGAATCTTTTTCTTTCTTTTTGGGTCGAGTTTACATTCATTCCGTTTAACTTCAGGTGGCCTCTTGGGACGAGCAGGCCCGCGGCGTATAAATTGACCATAAAATAACAACGCGCTATATGGTGTGAATTAAGGGAAATGTCACTTTATGAAAAGAAGACTAAATTATCGAGCTCTTGTCTGAGGCTACCCACAATTTCAGCCCATCAGGAAGCACATTAATAAAAGCTAAAAAACCATAACAAAACCTGAAAAAATCTCCTCTGTCCACTTTTTAAAAGCCAATGTTTTGGCAGAAAAAACCGTGCATGGAATCGTAAAGTGTTGTGAATTTGTTTCGAAGTCAAATTTCAGAATCAAGATTGCTATTTTGTAACAACTTTTTATTCGTAATCCGTAGCGTAAATTCTATTCTTAACCTATTAGCGTGTTGACAAGTTCGGTCACGTTCGGCACTTGGGAAGATTAAGCCAAATAACAATGGGACAACCGAAACGGTGTTGGGCACCTGTGGGCGATCCATTTAACGAAGTTGCGTCGAATGAATAGATCAAATTCTGGTATCTTTAACAAACAAAAACCGAAGAGTAACCACATCAGAAAGAGTTAAATTATTGCCAAAGAGCTTTCCAAGTTTTTAAAACAAAACCCGGCATACTTCTGTAATTAAGATCACTTACATTTGCATTTTCGTTTGGAGTTTTGATCCACGTACTCGGCGCCTAAAAAACAGTTTATTGTGATTGCTCATTGACTTCTATAAAAAGCGCAGAAATGATGACCAGTTCGTTTAAAGAGTTTGTGCAATTGTTACGCCATTGTACTTGCACTGTTTATAAACTAAAGAAAGCGGAAAAAGTGATAAAAACAAAGTAAGAAAAAATACCGCATGACTTTTTAAAATGCGCCAAAACGAGTTATAATTCGTGTGACTTTTTTAATTCACAGGAAACACTTGTTAACCAAGCTGACTCGCATAACAGAAAGCGTTTAACCTGACTCTTATTCATGCTCGCCAATGTCTTTATGCAAAGCGAGATCGACTTATATCCACGTGGACTTATTAATCGAGGAGTAATTTGATTTGCTCTCGATTAAAGAAAGACAATAAGTAAACATTTCGAGTACAATTGCCAAAAGTGATAGTTACTTTAAATGAGGAGCGGTGCGAGTCTAATGAGCACGAGGTATCTTTCCTTAATTGTCAAAAACATTTTTTTTTTATTTAGCCTTCAAAAGAAAGTCTCAAGCTTGACAGAAACCGTTCAAAGAGAAAACAACTTTCATCAAAGTAAACGCAAATAACAGAGGCTACTTTCAGAGGATGGGCTGGACATACGGTATTATTATTTTGCACCAAATTAAAGGGGTATTTGCTTTTTGCGGGTCAATTCTGCCAAAATCATTGTCTTGTGTCTGTTATCACGCACAAAATGCTCCTTCAAAATTACCAAGAAGAATTCGAATGAAATTTTAGCAGGAAGAGCGAACCACGATTATAATTTTGGCGTTGTTTTCATTGCAAAAGGCAAAGTCTGCGTCGAGCCCAGTGGCCCATACCGTATTTCTACTCCCCCCTGGATGGGATGCTAGTCCATCGCAGGGTTACCCCCAAGCAGTATTTTGCCGGTACCCATTTATACACCTGGGTGAAGAGAGGCACTGTGAGAGTAAAGTGTCTTGCCCAAGAACACAACGCAGTGCTCCGGCCGAGGCTCGAACCCTGATCGCCCGATCCGGAGTCCAGCACACTAACCATTAGGCCACTACATAGCTCAGAAAACTTCACGTTTTAATCCATTTCCATCCTCGCCATCCGAAACAGCATACAAGAGTTAAGACGGAATCCGTTCGGACTTCGAGCATTCATTGGACAAAATTATGTACCAAAATGATTTACACCTTATTGCAAGCTTTTGAGTTACTACTTCAAATATATTATCAAGAGAAATCTTTTCTAACAACACCAAACATCGAAAACAAATTTCGAAGTTCCACTATAATTCCACTGAATCGCTTAAAGACGATTTTACAAAATGGCTACACGTTATATTTTGCCTATAGTTTGTGATCTTTAAAATTCATTTTCTCGGGCTCTGATAAGAAATTGTTGTCGGTGTCATCGCAAATAATTACTTAAATCTTTAGAGGGGGTAAGTTTCTAAAGAAACTGTGGTGCTGCGTCGGTGGGAAGTATGGCAATATAATTTGGTTTTATCAACTGGGTTGATAATGTCATTTTGCTACCGTAAAGAGATTCAAGAGCTGACGTTTCGGGCGTTAGCCCTTCGCTCCGACAAAGTTGATAAAATCAAATTATACTTAAATCTTTACCTTTTATTAAGGGTAAAAAATAACGCAAGATGATTTAAATTATTCTGGTACTCGATTTTTGTCCAACAAAATATTACTCAACTTCCTGATGGATTCCGTCTTGATAGTTTCAATGTAGTACTATAGTCTTACGCAACAAACTGGCCAGTATTGCTGTGTTTCCATTGATGCATAGACAGTTTTTAAGTGACGCTACAATAGCGTGTCATTGTCCCAGTCTATTCACCCATGCCACGCTTTACAATCTTCGGTGAGAGTTGACCTGGGGCGAGTAAGGCACTACGCCCGTGTTGCATGGAAGACTTTACATAACAAGGACTGGGACTTACATTTCACATCTCATGATATTTTATATGACGTAGCAATGGCCAGGTTGTTGGTTCCGGTTAGTTCCACCCCAGTTGGCCTGGTTAGTTCCCTTACCGGTTAGTTCCACTCCAGTTGGCTTGGTTAGTTCCCTTACCGGTTAGTTCCACTCCAGTTGGCTTGGTTAGTTCCCTTACCGGTTAGTTCCACCCCAGTTGGCTTGGTTAGTTCCCTTACCGGTTAGTTCCACTCCAGTTGGCTTGGTTAGTTCCCTTACGAGAACGAGAGTCAGACAAGGCTTCTTAATTTCGCCATTTCTGTTCTTGCTGGCGATTGATTGGATTATGAGCTGCACATTCCAGGCAATAAATGGAATCCAGTGGACACAGGGGAAACAGTTAGGTGATCTCGACTTAGCGGACGACCAGATACTGCTCTCCCACACACGTCAGCAGTACAGGAGACGATTAAAAATGTCAAACCTGCTTTGACAACCTAAATTCGCCTCAATATCAACAAGGCAAAGTCCAGTAAGGTCCTCAAGGCTAGCAGAATGAATGCTGAACCAGTTCTGCTGGCAGACAAACCTCTGGAAGAGGTGAATATCTGTACCTGTCTCAGCAGGCCACAGAAGCTGACGTCAAATCCAGGATTGGCAAAGTAAAAGCATCTTGTTTGAAGTTTAAGGACACGTTTGGACCTCGAAAGAACTGACACTTCAAACAATGATCAGCAAGGTCAAATAAGGTCAAGGTCAAATCTGTCCTACTGTATGGATCCGAGTCGTGCAGGAAAACTGCGGGCTCCACAAAGAGAGGGTGCACCCCTTTATCAACACATTTCTACGAAGCATCCTCTCGGATACGTTGGCCAAACACCATCAAAAACAACGATCTATGGCAAAGAACCAGCCAGAACAGTCAGATCTTGAAGAGACGTCGGAGGTGGTAAGGCGCCGACCGACATCACAAGGTAAGTCCTGTCCTGGGACCCCCAGGGAAGAGTAAAAGAGGACGACCACGGAACTCGTGTCTACGAAGCACGTTTCCCTTCCGTAAACAAACGATGTCATTTTAGCGACTTCTAGAATTTCTTTGGCCGTCATCGAATTTTTTCACACAGGGGGAAAGAAAAATTGTGCGTCAATGACAAGAATCGAACCCGGAACCTCTGACATGCCCACATCCCTATCTCACCATTACACTACCAGGCTGATCCGCCAAATCCTCGCAAAATTATTATGTACCAGTGTGAAAGAGAGCAATTAAGAAATTGTAGAGTGCTTATTAGTCTATCACCAAATTATAACCAGTTTCCACCTATTCCAGGCATAAACTAGAGTAGATATAGCATAATCCATTCCGTAAAGCTTGGTTGCCAATTATGGCATCGACCGTTAAAAAATGGCATCCCTTGCGTACGAAAGGAAACGTGCGGCGACGAAACCTGGAGGCAGCGGACATCAGGAGATATATTGAAATAACAGCGTACCAAAACTACCAGGCGTTCTTTGATTAATGTCGCAAAAAGCTGGGTACTGGCGACAATGTGAAGACTTTTCGTTGACACTATACGGAGTGTGAAAGGAAGCTGATGTCTGTAGTATAAATGCAGGCAGAACCCGATCGAAGACGTAAGAATGTTTTGACCTCATTCCAGACCATCTCGAACAATCTCGCCTTGAAGGACAAAAAAACAAATTTATTGCGTTGCTGGAGACAGTTAGTAAGGAATTAAAGCCTAGGACAGAAAATTGCATCAAAGAAAGCTTCCGACACTCACGGATAGAGCATCGGCGGAATCATTCATGAAATATAGTCACCAGCGTCAACAGAACCCTCCTTTTCACTCCGAGACAACGTGCCTCGTTTTGTTATTGTGCACACTTTCTGGGTATCGTAGAATGGTCTCGCCGCAAATCCAGCCTCGAAAGCTTTTTCTTTATCTACACTGCTTAACGCATACCAAATACCGTAAATAACGCAAACCTGTAGGCAAAACGTGTGCGCGCTAAAAACCGAAGGTTTAAAACCCAAGATGATAGCTACACCATTTAAGGTGGCCGAACACAGTTTTTTGATAGATGCGCTGACGTATGCGCTGTTGCCATGGTAACGTGACTGGATGTAAACATCAATTTAAAATCGGGTTTTGTATATTTGCGGAAAATTCAGTCGTTAGAAGACTGAAACGGATTGCAAATGACGATTTTGGAAAAATTTAGGCTAAATTTTCAAAGTGCACGAACGATGACGTAGCTCCTTTAAAAACAACTGTTGGTAAGTTGCTTCTTTCATTTCCAGGCTCGAATTTTAAATTCTCTTTACCGATCGTCATTCAATTCTTCTCGCAGTAGTTAAGATATTTTGGAGTTGCATCAAAAGACATTACTTCCCTTGTTGAGGATTTTTTTAAATTCTCGTTACCAGTTTACTTTATACAACAATGGTTCCAGATTTTAAGTTTCGATACCTGTAATTGGATACCCACGTGATCGTGCGTCGATTACGCGACAAATACACGCGCGCAGAAACAATGAAAATCGGCAATTTTGTTTTTGATACGTTAACTTTAATAAGAAGAAAGTTCTCAGCCCTGTAAAAACCTGACAGTAACAAAGATCCTTCACTAAAAGTTGCAAGGAAGAAACCTATTGCAATCGAAAAAGCCAGTTTAAAGGAGCTATGTCAAGATATTTTGAATTATTTTTTGCGACGAACCAGATCCCCCTTAAAATGAAGGAAACCTAAATCTAATATTTTACTAAGGAAGAAAACAACAAAGAGATGATAGTAAAGCAAAAAGGAACAAGGGTGGCTAAGGATAGGGGAGATTGAAAAGGATTACAAATAATAACAATGATTATTAAAAATATTTTATGATATGGAAAGTGGTTTTCAGGGAGGTCCTCAAAATAAAAGTTAATAAAAGTTAAAAAAAAATACTACCGGTATATCTCGGGTCTCTAAATAGTTCTAAAACAAGTCAATAAAAGCGCTAAGAATATACAGCTGATAAAAACTTATTGATCTTGCGTTTAAAAATGTTACGCGGACACTGGGGAGAGATGTCCAGTCACTCATCTTATACATGTTATACAAATGACGATTTTGAAAACTTTGGGCTGAATTTTTAAAAGGCACAATCCGTGCCGTAGCTCCTTCAAAGTCAAACGATACGCAATCACCTCGGTTTTTTATGATTTTTTCACACCCTCTAAGAAAAAAGTGAGGCGTTCATTGTTTATGTCGGCGCCCTTTGATCTCATCATTAACGTATGAAAATGGCGTATGAAAAATGCGTTGATTATTAAATGCGGAATTTCTTAAAGTTTAATTTTAAAACCAGTAAAATGTCACGGCAAACGATTGTAGGACTTCACTCTATATACAAACGTCTGAAAATGTTACAAGTCTTAAATGAATCGTTTAAACCGACTTTCAATGGTTTCCAACTTTATTACTGGGATGGTATCGCCTCTTTTTCCTCCATGAATTTTTAAACGAGAGATTAAAACAGCCCCAGCAAAATTCCGGCATCCTGCAAAGATTAGATTACCTTGGACATAAGCATAAGAAAAAGCAAAAGTATATTAATAAGCTTATAAGAAGAACGAACATCACCCGTTCTACTTTTTTCTATCCCTGTTCTATCCTCACTATAAGTAATGGTAATAGGACTCTATACGACTGATTAACAAATCGGACGACCGCGTAGCAAAATTCGAGAAAAACTTCCGCAAATCAAAACCTGTTGACGTTTTATCATCACTGTGATAAAAAAGCGTTGTTTGAAAATGAAAGTTCAAGGAATATCAAGGAGTTTGAGACCTATTAAGGAACCAACGAAAAAACGCGCGCGCATGCGCAACACGCAAACCTTGTTATTGGTTGTATTGGTCACCTTGTTATTGGACACTTTTTCTGCGCGCGTTCCAATTTGGTCGAAGCACTTTAGGGGTGTGTCAACACGAGCAGTGTACGACCCTCTTTATTATGTCTTTTACATGCGCGAAATAAAAAAACTAACAGTACAACTGAATAATAACTATAAATGTAGTATAAAGTTCACAAAAGTCTGAACATAAGTTAGCATGATGTTATAATAACACGCCAACACTCGAAAACGCTAATCGATCTTAGTCATTGGGTGTTTAATTATGCATTTGCTTTGCTACGAGTATGTTGGCTTGTACTTATTTCCAGCAAAAATCATGCAGCCTTTAAAGGGTTCTTTAAAGAACCAAAAACTGAACATTGCATTTGTAAGTGAAAGTTGAGCGAGCAAAATTTATAAGTTTAATTTGTGGGAACCACAAACGCATTTGTTCATTAAAAAGCGTAAGAAAAAGATGTATGAAGTATTATAATTAGCAGGGTTTCATTGCAGTGAGTAAGTTTAATTTGTGGAAACCACAAACGCATTTGTTTACTTAAAAGTGTAAGAAAAAGATGTATGAAGTATTATAATTAGCAGGGTTTGCGGTGAATTTGTTTGATGGTACCGAACTAAATTCATTAAGACCTGGAAAAAGTTAATAGCCTCTCTTCTAGTACCATGGCTATATAACAACGCGTCCTGGAAATACACGAATCTGCTTGTGTTTCCTTCCCACTCTTTCAAAAACCTCTCTGCTCATCGCATGGATCTATGTTTTGGGATTTTTGTAAATTTTGGGGTGATTTGTGGTTATGTTTGAGAGGATAATATTTTTTTTTCAAAGGATTTGCAAAAGGTAGAGAAATGAGAAATATGTCGAAGTCTTAAAACTGATTACAATCTTAGTTATCAACTGTCTGTTGGTGTATCAAAATTATTTTTCTTTCTTTTATCCCTTCTATAAACCTTTTAAGATTTTTACTGAAGTAAATGTGTACTCCCACCTTAAAGACCTGTATTTCTACCGAAATCTAAATTATTATTCAATGTTTTCGAATTCTGAATGGACAAATTAACCCGGATCACTGAATATTTTATTTCTCTATGTGATCGATTTTGTTCCGTTAAACACAAGAGTCTTGCAGTTAATTTCTTAGTTTAAGTTTACCTTAAATGCATGTTTTCTCTCGGTTACGTTACTGCTTTTTGGTTAGTATGTTTTAGGTGATCAGGTTTTCAGACAAAACCAGTTGAGGCTAATTCGTGAAATTTTACTGATCGTGCAAGCATATGTTCAAAGCTTTACCACAAAATAAAAATAATAACTGTAATTTTAGTTTGATTACTAACAGACAAATGTATCTTCTAGTGATATTGAAAAATATCCCAGAATTCCTATCTTTTGTTGCGTACTAGATCTTGTGATATATGTAACGACTTTTCGGTCTTAATCAGCTAATTTTCGCCTATAAACTGAAAAAGCTAATAATTTCGTATATATAAGCACGCTGTGTTTTCTTACAGACAAAAATTTATTTTTATTATCATGATAAAAGCATCATCTTAAAATACCCGGTTTTAATTTAAAAATGCAAACCTCAATCAATTATTGCAAACCAACTCTCTTTCTTGCATCTTGAACCCTTCTGTTATTCATTGACTAAACAGCTTTTCATAGGGGTGTTGGCATAATAATATCCTTAATTTTTGAGCTAATACAAGTCAGATATGGCGTCGAAATTACTTGTAAGCCAGTTTAATGCTGTTTGGAGCATTTTACTGGGTTGCTTTTAATAAAAAGAGAACTTTAACGGGCTTTCTTTGATCATCAATTATGTCAGGTGTTCCCTAAATGTTTGATATAAAACCCTTTTAGTATCATGATTAACTCTTTACCTCCTGAAGAGGAAAAGAATGTAAATTTGACTGTTTATATAAAATTTCACTGGGACTGAAGAATCATTCAAAGGTTACTGCGCAACAGGAAAGTTCTGCTCAATAGCATTCATTTGAATGGTCGTACTTTTAATAGAATTTCATCCATAAATCTAAAAGTTGGAACCATCTCGTTCAGCATAATAGACACTTTGCGTACACGAGAATGCTACTAAATATTATATAGCTTTCATTTAAAATGGTAACTCAATGGGATTTCATCCACAGACTTAAAAGTTAGAACCACCTTGTACAGCATAATAAAAAGTACCACATGAAAGTACCGCTCAATAGCTTTCATTTGAATGGTCACACACTAGGGTTTCATCCAAAGACTTAAACGTTTGGACCATCTTGTTTAGCAAAGCTTTCATTTGAATGACCACACTTTCAATAGGATTGAACATAGGCCTAAACGTTAGAGGCCCCCGGCAACTGCAATTATTACTGAATGCAGAACTAAGGAATTTACCATAAACGCCGAAGCAGTTACATCTAAACTGGATTTCCATTTGATTTGCTTAGTTTCAAATTTCAAGATAATTCTGACGATTTCAGACAACGACATTTTTGTTTTTCACAGAAGACTGGCTGAAAACAAGACATATTTCAAATACAAACACAATAAACAAAACAGTATTCTTTGAAAAACTTTTTGGCTTTCCTCGCAAATACAGTCTTTTTTAGTTCTTGTTTTATTCATTGTGTTATGTGAGAAGGTTCGCCAATTCTAGTGTTGTTAAAAGTTCTATCTCGTTTACTAGCAGGCCTGTTAGAGTTAATTACCGCAAATTAGAGAAATTACTTCTCAATTTTTCGTTCTTGAAAGCACCTGCGTTTGGAATAAACACAAGCTAAGCGGAGTGAAATTTCCCCCAGAAGATGGAATATGCGTTGTTCACAAGATTTGAGATGATAAAGCAAACAAAACACCACCATTCGTGTCGGATAGAGCCGTTTTAGTCGGTTCTCCTCAGTTTCAATAAGGTTGAAAGTTCGCTTTTATTTGCCATTGTCATGTAAAAGTTTATTTTACTGAAGAAAGCCCTGAACTAAGCCCACTGAATGAATAATTTATCTGATTCAAATATATTCCCCTTTGATGAGCTCTATTGTTTTTGTGAAGTAAACTCGTCGGGTGTTTGTTGTGTAAAAAGTTTCAAATCTGATGTTATGTTAGAGTTGAATTCACAGACAAATTTTGCCCTTTGAAACCATCAGACTAGATAGAAAACAAGACTTTACTTGGTTCAAATATTAAAAGAAAATTCTTTTTATTTCGTGCTCGCTCATAATAATGATAGCTTCATTTGTTTTGAGCAGTGTCTCAAAGAGCCTTTAACGCCATCGCTCAAATGAGATGTATTGTTTTCAAAGATGGATTACATTAATTATGCAATAGTCTGCTTTTGATGAGATACCATGCCAAAGAAAACAACAAACCAGGTGGGGCAGTTAACGATTTTATAGACTGGTTAGTATTGCGAGGTTTGGTAGTTGGATTAAAAAACAGAAGCCGTTTAAAAAATAGCTAAACAATTTCGTGTTTGGAAAGAGAATTCGCACGCTTTTAATTTGACACGCGTTTTCGGCGAAAACATAAAGCAAACAGCTGAGAACTTCCCGACACGAAATGAACAACTTGTTACACACACTTTCGCCACTTGAGCTCACATTAAACATTAATTAAACACAAAAGAGGCTTTTGTTTTATGTCAAGGCATAAAAGCGTGGCTTTATACTCTAACAACCAGTAATATGAAGGTGGCTTGCTTAGCATTTATCTAACGCTCGTAAGGCAGGGAACTCCAGTCACATACTAAGCTAATTGATAATTTATATGTGAAATTGCTCTCCTAGTGCGCGAAAGAAGAGTACTTTAACGACGTTTTCTTTCAACTAGACACTTGAAGGAGAATTGCAGTTGTTTGAAGAGCGAGCCGAGTAGAGAGTGTCATCAGTAAATCGCCCTTGGCAGTGAAGAAAACCGAGTGAAGTAAGAAAATCTTGGAAGAACGCCATTGCCCGCTGACAACATGTCTAATATCGAGGAACATCATGTGAAACGTCCAATGAATGCCTTCATGATTTGGTCCAGCCGCAAAAGGCGGGAATTAGCGCGTGAAAACCCAAGGCTTCACAACTCTCAGATTAGCAAGATTCTTGGCTCTGAGTGGCGGAAACTCACTGAGGAGGAGAAACAGAAGTTTTTTGCGCAAGCCAAGCTGTTAAACGAGTTGCACATGATCGAGCACCCAGATTATAAGTACCGACCGAAGAGGCGCGCCAAGAAAAAATACCTGAAACACAACTCTACGGTTAGCCATGATGGTTCGTGTAATTTTCCGTGCGTTTTTCGCCCGCCTTCGTCTCCGCCGCAAGAGTGCAAGCAAGAGGGAGAAAGCCACGCTCAACAGTTGAACGCTGATGAAGTGTTAAAGGGAACCGAAGTTGCCATTAAGAAGGAAAAGAATGAACACACAAACACAACTTGTATAACCGCCTCGGAAAGTTTTGCCGCCAAAGAACAGGCATCCGCGAAAAATTTCGATGAGTTCTCTTTGCAATCGAGGGCTTCGCCATTTGCATTCTCGCCCAATTATGAAACAATCAAAAGTTTTAGCGCACAAGAAAGAGTCCACCATAGAAGATTCATGGAAGAATTTAGCACAAGTGACGAGCGCTTGGCTTTATCAAGAGCAAGCATACCATCTGGCCATTCATCGGGTTTTTGCTTAACGTCCTATCAACCTCAGTGTCACCTTTTGCCCAGTCAGTTTCCCGGAGAGAGAGAAACAGTCCAATTACCTCCGTACGCTACTACAAGATGCAACTGCTGTCCACCCGAGGGCATCCCAGGCGAAGAAGGATTCTCACTTTCTGTCCGATCGCCCGGTTACGTTTTTGTTAACCCGCCGACAAATCAATACTTCTACGGAAGCAGATGGTAAAAGCTTAAAATAGAAACTGCGGAAAACTACAAGAAAACTACTAACAAACGCTTAAGAGACATTTAAACTATATTTAACACTTCTTGAACCTTAGCGGGGTTTCTTTCTTTTCGTTTCACAACAACGCAATTGTGGACATTTTCATTCAGTTTAATTACAAAAACTGACTTTCCCAAAAAGTTGGTTTGCATTCTTAGATTTATTTTGCGGGGAAATTCTTTAACTTACACTAAGAACTATAATTTTTTAACTGAATGCGTGCGCGCTTGATTCAGTCCATGGAACTTTTATGAAACCTAAATTGTAACATATATTTCCACATGCTAAATTAGAAATGAACGACAATTGAATATCTGATGTGTGCAGTTAGAACAATAGTTGCTCGGTAAATATATATATAGCTTGCTTAGTAAAGAAAAGAGAAACAAATATATATACGAACATTAACCAACTTTTAGCAGTAATGATTGCGAGATATCAAGAGCGAGTTCTCTTTATTACGAATGTTTTAATTTCTGCTATTAGCCTTAGGTAATGTTCGGTAACCATTGTTATTACACAATATGCTTGATGTATTTGAGGCCTTACCGTGTTTTATTGTATATATTATATTGTTTCTCATCCAATAGGGTATGTAACACTCACGGCGAAGCCGTCTTGAATTTGTTTCCAATACGAATAACATGCAACGTACGTAAAAGTTCTTTTTCAACAATTTTAAACATCGTTAGTTTTCTCAAAACTACTAAATCGTTCAATTTTGCCAGTGAGAAGTAAGAATTAATTTAGATGTCTTACTTAAATTTCAGAAAAAAGCAAGCGGATTAATTGTTTTGCTGAAACACCGCGGTGACAAAGATCTAGTGTAAATAATGCTATTTGTGAAGTTCATACTTCCCCTGGCGAAGATTTTACCATGGAACTAAACGCGGTCAATACAATACAACAGAACACACTTGAAAAAGATTCAATGCAGTCCTTACACTATAGAGCACAAGCAGGTGGCACGCGAGCTAATTAAAAGCTGAAAACGGCATTCTTTGTTTGGTTATTAATTTGCATTCCCTTGTGCTATAAAGTGCGCGTGGCGCTATGCCGAAATATACAAGCTCTGGGAGCTAAACCGGGTGAGGGGCAGACAAAATGTGGGGAGATTACATCGGGAAAAGAAAGTTTATATTGTTAGCGATTTTTTCCGAAGAAAAAATTAGCGAGGCCTACAGGACAAAAAAACAAACAGAAAAAAGTTAAAAATGCATGTTTATTAATTTCTTTTGTTTGTGTTCTCTAGACTCTAGTCCTCGCTATCAAGCTGAATTTTAATATAGTGGAAGTTGCATATTCTTGTCGTAAGTACGAATAGAAAATTGCACCCCGCATACGGATGCCACCACCGTGTTAAGACTTTGAAATTACTATTATCGGTATCGACGTTCAAGAAAAAAGAAAGAAATTACTTCATCGGCTGCAAGTGACACGGTGATTGCCTAAAGGGCCTTTAGTAAAAAGTTACGTTAATCAAAGCGAATGTCTTCGATAACGCAGAGAAGGCTTGATGCTGATATCTCTAACTCGAAACAGCAACAAAAATAAAACCAACGGTCACGTACGGTTTTGTTTTAATTTTCCTTTTCAGCGGCTTTCCTTTGATGTAACGTCACCTGTGTTGCCCTTTAATGTAGTGGCCTCGTTTTCAAACGTAAATCCTATTGGATTATATATACTTAATTACTAATGTGCTCGGAAAGGTCCAACGGCTCTCCTTTGAAGTGACCTCGCCCTTGTTGCTGTATTGTACGGTGCAAATTGCCTCTTTTCGCTCGCGAATTTCATTGGCTAAGAACAACTTACAATTGGGCACCGTGTATGGGCTTGGCAGGGTGTGGCAGGGTGTAGCCTTGGACTATCACCTATGACAGGCCTCCGGTAAATCAGTTCCTACCAACATGGCTTACCATGCCCCTATAAAATCAACAAACGAATGAAAATGTGGATGTCACGAACTTTCTGTGCAAGTCTACAAGGTAAGTGGTTAGACCAAAGTAATTGAAATTTGTAGAGTTGTAAAATGGCGAAGAAAATTAATGGTTTGTCGCCAAGACGCATGTTGGGGATTTGAAAGACATTTTGTGAGATTGTCGTGTATTGATGAAAAACTACAGAGCTCTCAACCTTGTATCCTAACAAGTCGAAGAAAAAGGAAAAGCGAAAATGGACCAAAACTTTGAACTTTCAAACAAACAGCTTTAAAAGTTCAGCTCAGTACAAGAAAGCAGTTAATATAAAAAGCTAGAATGTAGATGAATCTGTATCCAGATTGCTTCATGAATCTAACATCATCTTACTCCTCATTCTGATTCATTCTATTTCGAAAAATGAGATATTATGGTAAGATACGACATGAAAATAATAATGAGACAAGCGTTAGGAAGTAGGGGGAAGCTATTCTGCGAGCCCTTTTTTGCGAGCCGCGAGCCTCTTTTGCGAGCCTCGAAAGTTTTCAGCCAAAAAATCCAAAAAATGCCCGTTCATGTCTATCTCGATCGGTGCTGTACAACACGAACCGAAAATGAAGGACCGAAATCTTTTGGCCTCCGAGATTTTCTTATCTGCCTGTTGATCTACAAGCATGCTCATGTGTGAACAAAGCTGAAACAAAGTCGCGATGGTGCAAGGAGTTCGTTTCTACAAAACTCTTTCTATATAATTTTAAAGTAACAGAAAAAAACTTTTGTTATTAACCAAATATCAATTTTAAGATATAACATCGAACGGCAGAGCGGAAGAAATCTTTGTTTCCATTTTTAGTCGCCGGTTGCTGTTAAGTACAAATAGCTGTACTGATTGGGAGAGGACAAAACATGGACCCCCTCTATGGACTGGGTCCATGGACCCCCTCTACGGACTGGGTCCATGGACCCCCTCTACGGACTGGGTCCATGTAACCCCTATTTTTCCTAGCGGCAAAATAAGTACCGGTAACGTGAAAAGTACTTCATAGAAAAAATCGGGTTGGCAGGCCTGCGGCTCCTATGTTGGTGACATTTGTTCATTTGTCATTCTGTATATTCATACGGTCTTCCGTCCTATTTTAATAGTTTATGAAGAGCGAGTTTCCTCATAACACGAGTCAAGTTCGAGTCAATACTTTTTTTCGCCTTTTCTTTCTCTCAATAATATCCTTTCCCTGTATTAAATTGTTATTGCCCAACAAAATGTCGAAGAAGTAACAAGAAACGACAACAAAACTGGACGATCGTTAATTTCACTGTACTGATATATTCATTGAAAATTACGACGACAAAAAGGAAAAAGAGCAAACAACAGGGTTCTAAAATATTCCTGTCTGCCACCCATCCCAATACGAACCCTGCCCAACAGGGCTTAATTTCAGTGAACTTCCTTGTGGTATCTTCAGTGACAAAGGGCCGAGTTCATACAAAGAGAAAACAGCATGGATCATATGGATCTTCGTTTAATTTGGCACTCTATTCTTTTCAAGACTAGCTTTCATTTCCTAATTTACTTGCCTCTTAGTCTCTTAGTTCTTTGTCTCGTCTGAAACCGATAAACCACAAGGAAGCACCAGTTCCATTCTGATCGACGAACTTAAGCCCCGTTGCATGCGGCGATTATTTGGGTGTTTCTTTTTTTTTCTTTTTGCTCTTCGTTTCCCAACAATAATTCAGTGAAATTATTTAAGGAACCCCTACAGAATGGTTACACAAGAAGCTAAAACAAGAGTTCATTTCTTTCCCACCTGATGAAGTGTCTTGTCACGCGATCTATGAGGGAAATTGCAAGGTGCAATTGTTGTAGGCAGATCACTTTCTTTTCCTTAACATGATCGCTTGTCGATAAATTTACATCTAAATTTCAACAAAAAGCTAAAATTATGGCGAAAAACGGAGGCTCGCAAAAAGAGGCTCGCGGCTCGTGGCTCGAGGCTCCGGCTCGCAGGCTCGCATATTAGTTCAACTCTAGGAAGTAAGAGATGACGAATGAAACAAGAAGATCGATAATTAGTTTACTAGAATCTTCAAGATACTCAAATTCTAAAATAAAGTTTGCGAATGATTTTAAATAAGTGGTTGTCAAAACGAAAATAAACGCTGAAAAGCTTCCTTTTCATGTCATCTTGCAAAACAATTCACATACCTCCCAGTATTGAAATATTTTTATCTATCTTTATAACGACATCAAGATAATACAGAAGTGTCGTTTGTAGCGGTAGTTTTGAATTTAAACATAATTTCGTTACGTCATTGTCAGAGTTCTAATACATATTTTTCGTCAATGAGTGCTTGCATAGAAATTCAATGGAACATTTTGTGCAAGCAACAGGGGCGAATGCTGTCTTCTTCGAGGACAATGGATGCAATGGCCAAAGTTGTAACCGAAACATCTGGGGGAGGTAGGTTGCCGTAATTTAATGAATCGGAATTCAGACTCGTTTTAAATCACCCGCAAATTAAAGCGGTCTCTGGGTTCGGCGGAACCGGTCTAAATAGTTGTGTTGTGTTCTTTCGCATTGCCTATCTCCGTGCAGTAGAATAACTGGATGCTGCGAATAACGATTCTAAGATTCTGGTCGAAGAGGTGGGGGGAGGAAGTAAAGGGTACTGGAAATGGACCAGCAAGCTATCCAGGGGGAGTAGCAATACTGCTAGTGTTTCCTGCTTCAAAGGAGCTCAGTAATGTAAAATATTACCTTAAGGGGTAATAATAAGCTAAGAAGAAACAAGAATGGCTTCGACTAACCCCAAAATATTTTTTTGCTAAAATATACCTTTGCACCAGTTTGAAACTCATTGCACCTTTCGTTTCTCCTTTTTACCAAATTCTGGCTATTTATAGCATTCAAACGTTATGAAAAACTGTGCGTCATTTGTTCCACGACCGAGCAAGAAGGGGCGTGGGTCTATTCCTGATTTGACGTCACAAAATGATTTGTATAGCATTACGTCTTTGTAAACATGCATGCAAATCAGTTTGTGACGTCAAATCGGGAATAGACCCACGGCCCTTCAGACTCGGTCGTGAACAAATGATGCACAGTTTATCGTAACTTTTGAATGCTATAAAGGTGCAATGTGTTTCAAATTGGTGCAAAAGTTTATTCTAGCGAAAAAATGTTTTGGGGTTATTTTGTGGTCTTTGAAAGCTAATATCTCCTCCAACATAACAAGCAAAAAGCTGAAAATTTCACCAATTATTAAGTTTTAAAAGCACTTTAAACGTCTTAAGTCAGTTCGTTTCTAGCGTGATGCAAACACGTATGCTAATCAAATGAGGCAAAATGTACGTAAGCAATGACGTCAGCAACTGCCCAATAGCCAGAAAAAATGTGGAGCTCCGTTTTAAGGCTCGGCCCAATCTATATATTGTAGCCGCCTGCAAGTTGCAAAGCAAGGCGATCTAAATTAATTGCAGAAAACATTTATTTTCTTAATACTTAAATTAATAATAATAATAATAATTATAATAATAATAAAGAACGTCATATATCAATAGAAGAGTACTGTAGCTGTAAAAACTATAACAGTATAACAAGGAGCTTCATACTTCCGGTTTCTTGATTCCTCATTCTAACATCCGGTGTCGTATTTTCGGTTATAAACGGTGTGTCTTCCTCCTAGTACCCGGATCCACCCACCAGGTGTTCCTTGGCAAGTTTACCCAAATAGCCCTTGTACAAGCCAGTGTGAGCTTCCCAACTGCAACATGTATCAGCAGTTTTGCGAGAGAGCTTGGAGTTCCCCCTTAATGGACGCATTCCACTACAACAGTGGTGCCGCAGCCATGATATCTCCACAACCGTCCAATTGGGCTGGAAACGGCAGTAACAAGAAGAAATTAATGTGTGAAGTATGCAAGAAGATGTTCCTTCGCCCTTCCACCCTCAACGTCCACATGCGAATCCATAGTGGCGAGAAACCATTTCAATGCAGCCATTGTCCCCAAGCATTCAGTCAGTCGGGCAATCTCACTGTTCATTTGCGCAAGCACACTGGCGAGAAGCCATTCGCGTGTGCTACCTGTGAGAAGAAGTTTTCTCAGTCTAACTCCCTCCGAGTTCATATGAGACGACACACTGGAGAGAAGCCCTATCAATGCAGAGAATGCAGCAAGCGCTTTGCAGACAGGCGAGTTTAGATCTTATTGAACAAGCTTAATCGGGGTAGTACTGGGAGAATATAGGCCCTTAGTCTTTTCTGTACGGACCTCGCTGGACTCGGTCCGTATTTTCAAGATCTCGGGCCGATGTTCTGCCCGTATGGCCCCTATGGTTGGTTAATAATATGTATTTAATAATAAATTCAATTATTATATAAATGTAATACTTTGTAAACTTACTATCACCCCATAGGAATCTCGAATTTATTATCTAATTGTCAAATAAATACAGCCATTATTTACTAGTCCTTTTAGTCCAGGCCTGACTGTAACAAACATCTGCTCCTCTGAAAGCAAACTGTATTATGTGCGGTGTTATTAAAATGTAGAAAGAGCAACGTTCACTGAACCGATGTGACTCGTTTCTTTCCAGCTTCTTTCCAGCTTGTTTGGAACAATCATTGCCGAAATCACTTGTAATTTAATTGTCTTATTTTTCAGTGTCAATGATAGCCTAATCCTTGTCCTGTTGCCCTGTATACATAGGTCAACACTTATCAAGCACCGTCGTGTCCATTCTTTGGTTGTTAGCGGAGCTACTGGACAGAGGATTGACTCCTAAAAGGGATGAATTCATCAGATTCTATTTATATTTGAATTTCGGCCAAATCAGTTAGATGTAAGCTGATGCAGCTTCGATACAGCGCTATATTTTAGGGCTTTAATTATATATTAATCCAATAACAGCTAACAGAATGTTGGAAGTAATAAAATATTTGGAATACGAAAACTCTCTTGCACACATTTTCTGAAACATAACTATATTAAACCATAAAATTAATACGAATGCCAAGACGTTACGTTGTCACGTATATAAAGTAATCTACTCCAACAATACAAAAATTGTTTTAGAAAACCTAGAGATAAATAATACTATACCATACCATACCATACCAATTATGCACCTACCTTCCGTGACCGGAAGTTGTATGCTCTTTCCGGACGCTTTGTAAAATTGTGGAAATAAAAATCGGCGGCAAAACCCGGTTTGAGAATTTACTAAAACAGTTATTCCATTCGCCCTTGTTGGATATGAAGTGATTATAACCAACTCGCGCTACGCGCTCGTTGGTTATTTTATCACTTCATGTCCAACGCGGGCTCATGGAATAATTGTTATATAGTCTATCATCCGTTGACACGGAGGCAGCCGATAGGGCCCTTGATTATTTATTTCTGGCACCCAAGGCATTGTGGTATAGATATGCGCTGTAATTTTACTGGGCAGCGTCAAACAGCGCGAAAACTCAGAAAGTAGACAAGATGGCCCCACTCCACTGAGGTCTTCCTGATGCCTTGAGCTTTCCATGATTCCAGCCCAAAACTGAAGTTTGTTTTTTTTTTCTGAAGAGCAGTTTTAAAGTAAGGAAGCATAATTTTGTAACCTGCATAGTTTGACAATGATCTGAGACTTCGATCGACTGAAATCAACTGACATGCAAAATGCTGATATGATGTATGATGCAGTTGAAATTTTAAAAGCTCGTGATGATGGATTGCGATGGATCTACTACGAACGATGATTCAGCAGAAGACGAAGAAGACACAAAAACAGCTGATGTTAATGTAAACAATGGCTTAAAAACAAGATGGTAAGCTATATAAGCTAACCCCAGGATGTGATGCACTTTAATATCAGCGGCCATCCCTGGGAGTAGATATGTATGCTTCGCTAAGTCAAAAAGTGCATTATGTAACAGTTAAATCGAAGCCTCAACACCCCCCCCCCCCCCCTCCCTGGGCATACCCCGGGCATTTGATGCCTTTTTCTTCCTGGGGTTGATCCTCACTCTGTAGGGGTGGGGAATTAATTATTTGAACATTAGCCTCAATTTCTTACAGTGAAAATCCACATAAAAGAACCTTGGCGTTCAAAGCGATTTTTTCCACAGGTGACCAAAGAAGAGTTTGTATGAGTTTTATATGAGTTTGTATGGATTTATAATTTAGGTGAAAATAACTCTTTTCCCCTTTGAAAATGCCCCATAAAGTGTAAAACCTTACCTGAAGTCCATATTTTAGCCAGTGGTAGTCCACTGACTAGTCTGTAGGGTAGTCTGCAGACTGGGGGTTAGTGGGTAGTCTGTGGACTAGGGGGTCAGTGGGTAGTCTGCGGACTAGGGGGTCAGTGGGTAGTCTGCGGACTAGGGGGTCAGTGGGTAGTCTGCGGACTAAGGGTCAGTTTTTTAAACTCTCCCAATATAAGCAAAGAAAGCTAGTGCACCTGTTTTCTTCACATGATGAGATTCAATTTACTTTGTAAGTTATGGAATGGGAAAGGAGACAATGTTTTTGTTTCCTGATAAAAAAGAACTAGGATTCACTGAAATGTTTTATTTTTGGCAGAAGTAACACAACTGAAGTAAAGTTCTGCAATAGTTTTATTTCAAGAAACTTACAACAACAAAAGAAAGACAAGAAAGCTATGTTTTGCTGCTTCTGTGTTTGTTTACAATACAGAATTTATAGTTTATCATACATCTGATCCTCAAAAAGTAACAATATACATGCATATTTTGAAAGTTCAGTAGAGAGCGATCTTTAAAAACACTATAATTTGGTTTTAACCAAATTATATTGTTATAGCAAATGAGGGTGATGGTAAATTTTCAGCTCGGTATATTATACATGAAAGACAAGTTTATCAACATGATACGAGCGCGGGACAAAAATTTACCATCACCTCATTTGCCACAACTCATGATGAAATCGACATTGCTGGACCTAGCAGTATGTGGGACGCATGTCACATAAGAACTCAGTAAAAATGACCGAGCTCTCCAGGAGTTCTCGTAGCTCAGTGGATAGAGCGCCCGCCCGGTGTTCAGGAGGTCATGGGTTCGATTCCTGTCAGGACTCAGAATTTTTCTTTGTCCCACGCTCGTGTTATGTTGATAAACTCATCTTTCATATATTGTTATACTTCCCACCGACGCAACACCACAGTTTCTTTAGAAACTCACCCCTCTATTTAAAAAACACTGCATAAAACACATGGCATAAATTTGAATGAATGAAGACTTCTTTTCTCAAATGCATTTCCAATGGCCAATAAACATTCTATCAGAGTTTTACTTGTCTGTTCTGCAGCATACCCAGTGCTCGCGTAGATGGGAGAGGCACTTGCTTCCGTTTCAAGATGGTGGAGGTGTTACAAATCCAGTGGGTCTTTCCCCGGGAATCCTGCGAGTCTTTCCCCAGGGATCCCGCGGGTCTTTCCCTGGGGATCCTGCAACAGAAGTGCAAAAGCAGTCCAATCCCCCTATCCTGGGCAGAAAATTTGAGACCAAAGTTAACAAATCCTGCACCCTGCCCATATATGTCACCAGGGTCATCCCCCAGGATGGTTGCTAATAAGTGCATAACGGTATTGTATTGAAGATTGCATGGCTGTTGATATAATGGGCAGGTTCAAAATAACACAATTCTAAGTGGATTATATCTAAAAAGTATATGAACTTTTTTCATTTCTAACAGTCAAAACGATTTCAAGCTTGAGGAAAGGGGGAGTACAGCAAAATGTTTAAAGTTGAGAGGTGAAGTATCATTGACCAGTGATCTGCAGTAACCCTGAAAATGTACATTGTGGCAGGAATGTCGCATATTTGAAAACTGTCACTTTAGAAATGACAACCAATAAGAGCGCCGCATTCAACTAATGAATCATTCCAAAATAAAAGGACAAGCATGAGAGCCATTTTTAAAAACTTTTTAACCAGATAATGCTTTTTTACTTCTATATGTCATATCCTGGTAACAGTTCAATTTTCAATAATAATATTATGATAATAAGGGCTCATTAACACTTGAATTCCGGTCTCAAATTCTACTGGTCCTGGGCAAGTTTTAGTTTACTTTTTGTATGATATAATGATTTTAGTTTATAGACATCTTGCCTGGGTGGTTGCACATCAGGCAAGTTCAAATGGGAAAAGGGAAATCTTGTTGTCATGGATGACTGAACAGCATTGTTTTGAGCCCTTAATCTAAACAACATTCCCGTTAGCCTGAATAATGCTATGCTTAGCCTGTTTGCATATAAATAATGGTAACATGATACCAGAATTGAGAAAGGGACTCTATAATATTATAGAACGATTTTGAGAAATCAGAATATTACCTCCCTCACTAGAATCCCAATGGTACTAGTGTTTTTGTCGAACAGTATTTGACAAATGAGGAGAACCTATGTTGATGATCAATGACGATGATGATGATGATGACGATGACAAGGATGATGATGATGATGAAAATGGAAAAAGTTGGATTATTTGGTTCTGACCTTGCAGAGTTTTTGCAGAGGTCTTGACCATTGCTGGCAAATATTTTGTTAGTACACTATAATAGCACAATTCCACTGATGGTATATTGTAGCCCCTACCCCCTTATATTAAGCAATGTCCATTTGCTTCAGCTTATAGTTAGTTTTATTCATTTGTATGTCTAGTTTGGCATAAAGGAGACAGTTGTCTTGCACCATACAGTGGAGACAATGAGTTTTATGAGGCAGTAATAACTTCTATCAAGGATACTTCCAGTGGATGCAGAGAGGCTCTTGTCACTTTCATTGGGTAAGGTTAACATGGCAGTTCAGTCTATGCTATTCTTCTCCAATAGAACGTGGCCCACAAGATTTTTTCACCATCTTCACAGTGTATTTATGAACATGCATCACATGGTATAATATTTGGCTGTACCACATGATCATTGTTCTTCGCAAAATGTGAGCTGGTTTGCACAGTCTTCATGCAGGAAAGCAGACTTGATGTCAACATAAGTAGCATCTGCAATCTGAAACTACTAACACAGTAATGAAAATTTTGCCACTTACACTTTGTGATTGTGCTATGAATTATGGGAAATTAAGAAAGTTCAAACTTTCTTAACACATTCTGATAGCATTGATGACAGATTATTTACTTGCATGACGAGAAAAACCATGCAAATCTGTGTGTCGTTGGGAGGATAGGTTTTTGTCAGTTATGCTACAATAGCTTTTCAAGTCTTGTGATGTGAAAAAATGTTGATTGACTGTGTGATACAGTGAAATGCACCGTGTGATGCATGTTCAATCACCATGGAAAGAATGAAAAAAAATCTTTGGTGTCGTGTTCTGGAAAGGTTAGTATGGCCTTGATCCTGAAAATGTTTAATCCAAAGAAGTTATTATTGATCTGTGCTTGTTAACGTAGTAAGACCTCAGGCTGATTTTGTTCCAGTAAGTCTTCCTGCTTGACATTTAATGCATTTTAGGTACGAGTCTGAAGGAAGTGAGGTAGTTGCGATAACAGCACTGAGAAAGATCACAACTGAGCAGCCAAACAACATGACAATGAAGAATATATCAAGTAATTTGTTGAAATGCCTTAAAGTCCATATTTCCTGTGACATATTACAAAATTATGTATTGGGACTCTGAAATTTGTGAAATGTAGCTGCCATGCTTTAAATTTTACCTGCCCTTTGGACCGGAAACTCCCAAGTGGAGGATATGTTGTGGTTTAACTTTATCTTTGGTTTAAAATTTTTTAAACCAGTTTGATATTTATTTCTCATTGTCTCATGTTGATTAACATAATCTGAAACAAAGGGAAATCAACATCAAACTGGTTTAAAAAATTTTAAACCAAGGATAAATTTAAACCACAACAGATACACCTGCCAACTCTCACGTATGCAGGTCAAAAACTTCTATCGCGAGCCCACAGATCAATTTCTCATTCGTCTCTGAAATATTTGAGATATTGCAGCCTCTACAGCCTTGACAAAATATATCCCAGATCTATCTGGGATCCGGAAATATTTGGCCTGTGATGGTCTGTCTTCAGAGGTGTTCGGAACGACCTTGGGAATTTTTGGATCACATTGGAAATAATTGGGTCATCTTCGAAAACGGTGATAACAATCTCACTCTGAAAGAGTTGGCAGGTGT
The DNA here is from genome assembly GCA_947652115.1 of Blastomussa wellsi. NCBI lineage: Eukaryota > Metazoa > Cnidaria > Anthozoa > Scleractinia > Plerogyridae > Blastomussa > Blastomussa wellsi. The sequence continues at coordinate 15,292,227 of OX393571.1, forward strand.
AGGAGGGGCACAGTGGGTGGGAACCCGGAATAATGGGGAGGGGAGGGAGGTACTTTTTCACTTCAACTATTGTAATAAATCTTAAGCCGTCCACACACCACCTGCCTCGAGTAGCCTTGCTATTTGCAGGTGGTGTGATATTTGTATATTTGTATATTAATGTAAGAAATAAAGATTGACAGAATTGACAGAATAAAGATTGGGGTATAAGAGACCGGAGAGGGAAAGGCAGGACAGGGATTTCCGAGGTGGTGTGAAATGGGAAACAATTTATTGCAATAGAAACAGAAATAGTACAAAGAGATGCAAACCACTAACTAAAAGAAAGTGCAGGAACCAAGATTGAAAGGTACTGAAAGTAGGAGTTATAGTATGACCATAGCAGACTGTGACTCTTCTTTTTAATTTAATAGATGTTATGCCTTCAAGTGAAGAATGTGCAGATTTCATGTTTACTCATCTTAAAGGAAATGAGGCAGAAGAAATTATGAGGTAATTTGCTACCAAAATTGTCTTGGAAAGATCTGAATTGTAAAAGCATAAAATTATTCCTTTCCCCAATTTACAAACAAATTTTCTATCACTCGCCACCATCTGGTGATGCTTGGTACCCGTGCAATGGTGTGAAATGATGTATCAATATCCTCACTTGTGAGGATATATGAGGATATTGAAAGTATGCCACTACAGTCCCCAATTGCTTGAGTGCTTTCAACCCACACATGGAAACATTTTTGATACCGTCTTTTGAATTACAGGAGATCAACATATGACATAAAGAATGACACATGATGAAATTCTCAAGACAAGGATAAGGAAAAATAAATAAATTAATATAATTTGTAATAAACTATTTTTTGTGTACTTTTGATTAATCAGATCAAAATATGGCAAATATGATGTGAACAGTGAAAATGGCCAAGAAGAGATGCATTCAGAGAACAAACGCGGTAGGAGAAGGTTTATAAAAAGTTTTTGGCATAATTTATTAATTGCATATACAAATGTACATGTCTTGAATAACCTTCTGTTTGTATTCTTGATTTGCTGGTAGTTCTTCTCTTGTAACTTAAGTCCATCCACCGTAAATGGCAAACCGGCTGTAAAGTCTGCATTTGAGCCCAAGTGGCTCATCAGGCCGGTGCTTATCTCCAGTTTCTGTAGCATGAAGCAACTAAGGGTATTTCTACTCCCCCCTGGATGGGATACTAGTCCATCGCCAGGTTACCCTCCAGCATTAAATTCGCCGGTACCCTTTTATACACCTGGGTGGAGAGAGGCACTATGAAAGTAAAGACTGTCTTGCTCAAGAACACAACACAATGTCCCCGGTCAGGGCTCAAACCCGGACCACTCAATCTGGAGGCGAGCACACTAACCATGAGGCTACCACGCCTCCCTCGGCTGTTTACTAAGCTATTTGGAAAGTCCAAATCATATGGTGGCCCTATTCACTTAATATGGGAAAACCACTTAAAGGCCATTTCCAGTCCATACTGCGCAGTCTCGGGATTTGTTTACATTTTTGTTTTGAATCCGTTGATACGTTACACTTCGGTAACGGCGTACATGAAGTTTTTGAGTCTGCCATTGTGGGTCGTTTTGTTTGGGAGTTCGCAATGAGCTGAAACCTCGGTTTGGATTATCGTCGAGGTTTGTCTACTCTTTATTATTGTTTTGCAAGGATATCAGATGTTAATAAGGAAGAAGAAGGTAAGTTTTTACCCGTAATTTTCATTTTGGTTTGTTTACTTTTCATCGTGTGAGACTCAATAACATTACAGGCGGAGATTGCGCAGTACGGACTGGAAATGGCCTTTAATAGCCATTTCAAGGTCTAATTTACAGAAAATGTGGGGAGTGCTGTTTAGGGATTTGCTTAACAGAGGGCTGCCTAATTGAGGGATAACTGTATTATGTACAAAATAAATTGTTATTCATCGACAGTTTCTTTCCCAACTAGATCACATCAAAGCAAAGGTTCCAGTGTCTTTGTCAAAGTCTAAAAAGAAAGGTATGTTGCAACACGTATGCTGTAATACGTCTATGAGTGGCGTCTTAGGGTGTTGCCCTTGAAATGATTTCTTTCAGGGCTGAAACTTGGACCGTGCAATCTGGAGTCCAGCACACTAACCATTACCTGTAGTTCCATAAAATATCCATACCTCTCCCACGGAAGGGATTTTGTTTTATAAGACCCCTCCACCCCTCTGGAAATTCCAATTAAACTTCATACATTTCTTTAAATTTTTTGGTCTTTGAGGACCCCCCTCCCCAGAAATTTCCAATCCCTTCTGTGGGGGGGAGTATGGATATTTTCTGTAACTGCACAATACTGACAAGATAATTGGATTGGATTGTCAAATTTTATTTTCATTTTGAACTTAGAAGTGGTAGCAGTGCTTGAAATTAGAAAAAAAAAATCCCAGCCGGACAATCTTGGGCAAACCGGCCCTTTATTTTTCCTAAAAACTGGTTGCCTGAACAAAGCTGTGGTAGGATCATTCTAGACCTCAAGCAGTTTCTCCATTGCTCTAAACTACATATAAAATCCATGGGGATTTCAGAGGCTGATTGTTGTTGAACCTCATCTTGGCTTTAACCTTAACTTGAACATATATTTTTTTTCATCCTTGCTGGCAACAGGAAAATTAAATGTTTCTATCCAGCATAACCAAAGGCTGTCCAGTGGCAGAAATGCTAAGAACAAGAGAAAAAGCAGAGGAGCAGAGGAGGTGTGCAAGATGCCAAGGCATAACAAAAATCCACCTGAATTGCCAAATTCGTCAGGAAGGACACAGAATGCAACTGTCAACGATGACACTGGAAGCAAGAAAAGTGATGGCGAAAACGAGTTAGATGATGAAAATGAAATGATAGCAGATGGTAAACTTTTTAAAATAAAGTTAGTGGCATCTGGATTTATTGAACCTCCAAGCAGGGTTGTACAGGTTATGGAAAACTGTGGATATCGTGATAGAGAAATCAAGGGCTCAAGAATTATGGACTCTAATGGATTTTTTACTGTCTATTGGTTTGTTTACTCGTTCTCAGGTTACCTTCTTATTGAATGTAACATCTTTGCAGGTTTTGACGACCAAGACATGGAAAGACCCTACTTTACAGAACCTGCTATATGTGCTTCAGTTCCTTTGGTTCTGTCAAAACCTGGAATTATTCCGGTAATCCAGGTCAGTATAGATGTCATATTAACCAAGTACCATACTGGGCCTAACCAAGAGCCATACTGGAAGACTATTGGCCTGATTCTCGTGCCCATAGCCCTTTTCATTTTTCTTAGCCGGCAGGGCCTTGGCATGAGAAAAGAAGGGCTCTGGGGACATACGATTTCTAGTCCGAGTTTCTAGGACTTCCGGACTTGATGTATGTATATAGCATTGATGTTTCTACATGCTGTGTTTTGTAATATGGCAGCTGGTGAAAATTTTGACTTCCATTTAAGATTTCTTTGTTCTCAACAGCCAATAAAAATAATTAGAATTTTTTGGAAAATCGTATGTCCCCAGAGCCCTTCCTTTTTTCGTGCCAAGGCCCTGCCAGCTAAGAGAAACGAAAAGGGCTATGGGGACGAGAATGTATTGGCCTAAGGTCATGACAGTAGGGACTGAGTTCAGTGAGTTCCATGCATAAAAAGGCCAAGGGCCAATATTCTCCCAGTATCCACAAGCGAGCCTGGTTGGCAAGAGATTTATTATATGAATGAAAACATCTTAATTAGTATCATCGTGTTAGGTTCCGTCCACCATCAATCGTTACCTGCGAGACTATCAGCGGGATGGAATTCGCTTCCTGTTTGAACACTACTCTGAAAATACTGGTGGGATCCTTGGAGATGATATGGGGTTGGGCAAGACTGTTCAGGTAGGGAACATTTTATAATAATAATTTATGTTATTAAAAACTAACCATCTTTATGATATATTGCAGTTCCTGAGTTTTGATTGGTTTACAGGCCATGGTGTACATTTTAGTCTGCATCACAGACATAATCTAGCCCTAGCTATTAAAAACTAACCACGGTATATTGCAGTTCCTGAGTTTTGATTGGCTTAGAGGCCATGGTATAATTATAAGTATAATTATGATGTGCACATGAGAGGGAGCTCAAATGTTGCAGTTCCAATTATTGTTGGATGTGAGATAGTTAAATGTGTAGCCAACTTCCAAAAAAAGGTGGCACTATGCATATGGACCTTGTGGGCTACAGTACCGCTCGAAGATAAGCGAACCACTCAACGCGTTCTCAACGCGTTGGCTTCGCGTTCTCAACGCGTTTGGGAATCTTTACCAACGCGTTTGCCAGTGCGTTTTTTTTCAACGCGTTTGGCCTTTGTTATTCATTTTGTCACCTCTAACTTGTGTTGTTTTGTGTGCTTTTGTTAAACGAATCAAAGGACGGCTTTGATCCTAAATTGAAAACCATACGAATTTGCATAATTGTAAGTTATAGCAAGGTCACGCTTTTGTTTACGTCCCCTTTCTTTTCGCCGGTGTCTGCTTACTGTTGTGACTGATAGAGAATCAAACAATACTGTATCTACCATCTTGCATCCAATGTGTGCTTCCTAGGTGTCAAAGTGAAATTTAATTTCAATTGAGACCTTTAATTTGGAACTTATATGTAAATGGTTCATGCAGCAGCTCTTACAAGGTCTCACATGAATGGTTCACTTTCCGTTAAGGCAACAATGCCCCTAGCTCTCAAAACAAAGGCAGGGGTAATTTGCAGAATGCCGAACGCCAGAGCCGAATGCACTGTTTGCTTGCTAGCTTGTTCCACTTATATTTGCTTGCAGTTGGTTTCACTTATGTTTGCTAGCAGTTAACTTTTAAATGTGGGAAAGGTCCAAATACAATGCAATGAGCTGTCCTTTCCAACAATTAACATGACTGATGCTAACCATGAGCAAACATTAGTTAAACTAACCACAAGCAAACATGAGCAGAACTAACTGCAGTGCATTTGGCATTCTGCAAATTACCAGCTATCCCCAAAACAATAGTAACTGCTACTGACAGAATTACAAACTTTCAGGTTTGAAATTCAAGAAAAGGTTTTTTGTATGGGACTACTGGTAAATATGCTTTGTTGGTTCTAGGTTATTTCTTTCATTGCTGCCATTTTGGGAAAAACTGGAACAAAGGCTGACATATTTTCAAAATTTATGGACAACAAGGCAACAGGAAAACAGGTAAGCTATAAATTGTACATTGTACTAGAAGATATTAGATTGTCTTTAGCTTGTAACTTGCGTTTCAGCCTGGCCACAGCTTATCTCAGTTCTGATGCAACTTAGAGAACTTCTACTCCCCTTCTATTGATGAGATGCTATTCCACTGCACGGTTATCCCCAGCATTACAGCCTGCAGCAACCAGCAATACACCTTGTTGGGGAAAGAAAGGCACCGCGAGAGTAAACTTCCTTGCCCAAGAACACAATGCAGTAACCCAGACTAAGGCTAGAACGCAGACTGCTTGATCCAGGGTGCAGCGCATTACCCATTAGGCCCCTACACCTTGGTCAGAATGATGATAGAGTCTAGTTGAATGTAAAAATTTGGTGATAAAACACTATTATTGGTTATGTATGGTCCCTGTCAGACCCACGTGCATGGTGGGCATAGAAAGGGGAAAGGAAGGGAGAGGGGATTGGAGAGAGAAGGGTACAGACCCTCCATTCTCTCTTAATTTTTTCTCCTTCGATCCCCCCTCCCCCTCCCCCCCCCCCCCACCTCCTCATTTTAAACCTGCCAAACAGGTTGCTGTCATCCTTATAACAAAGTCATTTATTATCATTTATTTTCTCTGTTTTTTTGCCTCGGCCAATTCCTTCTTCAATGCTGCGTTTTCAAATATTGATTAAAAAAGCAAATTGGAACTTCTTTTGTATAAGTACACCTGCATGCACCTCAATTAGTTTGCCCTTCTTGTTATACAGCTTAGCCACGAAAAAGGTGCTTTCCTGGTTGTCAGTCCAGGCTCTGTGATATACAACTGGAGGGATGAGTTGGAGACATGGGGACATTTTAAGATGGGGCTCTTCCATAGCAATACCAGAGAAGCCACTTTGGAGCGGGCCTCTAGAGGGCGGCTAGATGTTGCCGTGACCACGTACGAGACCATGAGAAATCATTTGGTAGGTTTGTTATATTCTTCAAAGGAGTTTACACTTGATTCTGTAACTCGGCTATTGTTGTGTGCAGAAGTACTTTCAAATCAACTTAGGTAACCCTTAAATTAATTCTTTACTAAGATAGTACAAGGAGCTATTTGAAAAAGAATTACAGAGTTTTGTTTCTGGAATGATCAAGGTGTCGATAAATTTGTGGAAACCTGGCTTTTAAATTTCACTTCAGTGAAGCACCCCTTGTACGTAAACACATTCTGTAAGCGACCAATTTTTCCAAAATACCAACATTTTATGATCAGAATCTGTTGTAAGCAAACACCTTTTGTAAGACACAGCGACCTCTCATAGGGACAAGAGTTTGAAATTTTCTTTGTTTTTAACCTTTGGTAAGCGACCACTTCATACAGTATGTAAGACCTCGCTCATCACTATGGGTGGCAGTTGGGTAAGACATCTTTCCCAGTCAAAGAAATGTGTAAGAAAACTTTTGACCTGACTGCAAACTTTCTAGTCCAGTTGCTTAGCTGCATGTGTAAGTTTAAAAAGACTGAAGTGGTACAAAATGATCACCATAAAATCATGATGCAGGCACTTTCAACTGCATTGACAAGCTTACACATCACTAATCGTGAAAGTTTTATGATGCGCGGTGTAATTTTTGTGGGCATCCATCTTGCCTTTTTTTATTCAGGATGATTTGAACCAAGTCAAATGGCTGGCTGTGATCATGGATGAAGTTCATCGTCTTAAAGATCCCAATGCTAAAATAACTGTTGCTGCTAAAGCTCTTAATGTAAAACGAAGGTAAAAATGAATTGTTGTCATTCCATCTGGTGGGGGTGGGGGGGGGGAGTCAAAATACTCTTATTAACTTCATGCTAAGGAAACCAGGATAAGCTCTGTCCTGATGGACCACTAGTCTGGTATACAGACTTTGCCATATGGATGGAGGGGGTAAGTTTCCAAAGAAACTGTGGTGCTGCGTTGGTGGGAAGTATAACAATATAATTTGGTTTTATCAACTGGGTTGATAATGTGAATTGGCCACTGTAAAGAGGTTCAAGAGCTGACGTTTCGAGTGTTGTAAGCCCTTCGTCGGAGCGAATCGTCATATGGAGCCTGTTAAAAGGGCTTAGTTACCATTAATTAAGTAATCTTTCTTCATAAATAAAATTGCCTTCAAATCAAAGGAAACCTTGAAATAAGAGTTTACCAAGATGGAAAAACACCAAAGAGGAAACAGTTAACTGACAAGAAACAAGGATGGCTTTGAATGAGGGAGAAGGATTGCAATTGACAAATTTGACAAATTTGGGCTTAACTTTTCAAGATGTACCTTGGTGAGCTCCTCTACAAAATAAGTATTTAAGTTGGTAATTTCCACCATGATCGTCAGAAAGTTACATTTCATATGCTTTACTTTTTGTCTCCCTCCGAAATGAAGCCTGGTGTCCTAAAAACTTTTCTCTGATTTACAGACTACCAAATATTACTTTGCTTTTCTGGTAACTCATTTTTGTGTGCTAGGTATGGCCTCACAGGGACCCCACTTCAGAACAAATTGGAGGAGTTCTGGTGTGTATTGGACTGGGCAAACCCAGGGAGTCTGGGAACGGCTAAAAAGTTCAACAAAGAGTTAGGTAAACCAATCAGAAAAGGCCAACCATATGACGCAACCAAGAGGGAGCTTGCTGTGGGCAGGAAAAGTAAGTTAACAATGAGCTGGCCTGTTAGCAGGTGATGTCTCTTGAGTTAAGTCGCACACATCGCCCCAATAGGCATGTACTAAAACTGTTACAACCCAGTGCAATACATCAAGACATTTAATATATTCAAAACTAAGCTTATATACAACAAACGCACGCAGGCGTGCCGGAATGCGTGTAATGAAATTACATGTGCAACATCCTTCCCTTTTTGAAACAAAAAAAACAAAAGAAAATAAAATAATGAAATTACATGTGCAACATCCTTCCCTTTTGAAACAAAAACAAAAACAAAAAAAAGAACAACAAAATAAAGTAAAACGGTCAGTTCATCAGTCTTAGTTTTCCTCACTTAGTCCTAGTTCATCACATAGTCCTTGAATCTGGAGGGCATGTTTCGAATCCTGGACGATCTCCTTTGCGGCTGTATGGGTCTTGCTGGGTCTGGTTGGTCTTCCTGTGACACTTGTTCTGGAGGTGCATCGTTGGCCTGCGGTATTTGACTTTCAACTGCCTGGTCAGCCTGTTGGTTTTGCTCTGTCGGGACGTCATCTGTTCCAGGTAAAGACGCAGTGTCCAAATCAACAGGCTCGGTTGGATATTGTTGCACAGGCTCTATGCGTGCTTTTCTAATCTGAGAGTGATTTCGACGAATCGGGCCCAACGGCGTGCTAACGAGGCAGGATCTTGGTGCAGGCTTCTCGACTACCTCACCGTAAATCCATGGTTTGTGCTTATTCTGGGGGTTAGGCTTCACAAACACTCTCTCTCCCGGTTGAAACTCCTTCTGTGTACATGATGCCCTTTTATCGTACTGCATCTTTGATCGCCGTTTTCTTCCTGCGATGTCCTGCAGAACCAAGTTTGGCGAAGCTGTTTGTGGTCGAAGTTGACTTGTACACATAGGAATGACGTCACTTAGCCTCCGAGACATCAGCCTTTGGGCTGGCGAATACGTGTGGCCTTGCTGAGGAGTGTTTCTATAGGCCAAGAGAGCCAGGTACGGGTCTTCATAACGCGATTTCTTCAAAATATTCTTGGCGATCTTCACGGCAGATTCCGCTTTTCCGTTTCCACGGCTATGGTAAGGAGATGACTTCACGGGTTTGAAACCGTAATCTCTAGCAAATTTGGAATACTCGTGGCTGTCAAACTGCGGTCCATTGTCACTAATGCACTCATCCGGGATACCGTGACGTGCAAAATTTCGCTTCATAGCTTGTATGACTACGCTGGCTGTGGTGCTTCTTAAGGGGTCCAGTTCAAAATAGTCACTGTAGTGATCCACCATCACAAGATAGTGCTTTCCATCTAGCTGGAATAGGTCTACGCTTATCTTTGCCCAGGGTCGTGCAGGTGTGGCATGAGAGAGCATGGGGTCAGCTGGTCGCTCAGCCAGGTACTGGGCGCAAATCCCACAGGCCAAACAGGTCTCTCGAATAGCAGCTTGCATCCCGGGCCAAAAGAGAGAGTCACGGGCACGTCGAATGCTACTGTCCACTCCTTGGTGGGCCTTGTGTATTTTCTGTAGCATTTCGGATCTCATCGAGACTGGTATGACGACTTGCTGTGATTTGAAGAGAACACCATCACACGTAGAAATTTCATCTCTGTAACTCCAGTACAATCTAAGCTGCTCAGGTACATCTTGCCTATCATCAGGCCAACCATTGATTACCATTTGGTGCAAAGCTGCCAGGGCGGGGTCCTTGCTGGTTTCCCTTCTAATACGTTGAAAGGTCTCAGTCGTGACTTGACTCGGCTTGACATCCATTTCTGCTAATTCGAGGCGAAACACTACGGCCTGCTGGTCTTCGGTGGAAGTGGGGTCACTTACAGCCGCGCGTGACAAGGTGTCTGCCACGTAGAGTTCTTTTCCCCTCTTATACGTGACTGTAAATTGGTACTGCTGCAGCTTTAGCATCATTCTCTGTAGCCTACGTGGAGCCTTGCTGAGCGGCTTCTTGAAAATTAGCTCCAGGGGTTGATGGTCCGTGTGTACTGTGATGTTGCTCTTACCGAATATATACTGATGCCATTTGGTCATACAGGTGACTATCGCGAGGCATTCTTTTTCGATTTGAGCATAGTTCCTTTCTGTGGCGTTAAGAGTATGTGAAGTGAAACACACTGGCTGATTGTCCTGCAAGAGTACTCCCCCAATGGCGTTCTCTGACGCGTCGACTTGGAGTGTGACAGGAGAAGATGGATCATAGTATCGTAGAGCGGTCGCTGAGGTAATGAGTTCTTTTGCTGACTTGAACGCGTTTTCATGCGTGTTAGACCATGCAAATACTGCGTCTTGCTTGGTTAAATCTCTGAGGGGTATGACGGTTCTCGACAGATTCGGGCAAAATTTGCTAAGATACTGGCACATGCCCAAGAAGCGCTGAACGGCGGCTTTATCTGCTGGTCTTGGCATTTCTTTGATAGCCTCCACTTTAGTCGGGTCAGGCTCCACGCCTTTGTCGGTGAGTCTGTGTCCCATAAACGTGACACTGCTGGCTTTGAATTGTAACTTCTTTGCAGATAGTCGAAGATCGTAGTCTTTGCACTTGCTCAGTAGGGCAATCAAGTTTCGGTCATGGTCAGTATCGGCCTCTTCTTTCGTGTCACCACACCCGAATATGCAGATGTCATCCGCAATGTTAATGATACCCTGTAGGCCATCAAGGAATTCGTGCTGTCGGCGCTGATATTCTTCTGGCCCTGAAGAAATGCCAAACGGCATCCGTGTGTAGCAATATCGCCCGTTAGGCCCCAGGAAGGTGGTTAGCAGTGAAGATTCCTCATCCAGAACAATAGTGTGAAAAGCTTCCGAAACGTCCACAATGGTGAATACTTTGGCTTTTGCAAGCAGTGGTAGCTTCTCTTCGATTGTCGGAATATAGTATACAGGTCTTCTAATCGCCTTGTTGATCGTCTGGCTCGGATCTATGCATATCCTGAGCTTTCCATTGGGCTTCTCTTTGACCAGTATATTGGAGAGCCATTCTGTGGGCCGCGAAACTGGCTTGATAATTCCCTCATCACAAAGCCTCTTTAGTTCGTCATTAACTCTACCGAGCTTGGCCACTGGAACGCGATGTCTTGGGGCGTGGACAGGGGTGACGCTTGGGTCCATTTCGATGTGCAAAGGACTGCCTAGGGGTTTCCCCCGGCCTGGTTTGAACACGCTACTGTAGCGTTCTAGAACATCTTCCTTCGTAATTGATCCTGGTTGGAGAGGTGACAGAGGTGTGACCAACTTGTCATCAAGGCTCTCTGCGTCGACTGCGTGAGTTTCGTCTGCATAGATCTTTAAATATTGAAGGGTTTGTGCATCCCGACCACTGAGGAGGGCCGGCTTTTCCGGTGGGACGTCAACCACTAAGAACTCCAAGGTGTGAAACTTTCCTTTTCTCTCGCAGCACAGGGTTACCTGACCTTTTGCGCGCAAAGTTTGGTCGCCATATGTACTGATTGTGGCCTTTGTCTTTGAGATCTCTGCGCTGGGAAACAGTTTCCGTAATACACCTTCAGGCATGGTATTACACGTGGATGCAGAATCAATCTGGGCTCGTACAACTTTTGTGTTACCACCGTGTACCAGGTGAAGATGAGCAAAATATTTTCGTGCCGTTTTCTCACCATTCAATGCAAATGCCTCTTCGCTCTGTTCACTTTCGACGAAATTCGACTGTTGTTGCTGTCTCTGATTACTTGCCCTGCTCCTGCAAGCACGAGAGAAATGGCCCATAATTCCACATTTGTTGCACCTTTTGCCGTACGCCGGGCAATACTGTTGGCGAGGTTGTTGATGGCTGCTAGCGCACCAATAGCAAGGTGCTGTCACACGTTGCGAGCTTTCCTTTCCACTTTTTGGTTTGTTTGTGTAATTCACCTGTTCGTGGCTGGTTCTAGCCGTCTTTATCAGTTGATTGGCGTATGAGGTAGCTTCAAAACACTTCGCAGTTTCAACAACTTCTTTCAAGGTGACCTTTGTTTGTGAGGTGTCACGATGCCTGTGGCCTTTTCCGATCAGCTTGACTCGAAGCGTTTCGGATGCCAAACCTGCAATGAATTGATCTCTCATAAGTTCGTCCGCAAAGTTTTCGTACTCGCATAATGCACCTTGATTACGGATTCTAGTTTCCCACGAAGCGATAGATTCGCTTTGTTCTTGAAGAAGACCTAGGAATTTCTGTCGTTCGCCTGAAACGCCAATACTAGCACCATAAAACTGTCTTAACGCGGCCACAACAAGATGAGGTTTCTTTTGATCCTCTTCGTTCAGTCCCAGACTGTACTTGTATATCGATCTCGCCGCCGGAGACAGAGATGCTCGCAGACAAGCCATCGCTTTTTCCGGTTTAATCCATTTTCCCGCGTCAGTTTCCTTCGCTGGGTCATACCAGTTATGCATCACGCAATAATCGACCAAATCTTCGATGTAAACCTCCATATCGTGCTTGTCGTCGCCGGTTGTTTTGAGCATGGGAAATGGAGAGCTTGGAGAAGCCATGATTTCCAAAAAACACTGGCCTTGTAACGGCCAAAACGTTAATCGAACGGCTAAACCGCTGCCACCATGTTACAACCCAGTGCAATACATCAAGACATTTAATATATTCAAAACTAAGCTTATATACAACAAACGCACGCAGGCGTGCCGGAATGCGTGTAATGAAATTACATGTGCAACAAAACCAGGAACACCGGAACACCCTGAAACACGGAACATCCCGGAACACCAGAATTTGATTTTTTATATATAATTAAATATGTCTCTTAAGAAATTTATTGATATTTGACAGTATTTCTGGTGTTCAGTGTTCCGGTGTTCCTGGTTTTAGTACTTGCCTCCCCAATACTGAATTGTCAGCCCAGAATGAAATTTGAATGCAATAACATAGGTTTCTCAGCCGTTCAGTCGTGATTATAACCCGTCGGGTTATAACTTTCGTCATGTAATCACAAACATCATTTTAAGAAGAATTGTTCTGGAAGCCAAACTACCGAACCGGGAATAAAAGAGGCTGATAAACATTGTCTTTTCTTGAAATCTTAGCCCAGCTAACCAGGCTGAAATTCGTGTCAGCGCCTACCACTTGAGTTGTTAATAAGCCTGGGCAAAAAGTGCTGGTGCAATGAAAATGAAAATGGAAGCAAAATTTTGTAGTGTGCCCCTCTAATGAGGTAACCTGGAGGAACACTTCTGGAGGTATTCCAAAACGTCTGTATATATATAACCGCCTTTCAACGATGGACTAGCGTCACTTTTAGGTAGGAGCAGAAACACTCCCAGTCGCTTCATGCTAAGGAAACCGGGAAAAGCTCCTGTTTATTGGGTCACTGGGCCCATATGCATACTTAACCTTTTAGTTAACTTTTTGTGTAGTTTTTATAAGTTTTCTGCATAGTAAACTTCTGAGCAGTTGAAAACATTCTTACTTTTATTATTTTCAGAATCTAAAGATCTGCAAAATATAATTGGGAGATGGTTTCTTCGAAGGACTAAAGACCTGTTAGCTGATCAGTTGCCCAAGAAAGGTTCGATACATCCTATGTTATTAAAAACTAGACATGCCAAGGTGTATTGCATTTCCTGAGTTTTGATTGGTTTACAGGCCATTGGTTGTTAAGTTTCTGAGCGCACATACACAACCATGGAACACAAATATAGTAGGTGTCAGTATGTCAGTGAGAACAGCTGGGGATCTCAAATATTGCAATTCGTTTACCTCATTATATTACAGAACTCCTTGATAAAGCGTTGTCAACCCATAACATCGACATTTGCATTGGAAGTCATAAAATATTGTCCGGACATTTTGACAGACCACAATTGGGAATCCATCGAACATTGATAAAAGACACTAGGCCATGGGTAGAAAATATTGCCAGAAACTGACCTGCACTGAAATCTGTTTAACTGGTTTTTGTAGATGAATTGGTGGCGTTCTGTCCGTTGACGCCATTCCAAGAAGATGTCTACCAGACTCTTCTGCAGAACCCGGATGTGGAAATGATCCGGAAGAAGAACTTCCCTTGTGATTGCGGCAGTGGGGAGGACAGGGGAAAGTGTTGTTACACGGTACGATGAAGACCGATAAAAAGTGATTCGTTCATTGAAATTCCCTCGTCGATTGGACGCCGGGAGCGTGCCACGTGACATTCCCTTGGGAAACAGTACCTTGAAAATTGAATAGGCCTTATCAAGGTTTTCGACGCCATCTTGACGGGTAGGCAAAGCGGTCAGAAATTACAGTGTTTGTATGGGAATCTGATGCGAAATAACGTGACATCCAGCAAATTCTTGTGAGCGTTGTGTGGACTCGAGTGATGACAAATGGAGTAAAAAAGGAAAAACTAAATTTACTTCATGCTCCCTTATTCAAAAGATATTATCAGTCTAAACTCGTAAGGCTGGTACCATTTCATTAGCACACAAGCATAAGCATAACGACATAAGCACTAGCCTACAGTGCACGCGGATTTTGGCGGTGCGAGTAGATATTCCCATCGGTTTGTTCTGGCACCATCTTCAATTGGAAAAACTGTGGAGAGTTGGGGCGAGGTAAAAAGTTTACCAAATGGCGCCTAAACATTCGAAAGATGAAAACCACCAAAACCGCCTTCACTGTTGGCTACATAAGCACGAGCATAAGAAGAACAAACACACTTTTTCTCGTGTTATTTTCATTAGGAATCACCGCGACATAAGGCGACATAAGAACAGACAGTGTCTGTTATTCTTGTGCTTATGCTTATGTCGTTATGCTTATGCGCTAGTGAAAACCAGCCTGTATAAAACGATAAAACGCTACGTTTTTAATTGTCCATTGTTAACGTTTTTCGCTTTCTTCTTGTATAGCTCAGCTCAGAAGGTGAAAATATCAAGACTGTAACCATGCGCTTCTTTCAGCTGTTGTTAAAAGTAGCCAATCACGCCTCGTTATTAGCACCTACCGTGAAACAATCGAAAGATCAACAGGAAAGGGTAATGAATATAATTTTTTTCATTCTCCATATGAATTTTTTGTCTTGAAAAGATGAAAAGTTAAGATGTTAGAGAAGTTTTCCAAAACGATAAAACGTTCCAAAGTTCTGGACAGACGGGCACCATGATGCCAACATCACACATTAAAACTTATCAATTAAAAACTTATCAATCAAGCACAGTCACTGGGTAAAATCGAAATATTCACTGGGTACTGGGGAGACTAAATTTCTGCTGGGTAGGGGAAAATAATCCGCTGGGTAGAGTTTCAGTGGGTCTGTTACAGAGGGGTGTTAAATAGCAAGAGCAGGGAAGTATTATTCCGAGATTGGATTCACTCACGCGCTGTTCCCATCGTGGCTCTGTTGGTCAGATGGTAGATTAATGGACCTGAAGTCCTACCTGAGCCACTGAAATTTGAATGGTCACGATTTACAGTGTAGTAATAATCATTTATTGGAACTGAAAAGGTTCATTCAGTAATTATTTCGTTTTCTGTTTTCAGGCCCAAGAACTGTGTTTACGAGTGTTTGCCAGATATCCCGAGTTTTCGGGCTGTGCGGAAATGTCTTCTTTTGAACTGCTGTCTGACCCTAAGTACTGCGGTAAGATGAAAGTGCTGGAAAAGCTGTTGAAGGTCTTTAAAGAAGAACACAGCAAATTACTCCTGTTTTCGCGATCAACGCAGGTTTGTATCGTAGATTGCTTTAGTTTTAAATTGTTCCGCTTAGTGATTGGCTTAAAGAACTCGCGCCACTTTCTAAACCAATCAGAAAACTTGCTCAACCACGATTTCCGCGCCGGCCGTGTGCGTTCATTAGCCTCGTGTTTTGATTGGTTCCTTGGATATTGTGTCCTTTGTGATTGGTCGTCCTCTCTCGCTCTGGGAGGGCGGGAAGATGAGAGACCCTGGGAACGAGGTTGTTTCTTCAGTTGCTACGAAGTGTGATATCGTCAATTTTGTACCTGTCTTTGCAGGTATCTGGAACCAGAATGATTAATTTTTTGTTATTTTTCCTGTAGCTTCTTAATATCTTAGAAGAGTTCGTGATCAGCAAAGGACTGGTATACAGTCGTCTGGATGGAAGCACCAAACCTGCGGACAGGACCCGTCTAGTTCACGAGTTTAATGTCGACCCCAGTATCTCGTTGTGTTTGATTTCCACCAAGGCGGGAGGCCTGGGTCTGAATTTCACTGGAGCTAACGTTGTGATAATATTTGACCCGAGCTGGAATCCGTCCAGTGATTTACAAGCACAAGACAGGCGAGTGAAATGATTTTGTGGTAGTTTTGCTTCAGAACTTCCTACGTGTTGCATTTCAAGTCATTTTCTTGAATTCAATCTGGGAATAAGTTCCAGTCGATGACGAAATCTCACCTCCGAGACGAGTGTTCGTGTTCGTCGCAGAAGTTGCTAAGCAACAGTTTCTTTATGTCGCATTACTTTCTACGTCATTTTCATGGTCTAGACTCTCCTCAACCATGACCCTCGACCATTGAGCGCGCACTAATTTTCTCAGTTATTGTATAAAGATTTTAGTATATTCTCAGCTCCGACTATTGCATTTCTAGCTTTTTGATTGGCTAAAAAACTCCGACTATGAGCCAATAGTCGGAGTTTTACGTCATATGGAAAATAGTGCGCCAAGTTTTTATTTTACGCTTTGTAAAATTGTGGAAATAAAAATCGGCGGCAAAACCCGGTTTGAGAATTTACTAAAACAATTATTCCATTCGCCCTTGTTGGATATGAAGTCAGTGATTATAACCAACTCGCGCTACGCGCTCGTTGGTTATTTTATCACTTCATATCCAACGCGGGCTCATGGAATTATTGTTATATATTCATTTTACTCAAAACACAACTATTCACTGACTTTTCTTCCTGTTTCTTTTTTTTTCAGAGCATATCGTATTGGACAGAGGCGAGATGTAAGAGTGTATCGTTTAATATCGTCAGGGACAATTGAAGAAATGATGTATCTGCGACAAGTTTACAAACAGGTAACCATAGCCTCGTAATGACAGTTTTGCTAAACAAACGCTTCTTTTGCGCTCTCGGTTAGGTCTCTTACGATAGTAAACGCAAGGAAATATCTAACCAAACGCAAGCGTGAGAAAACATGCAGCCGCTGAAAAGTGCGGGAAAACTTATCGCTGGTGGCAAGCGCGGGAAAACATGTAGCTGGTAACAAGCGCGTTTTCTGGAAAGCGCGGGAAAGGTGTAACCAGTGAGAGCGCGACAAAATCGGGTTACCTGATTGGCCGAAACAAAATCTTCATCCGATTGGAAAGAGCGGACACGTCTTTTGTAAGGTCCCCTTTGTAAACAAAAGTAAGAGCTCTGCAAAGGTTAACAGAAAAAGGTGTATGCGTATTTTCTAATTATTGTCATTTGTCGCAGCAACTGGCCAACATTGCTGTTGGAGGAACTAACGAGAGACGCTATTTCACTGGTGTTGAAGGCGAGAAGGAAAGGAAGGGTGAACTGTTCGGACTTGAGAATCTCTTTTCTTATCGAGCTGAAGGTGCTTGTCTGTCCAAAGACATCGTCAGGAGAAGAGAGAAACTAGAGACTGGTTTCAGAGTGACAAAATATGAAATTGTACACGAACAGAAACAAGAACACGGCGCAGAAAACGAGGTACCGTCAGTAATGTTTCAGCCAAGCGAGTTGTATAGTTTCCATAGGCCAATATTTGTAATTATTTGACATTTTTTTGACTTCTTGTTGGTTGTCTTTTTACCATCCTGCGAACAGAACCTCTTTTAACTTGCCCGCCCGGTGGAGTTAAGAAAAAAGGTTCTGCTAGCAGGGTAGATTTGTACGTTGTTTGCTGCTACCAGTTAAGATACGTTAATACTCTGCTACTATTAATAAGAATCGCACCTTTCCGCTCCCCCCTAACTTTCAATTTTATAACTCAAAACATAAACAAAAATATCATGGTAAAGGAAGAGCTTCGCTGAACGTGCTGCACCAGTCTCCAAAAATATGTCTCGCCACCACCATGCAGTGAAAATCTCTCGTGAATCGGTCTACAGTTTGCGAAATATTAAAAGCGTAGAATTCCGTGAGTTGAATTTTTGGCCGCAGATGAGCAAATGCTGGGATTGTTATCCGTATATAAATGACTTACATGCTTGATTTCAAATCGCGCTTGACGCGACATGTTTTCAAAAGAGCCTTGTCGCGCTCCTTGTTTAGCCTCAGGATTGACTAAGAAGTGCTGTAACTTGACAAAATCGCATTATGAGTCTTAACAATGTTTTAATGATAGGTAGCTAATGATGCCGGAAATCGCAAATCTGAGGAAGACCCGTATAACCTTAAAGAAGTCGCGTCGCAACTTATTAGCGATGATGAAGCAAGGAAACAAGCTCAAAGTACATCAGGGTCGCACATGACGCCGAATTCTGAGTACCTTGAGGGTGAACTGATCGGAAATCATACCAGTTGTGCTCGGGAAGGGAAAACTAGCGACGAGGATGCAGGCAAGATAATAGAAAGCAAAGCAATTAACGATGGAGAGGACATTTTAAATGAGCTTGATAACAGTGAGTTGTGTTTGAGCGATGACGATGAGTCCAAAATATCAAGTATCAAATCATGCTCCCTATACGAAGAATTCTTAGATTCGCCAGTAAAATCCTCTGCGAGAAAGTGCGTCTCTTTTAAACTTTCCCCCAGCTCCGACGATGAAGACCATGAGTCAGACAAATTATCGAATAACTTCACAAGACTCAAAGAAAAGTCTGGTACTTCCTTCCAGAAAAGTCCAGATTTGTTAACAGAAGAAAGTTGTGATGTGATCCCGCCTACTTCGAGCCTCAGTGGTAGGGATAAATTGAGGATATCTAATACAGCCTACACCGAAGAATCAGACGAAGAAATCTCGTCCAGTGAAAAGGAAGATCAAAGTTTGAACTTGAGAAATTCATCTGAGAAGTCTTCTTCAAGTGAAGAAGACTCCGACGAGGGTTTGTTCTGTAGACGAAAACAATCGCAGCCAGTCTACAGAAAAAGAAAGCCTGTAAACATTCCATTTACAAAGGCAAGAGCAACTACCCTCGAAGAGGGACGAAGCCGGTTTCGAAGGTAAGAACATTTCTTGGTTGGTTGGCAAGGTTTAGGTAGTAAAACCTTTTAGCCCACCGGGGTCATAGCTGCCGTCGCTTAACTCCGGTTTCTGTAGTTTGAAGCGGCTAGGAGAATCCCCCCGGATGGGATGATAGTACATCGCAGGTTACTCCCTAGCATTCTGTCAGGTTGCTGGCACCCATTTATACTCCTGGGTGGAGAGAGGCACTGTGAGTATAGTGTCTTGCCCAAGATCGAACCCGGACTGTCCTGTCCGGAGTGCAGATGGATAGGCTTTACAATGCTTTTGTAGCGATTTACATTGCGAGTTTACCGGTAGATGCTTGCGATGTTTGGTCTATTTTATTTCTTCTTGGAACAACAGTGCATCGGCTCTCATGAGCTTGAGATTCTACTGGTCATCAAGTCACATCACTCAGGAAAAGAATTGTCTGAGCCCCCAACAGTCTGTTTTGTGTAATTATAACTCATTTGGTATTTCATTCAATTAGATTTCCTGGAAATAAACTGCAAAACGACCTCACTGATCGCAAAGCTGTAACAGGAGAAAAACGATCAAGAAAAGGGAGCACAGTTAAAAAAATATTGGGTGAGTCGTTCAGCCATTGCTCATCGTGACCCTATTGATTATCGAAAGTTCCACCTTCCATGTTGTATTCCTGGGGGTGGGGCTTGACTCCCATGCGAAACAGACAGGGATTCATTCTCGTCCCATAGCCCTTTTCGTTTCTCTCAGCCGGTGGGGCCTTGGCTCGAGAAACGAAGGGCTCTGGGGACCAACTGGGGACCTAGGATTTTCAAAAAAATTCGAATTTTTTTATTGGCTGGTTGAGGACAAAGAAATCTTAAACGGAAGTCAAAATGTTCGCCGGCCGCCATATTGAAGCACACAACATGTAGAAACATGAATACTACATACATGAAGTCCGGAAGTCCTAGAATCTAGGACTCGAAATCCTTTATCTCCAGATCCCTTCTTTTCTAGTGCCTAGGACCCACCGGCTAAGAGAAACTAAAAGGGCTGTGGGGACGAGAAAGACGGGGATTCAGTCGGACATCAGACAATGGCTGACCAAAATTTGCCAACGTCCGATGAAATCACGACTGTGGTCGGACAGAATGTGAGGACAATTCTTTTTGCCTTCCAGTGTAAATGCAAATGTCTCGAGTTCCAACACGTTACCGAGCAGTACTGTATAATATGTCGTCCGACCTCACTGCTGGTTTGTCTGATCAAAATGCTGACTTATTCGGACACATGCCCATTCACTGGAGAAAAATGATTTACCGCCCTGCCTAAAAGAGATCAATCTTCGCCTGCGAACAGACTCCCAGCGGGACAGCGGAGAAGATTTTCGGCAGGCTAGACCAATCTGGGCTTGGCTTAACTTTTATAAACCCCGTTCGCCTGAAACCCTAAACGAGACCTTGGCGGCTAAAAATGGTGGAATTTTGCCCAAAACACCCTGAGACCAAAAATTCCAACAGGTTCCGTATTCTTTTTGAGCGCGCGAATGATTAAAGAACTTTGAAAAGTCGGCATTTTGGGAAAAGAAAAAGTTGGATAATAAATTTCCTGTTAGGCATTTTAGTGGGAAGTGCTTCTCGTCATTTGTGTTTTGACTAACCCTTTGGGCTTGTTAAAATAATGGTAAAAAACATACAGCAATATGTCTAATAGAGGTCAACTGGCAATAGAGTTATTTCAGTAGAGTTATGGCGTGGAGTTAGAGTTAAGGACTGCCAAAATCCTGAATTCAAGATTTTGGCAGTCCTTAACTCTAACTCCACGCTATAACCCTATGAAGATAACTCTTACAGTAGCCGTCCCCTGTCTAATATATGTATTGTTGGATTTTTTCAGAATCTTGTGGAGTTCATTACACACATGCCAATCGACACATTGTTGGACCAAGCGAAGCAGAGAATCACATGTCTAAACAGGCTCTGCAAGATGTGTTTGAACTCAGGCAGTTTTCTCAACAGCCTGCTAACTGTTTCCCCGCTCTGGAGGTATTTTATGTTTTTATAAGTTTTAGAACTTTTGGTTTGGTTTTGCGTTTGTGAGTTTTCAAATTGGTTAGGAAAAAACACTGAAAACATGTGCATCATGCTGAAACATATCAGACGAAACACGTGGTGGTGGTGCCTAGCCAGTGCGCGTTATATATTTTCGAGCGCTGGGCGCCAGTGATATGTTCTCGCTCTCGGCATTCGGTTACATGTTTTCCCGCGCTTGACATCGGTTTCATGTTTTCCCGCTCTTGACGTCGGTTACATGTGTTCTCGCACTTGACATTGGTTACATTTTTTTCCCGCGCTTGACATCGGTTATATGTATTCCCGTGCAGACGCGCTTGGCACCGCTTCGATATTTTCTAGCGCGTGACACCAGTAATATGTTTTCCAGCGCTTGGCAGTGATTACTGGCCTCCCACGCAGATGCCCTCAGGGCTTCGTCAGGAGTGGAACGCATGACGAAGCCCCAAGGATGGAGGCTAACTGATCACGTGATTTCCCACTCATGGCACTGGTTCCACGTTGCACTGCGTCAGCTGTTTCTTTGTATTTTCGTTTCCAGGCGCACATATTTATGCCACTGTTTTATCGTTTTACTCTCCTTGCAGGGAAGCGATGAAAGTGATGACCTTGGTGAAAGTACTCATGCCAATCAACCGGAAGTCACTCGGCTCACAGAGAAACCGGAAGCTGACAGCAGTCGTGTTTATCAGCAACCACTCCACAGGTACTGAATTTTATATTTTGTCACTGGAGATGTTAAGATTTATGATAGGAAAACAGAGTTTTACTGAAACGTCTTTAATCGGGGCCAGAATCTTTCCATATGAACGAGATTGTTGTTAAATACGTAGGGTACAGACCACAATCTCAATGTTGGCTCCTGTAAAAAATATCTAATTGCCATAAACGTTCATCAGTAGGATGCCTAAAATGCTTGTAATTCCACAATCGGTTTCGGCTCCATTAAATCCTATACCAATTGCAGAACATTTCAGGTGGAGCCACCCACGATGTGAGCACAGTTACTGACAAGAAATGGTAATTCTCTACTTGCACAAATCCCATAATACACCTCTTTTATCCCCCAAAATTTTGTATAATCATTGTTTGCAATTTCTCCTGGGACATGAAGATGTCCCAAGGGAAAGCTAAAACAATGCTTATGCAAATTTTTTGAGGGGTAGAAGAGGTGTATTATGGTATTGTGCAAGTAGAGAATAAGGAAAACAACGAAAAATAATTAATAAAGAAATTATGTAAGGCGCCGTGGCCCAATGCGTAGCGTGCTGGACTCCAGATCGCTCCCTCTCGAGTTAAGTCTAGACCAGGGTCACCGTCTTGTTTTCTTAGGCAAAATGCTTTTTTCACACAGTGCCTTTCTCCACCCAGATGCAAAAATGGGTACCAGCTCAATTGGGGTAAAACCCTGCAATGGCTTTGCAGGCTTTGAAATCTGGACCCCCCCCCCCCCCCCCCCAGTTCCAAACAAAACTCTTGAAAAAAAAGGGGACAAACAACTGAGTGATCATTGGCCTGGTCGTTCTTTTTTCTGTTCTTCTTCAGATCAGCTAAAATCGATAATGACTCGGCCACGATGGAGAGAATTGGCAACACCACTGTATTTATTGGCTCAACTCCTCGTGGAATCCGTCGGCAACATTTCGGGGAGATGTCGGATGTTCTCGGGTTTAGCTCGGAAGTCGAACTTGCCCAAGCTGTCATCGGTGGCAGTGAAAACGAAAGGCGGGAGATGTTGAAGCGCTTTTACGTCGGCAAAAATCCGGTTTTGTCCGGTTTGTCCAGTTTTAGTGAAACATCTTCGGTCAAAGACCGGAGCGAGGAACAGGTTTTCAAGGGTGGAAAGCGTTCTTTGGAAAACGCGCGGAAGGACTTCAGCCATAGAACATCTAAGAGATCCAAAAGAATTGTTCAAAAACGAAAGTCCAAACTGTCACAAGTGAAGTCGCACGCTAGCGATGCTTTCTGTGAAGAAGATTTTGAGAAGAATACAATTCGCCGTCTTGGTGACGACAGTGCTTCTCGAAGCAAAAAGCCGGTAAATCGTGCGAACCCTGACAGTGGCTGTGTTATGTACGAAAAGGACTTCGATTCTTTGGATAGAAGAAACTTTGAATTAACAGAACCCAGGCATTTACCTCGAACAAATCTTATGGAACAAAAAGATGTTGAATGCATATCAACAGCATCGAAAACTGAAAAAGATTTTGTACCTGAAACGCAAGGCTCTACTTTTGAAAATACTTCAGAGTTTACAGTTTCTATTTTAGATGAATTTTTGATGAGTGAGTCCCCCAGAAATGGTACAAAAATTGAGGACAATGGCAGGAGAGTAGGCAACTTCAAACAGTGTAGTGCTAAAAAGGAACGCAAAGAGATGGACAACACGAAAGAGACAAGAAATTCAAAGAATTCTGCTGCTGTATTAGATGAATTCATTTAGGTCACATTTAGCTCACGCCAGAATTTTGCAAAGAACTTTTAAGCATGGCCCTCACTTGAAGCCTTTTATGAGAATTTTCAAGTTAATGTACCTCAATACGCATGTTTTTAGGGACAAAACAATTTTTAATCATGTATGTTTGACACTTTTCAAATGTTTATAAACTTTGCAGTGAATGTTGTTACAAGGCTGATTGATAGGGCCTGACATTGATGGTGTATACTCCAACCATACGCATTTAATTTTTCTAGATCACAGAGAAGTAGCAAGAATTCGGAAGTTAATCTAAATACTCGCATGTAGTTCAGATTTATATAAAACTTAATCCTGCACTTCAGGCGCATTTTGGACGCGCGAGTGCACATTTTCGTATCAGGCCGCCATCTTGGATTTGGTAGCTGTGGAGGATTGGGGCGAGGAAATATTTCCCGAGTGAGTAGGTGTTAAGTAAAAAAAATGGCCCACCTCGCCTCTGCACCAATCTTCTACCGGTCAAGCGTCCAAGATGGCAGCGACGAAACACGATTTATTACCTAGCGTCTAGCGGTCCGCTCCAAATTAACGCCTGCACTGCAGGCTAATAAAACTTTCGAATTTTCCCCAAACTCAGGATTGACCCCATTTGACCGCAGTGAGCTATACTATTACATCTGAGCCTGCGATATGGTCATGTGATACTCGACAGCTATGTATCGTGTGCCACATGACGTCATCACTGACAGCAACATGGAATCTAGATGTCAATTATATAATAACATGAGCCATATAAAACAAATAGAATCCACATTGTCGTGCGTCTGTTCAGTAACAGATCACAGAAGACGTCAAAATGTGGTAAGAACATCAGTGACACACTCGGCTGTCGCCTGGTGCGCCACTTTTTTGTTCTTACCACATTTTGACGTCATCAGTGATCTATTACTGAACAGGCGCACGGCAACATGGAATCTATTTGTTAAATATGTAAGCTTCCCTTTCTCCGCTTTAATTGGGCATTCGCTTTCTTTGTAATTTACGGTACTAAAATTATGCTTACATTTTATTTATTTATGATAAAAAAAAATCGCCTTAGGTAATTAAGAGTTCAGCTTGACTGGGAAAGGGACGTGCTGTTGTTCAGAGTAAGCTGTCAAAGTATTATTTTAGGACGTTTGACAATAATTATGTTAGAACAGAAAAAATACAAAGAGAAATATAAGAAAAAATATTATTTAAAATGAAATAAAAATTATTAAAAGCAGCTTGAAATTAAATAAGATTTTGATATGTCTGTTCCGGAAACCGTTACCTGGCGCGTTTAATCGAATAAATTTTTAAGCGTTTTCGTTTCTTGGGAATTTAATTTTAAATTCAAAAATATTCTGTCATTTCTTTTGTTGTTGCCAGCTGACTGCCTAGGGGAGTAAAACAAAACAACAATGCCTAACAGATGATATAATTGCCAAAGAGCGACTGGCAAGTGGCTAGCGATCTCGACCTAACGGAAAGAGCGGAAACATTGAATACATTAGTGTACTAGGTGTTGCAAGCCATCGATTGCCTTATCCTGAAAGCACAAGTCTTTCGGTGAAAAGGATTTAATTAGAGTGCCATTCCGTTCCCAACAGACAAACATTTCAATTCAATTTTGGCGTCGACCGATTCAGGCCTGCGTTCTTCCAGCAACAAGGTATGGTCAAAATTTGAGCTGTTCTTTTCTCCCAAGAAATACTGGTATGCTATTCCGTGGGTTAATTTTTACGTCATTCGAACTGAACTGAAACTGAGTGAAATCTGAAGGCCAGACAATTTGTGACGAATAAAATGAAATTTCTGCTAACAATATACGCATGTAGACTAAACCATATGTATCGGGCTTGAAAAATAAACATTTTGGCGAGTCGAAAAAAATAATTTACACAAACGCGAAATATATTGTGCCGATTTCGAGTTTTGAATGTCCAATTGTTTTGTAAAAAAAATAATAACAATTCGTAAGTTCAGGCCTTTCACTGTTCTGTTCGACTCGAAAGGAAACTAACGTAGCAACAGCACATCCTGGAGATTTCCAGGCGCGATTTAAATAAAAACATATTTTTGCATAAAATTTAACGCCAGACTCAGGAGGATCGTTCTCCGTTTCCCACGGAGATCTGTTTATTTTCGAATTACTTTTGTTTCCAAAAATATATCACATATCATCCCTTAAACACAAAGGGGACGATAGAGGTTTTGCTAAATTGCAAGCGTGAGTTGTTCAAACAAGTGATTTGCATGGTTGCGTTGAATATTATACCCTAATCCACGACCACATTCGATTTATTTGCATTTATAATTGCCGTGAAAATACGTCACGGTTTCCGCTGAGCCTTGAAAGATACAGTTTAGTTTAATAATGTTTGTTCCCTGATGAGTTAATCTTTTCACCGCACCGCAGTATATTTTAATAAAATAGCTTTCTAACGATGCGCAGAAATGGTTTTACGCGGCGTCCATTTTGTATTTTACCATTGAAGATTGACTTTGATGGATAGGTGTCACTTTGGAGTTTTTATTTGCTTCCCCAGTATTTAAGTGTTCAGTTGAACAAATGGAATTTTCGAAATATCAGTGCTGTAGGATTTAATGGGAAAATTGTTTGTCAAGATCTTAAGGAGACAAAGACCGAAGAATCTATCTAATTGATCGCGTTGTGACAATGTATGACGCGAAAAATAATGTTTTTTCGCACGTACTGTATCGTACAGGTTTTTGTCAAAATTCATGATTGCGGAGCAGACAATTCGAGACAATTTGCATTTTAAAAATTAACGACTTATCGTTATAGTGCAGGTGGATTATTTAAATAAATAACGAGACGAAATATATTGTTTTCGTTCTTGATTTGACAACATAATTACGTCTTGCTGTTAATTTTAATTCCATCAACACTTCTGGATTTTCTTTCACTTCTTTTTTCCTGTTAAATATGGAATAAAAATAAATTTAATTCACGATTCTTGCAAAGGCTTAAAATGGAAACATTTATCATTTCTTTCAAAATTTACGAGCATTTAATCGCTCTTTGCTTCCAAAATAAATATCTTTTGTCAAATATATTCTACGTACCAGTGCAGTAAAACTCTGTTTTTTTTTTTTCGACTTTTCGAAATTGGACAGGGTATTCGTCAAGCTAGATTTCTGAAATGTTCATCGTCTATAAATATTTATGTATGTGCCAACAAGTTGGCACCTTCCATTTTTCTAATTTTTCGATCGCACCATTTGTATTCTGAGATCGAGAGCAGTTGTGGGGAATCTTTGGGTTTATAATTAACAGTCGTCGGAATCGAAAGAGCTTTTCAACGTACAACCTTTTTGTAATAAATATGTAAGCTGTACATATGTATTTAATAAACCTATAGTAAAATTGCCATTGGTCTGTTTGCAGTTAAATAAAAGGCCCTTTTCGTTGTCATGGTTTCCATATTTAGCCTTGCAAATAATAAGAAATCTAATTAAAAAATGAAATTTATGGAGTTCGTCGATGTCACGCATTTGAGAAATCTACGTTGGGAAGACAATGAATGGAAACAAACTACAAACTGCAACCATGTTGTCTTTGCAGTGGCAAGAAACGGTAAATTTGGACTGGACTTGTGGGAGACCTGGAAAACAACTCCAATGTACGTGATGTCTTTAAGGCATTTTTAATTACACGTGATCGCCTCTTGATTGGCTGAAATGTTTGTAACGTTGTCAAAAATATCTCGTTAAAACTGAATAAATAGTTCGCAAACGATTTTTACGACGTTCGAGCGACTTCGGCGCCACTATAAGATATTTAACAATTATTCCACGAGCGCGCGTTGGACATGAGATGGTATATAGCCAACGAGGTGTAGCGCCGAGTTGGATATAACCATCTCATATCCAACAAGCGCGAGAGGAATAATTGTTTTATTAAAAACGCCCAAAAAATAGTGTACAACATTGCGAAAAATGCATTCTTTTACGCGTACACCTACCATATTTGTAGGTGAATGGTATATGAGCTCATATACTATTGCCTCTAAACCAATCAGAACTCAGGAAATGCAATATATCATAGCTAGTTTTTAATAAATAAATATATACAATTAATATAACCAACATGAGTGAGAATGTCGAAGTAAAAAGGATGAGTTGTTGACATTATATTACGACAGTTAGGAGGCGTGGCCATTTTTAAACTTTACCAACCTTCTTGGAGATTTTTCGTCAACTGGATATTTTTGGATTATGTGAAAATGTATATATCTTATTAGACTTTTTGCTGTGTGGTATCGCTGAGTATTTTTACGAGTTGTGCCGTACTTTGACGAGCCCGTAGGGCGAGTCAAATACAAACAACGAGTAAAAAAT
The DNA here is from genome assembly GCA_947652115.1 of Blastomussa wellsi. Taxonomy (NCBI): domain Eukaryota; kingdom Metazoa; phylum Cnidaria; class Anthozoa; order Scleractinia; family Plerogyridae; genus Blastomussa; species Blastomussa wellsi. The sequence continues at coordinate 15,320,015 of OX393571.1, forward strand.
GTCAGCGATACTACACAACAAAACCTCAAATAAGATATTTATTATCCAACACGCCAAATTCTTATGTCCGTGCGGGCGAATTTCTAACCGGTTCTCTGAAGCAGAAATACCGCGTAATATTTGTACTCGTTTTGGGCGTTATTTGTACTCTACGAAGCAGACTTGGATAATAATTCGATGTAATTATGTTACCTGGAGTTTGAGGAATGTTTGACCTTTATCTTCGTAAACCGCTGCACTTCAATAGGCCATTTCCGAGTTCTCTTTTGCCTCAGTGTCAAAACGAGTCTAATTGCGAAACCATTCATATGAAAATGTGTTTTACTTGCATCTTATTCTCATGGAAAACAAGCTTATTTCCATTTGAATAGTTTCGCACTTAGACTCGTTTTGAAACTGAGGGAAAAGGGAACTCGGAAATGGCCTATTCGGCCTTGTTTTCTTAGCAGTTCAATTTCTAGAGATCTGATTCCTGAAAATTGCTGCTAAGAGCTTTGGCTGCAATGCATTTCATTTCCGGGTTTTAAGACCTCCCCTGTGCGTTTTGTTTTTATCAGTTTTGGTTTCAAATTGGTTTCCGTTGTCAGCGGGTTCCGTTTCCCAGGCACGAAATTGCTGATGTTTTCCTAGATTCTCTCTTTCTCTCTGCTCAACATTGCATAGACATTGTAAGGAGATATTATATGCCGATCTCGTTCTGGAATCAACGTATCCAGGAAGAACACTCAGCGTGTGATATTTTGCGATATATGACCTGCTGTTTTAATGAGCGACAATATTCCGGTTGGAATTTATTTAATAGTGTGTGCTTGGATTTTCTGGGGAAAAAGTATTCTATACATTTGTGTAAATTTACGAAACAAAAATGATTTTAAACTGGAATACCATTTTTGTGGTTAAAATAATTGTATTTTGTGGCTAGTATAGATGTGTGGTAATTTTTTGCCATGGGTTTCTTCCCCACACAATTTAAGTTAATAACGTTTCATTTTCGTAGTTATTTTTCCAAATGTAAGAGGATTTGTACCAATAATCTTCTCAATGGAGCGATCCGACTGAATATTTTAGTGATTTTCAGGTTTAGTTATTTCGTGTAAGGTTAGCTCGCTCATTATAATTAAAATTGTCGCCGCTATTAAGCTGACATTGTTATCTTTCGCTCTCGGTGTTTTGTTTTTGCAACGAAAATAATTGATGTAAAAATGTTTGGTGTAAATCATAAGCTTAAATCATTCACGACTGTAGAGAACAGCGTTGTATTTTGAAGATTTCTTTGGCGTATTGGAATCATTTGTTGGCCCAAACTAATTACTTGCCTTGCGCATACAACCTTCCTCGTTAGAAGGTAAGCTAAAGTAGATATCCACATTTCTACTAAGAAAACATTGTGCTTAGATTTTCAATAGATTTTCACGGTTCTGTCGCTCAGTTCTGCCAGACCACCTTAAAGAAATTTTATCACTTAATTTGCATCCAGCTTCGACAGAAGAACATTTATAACGTTTGCAAGAAATCCTTAATAATTTTTAATGTAAGTTGAAATTGAAATTGAGCCGAAGCTATAACTAACTCTTGTGTTTAATTTTTTGAGACATTTATTGGAAGTATTATAAAAAATGATTTGCATTAAGTAATTCAACTTAAAAATAAGCTGAACTCGATTTATTACGAGTTATCAGTGGGCTGTTAATCTTCGAAACGTTTCATTCGCTTTCAGTTTCAAAATATACACAAAAATACTAAAATGTGAAGGACATGTGAATTGTTACATTTTGTAGTCGCTGGGTTTCTGCTTTTCAAACAACAAGAAATCTACCACTTTTAAAAATCACGGCTAGTTCAGTTTACAATCCTGCAAGCTGACCTCGAGCTTTCACGACTTGTGGGCTGCAAATTTGTGAAAAATCTTAATTCACTTCTATTTTTAAATATAAAAAAGATTTCAGTAAAGGAGCTTTGAATCAGGCGCCGATGTGATTTTTGTTTCTTCTTTTAAAACGAAAACAAAGCTAGTTTTAAATCTCAGCTAATTGGGGGCAGGTTCGTTCTATAAAAAAGGGTGGGCGGTGTTTTAATACTAAAACTGAACATTTGATTTAAAGCTAATTTATAAATTAAAAATACTTTGATTTAGCTTTAAAATAATCAAAATAACATGAGCAAATATTCTTGGTAGAGATCACGTTTTGGTGCTGTACACGTTTTAGTGCTGTAGATGAATTTATCGATGGGGAATTTCGAGGTGGCGTTCTGATAACAGGTCTTCATAACTCAAAAGGGTTATAAAATATACGTTGTACTCATTTCAGAACAACTATTAATGAGTAAATCAGATGGAGAAAATCCAGCTAAAGCTATAGTTAACATATTAGAAACAGCCTGGCCATCAAGTTCCGGCACATATTCACTCGAATTATATTATCAAAATATTAAATTTTGTGTTGCGTCACTGCCGAAAATGAGTACTATTAGTACAAATTTGGCACGAAATGTGCTTTATTGTCGTCACAAGCTGATTGGTTCAGAAGCATTATTAGTTTTGAGGGCTTTCATTCATTTCTTATAGTTTTGTTTCAATGTGGCGTAGATGGGGAGGCAAAACAACCTTTTAAATGTGTTGTAAGTGCTTAAATCAGACAATGTCTAAACGTTCATTGTATATTCTCAGTGTTAAATAAACCACAAAAGTTGCCCACAAAAAATTAATTATTCAACCTTGGTCTTATATAATGCTGCACCAAAAGACTGAATGATTTATTACCTGCAAGTGGAATTACTGTTCACAAATTAAACAAATGCAAATTTGTAAATATCCAACACTAGCAAGTACATATTTTGGTATATAATCCATCAAATACTTTTCCGCGCGCGCGATTGGTCTAAACAAGTCAAGGCAACTTGGGAGAATTTTTTGGGCAAATGGCTCACCCCCCCCCCCCCCCCCCCCTGGCAAAAAATTGTCCGTACGCCTATGAAACAGTGAGGTAATATAGCTCAAAAATGAAAACTCTAAATAATTTACTCAACTCAATCATTTACGTGAGGGCCCGCGAGAGGCTCACGAATTTCTCGGAGGTGAATAACGAAGGATATCCCATGTTTGAATAGCCAATCAGCGCGCGCCAGCAACGCTATCCATTGTTTTAGTATTTACTGATAAATGACCATAAATCATACAGCTTTTGAAGTTCCTACGCACAATTAACACAAACAACAATGTTTATTACATACAATACTAGTTACAGTGATAAGTTTGTCCACCCAAATTTAGCAAGGCTAATCGAGTTGGGTGGAGCAAAGATAAAATAGTTAATTAATATATTTACAATTACAAAGATTACGAAAGGACATAATTAGTAATTAAGACAAGATTCACTGAATGATTCTATGACAAAAATGTGAAATACTATAGTGGAATACAGATTTAGATTCTAGTTAATTGATTACTGATCTGATAATCAAGATTCAATAACATTAGGCGAAAAGGATTACTCTAGGTGAAGGATATCACAAATATCAAGTTAAGATTCCTTCGAATAAAAGAACTTGGCAGCCAACTTACTGAATTTCGTAAAGTTTACACATTGGAATTCTCCAGGGAAAACACACCACGTCACCAGAGACTGCAATCCTGTCGGTCAGCACTACGAATTACGACGAATCTCGTTCCCAGAATCAACGGGCTAACCTGGCGACTAACCGCTGACCGAGGAGCCCGTGGACTCTGGGGACGAGATTGACGTCTGCCAGGTTCCAATGTTGTTTCCAATATTTTGAAGTGTCCTATTTGGTGTTGCTGACCAAAACGATTGTGATCGGTGGCCAGGGGACGAGAATAAGGAAAACATGACCAACTTATCTTGGGAAAACATCTGTTCATGATAGTTCTAAGCAATTTTCACTGCTAATAATTTTCGACATGAATTCATACCATATCAAGAGTAAAAATTTACTTCCTTGTCAGAGTTGCATGTACGGTATCTCGCCCGGCGTGTAATTATAACTTCCTCTTGAAATGGGATCGGTTGCAATCAATAGAAAGTTTTGTTATATTTCAGATTGTCAACGTTTACGGTGATCGCGGTCGCTTTTTGAGAGGTTCCGATTATCCTATCTAAGTGTAAATATTTGAGTTTTTTTGGATATTTTCCGCGGCTGGTAAGGGATTTATTCCACAATATAGTGTCTGGAAAAGAACTGTCAGCAGAAACCTTACGCATTAAAAAATCGCTTTGATTGGGTAATTTTAGTTATTGGCCCTCTCAGGTGTCGTAGTCGTGTGATAAATATTGATATTATTAGTTTACACTGAATTTTATTTACTGTGTTGGTGCTCACGTGCGGATCCAGACCAGCTTGCACCGTTTGACGGAAATCGCTCAGGCCTATTTGCAATAAGTAAATATTCTTAGAGTTGAAGAATCTTTACAAGTTTTAATATCAAAAACGCGAAAACACCTAATCAAAGTCTTGTCCCAGTGACTCATAATACCATACAATGACACCTTTCACTTAGTTAAAAAGCTTAAATATTTTCTCGGTTGCAGCATGCCTCCCGACCCCACTTGAGGCACACTTCGCCAGCACTCGTGTTGTCGGAAAACGGTCACCATTTTTCCTCGATCTGCACCTGGTACTTTCACTTAATTATTGATTTCCAACAGTGAAGGATTAGGTCTTTAAGTAACTGCATGCTTTAATTATGAAGTACAATCCGAGTCATGCGCCGTGTTATAAATGTTGGTATTGATTTTATGCCATACGGTCCGAAACCGAGTTATCTCACAGCAGACACCTGCCAAATATATTTGCATATTTTTACAATAACGTTTAATTTGTACAAGCTTCAAACACATGTGCTCTTATTTCTATTTGGGTTGGATGTTGCTAAAAAATATAAATGTGCGAAGGAGTTCTGACATGTGTTTAAGACTTCCTGGATTTGTAACACGTGCTGCCACGAATTTCATCGGTTGCCTTTGATACGAATTTTAAACAACAAACCTTAACTTGCAGTGTGACGTTTCTGATTCAAACTAAAGTTTGAACTGGACACAGTTGGCGCATATTATATAGTAAATATACATTTAAAAATACTGGTGAAATATTTAAAAATTGCATTACAAATTCATTTATACTGAAATACAATTGATTTACAGGCTATCAAAAGCTTTATCGAACTCAGTTTGAACGTTTCATATTATTTTGCTGGCCTTCCAAGTTCATAAATAAAATATTGAAACAAAAATTTACTCGTTAAAGTAAGAACGACTACTAAAGCATAATTATTCTTTGAAAAAAATTATGTCAGTTCAAGCATAATTAATTTTGTCTTGTCCTCTCATAAATATTAATGAAAACCCGTTATTTTTAACACGAAATTTTGAAACGACTTCCTACGACGGCGATCGCGAGCCTGACTTAAAATTGTTTGCTTTGTTTCTTAAGAAAAGCTAATTTTCGAATACTGCTTGATTTAGACTTTAACATTTTTATTCAAGAGACTCGAATATATTGGTATATAGATCTATTCACAGAACAATACCGCCAAGTCGGTTTTCTGGGCTCGAAAGTGTAGCGAATACCACCTTTGTACATCATTGCCTTGGTGAGTCTATAAATTTCAGCGGGGCATAAATTTCCTAATGTCATTATTTTTATAAACCGCGTAACTCTTACGAACTAAAAAAAGTGTGTGGATTGGTTTTTGTTTCCAGTTTGTAGGATTTGAAAGACCGCCGCTCAAACGTATCGCTCGTATACTGCGGAGCACTGGTCAAGAAATATTCACATTAGGCAGTTAAACATTGAAGGTGAGGAAATTATAGTTGTTTTAAATGTTCATACTTAAATATTAGCACGAACGAGTTGCAGTATCAATCAAATAATGAGAAATTAAAGTGTGAGGCAAAAGCCTTCCTTACTGGAGTTTATATTCTCCGAGACGTTTACAGCGAAGTGAAACGCAAAATGACGAGGAAGCCGTCGCGATGCCGAATGATTAATTCGCTGACTGTCAACGTTCAGAAAGAGGTCCGTTTAATACTCGGTTGATCTACACAAATTTTAAGGTTAACTTGCGAATTGGTTGCCATATTTGTTTTTTTTTTATTAATTAGTAACTAAGGGCAATCTGCAGCCCTTACAAGATACGACTCTTAGATTGTTCGTTTAAATTTAAATAAAGGACTAAGTAATATACATCATCACCCTTAAGCTTTAAAATCAATCGTCGACTTTCTTTCAAAGGCTGCTTTCTACAGAAGACAGGTGTATTGTATATACATTTTCACGATTTTTTCCCTGTAAGAGTTGTAGCCGACGAATCAATTATAATAAAATCAAGATTTGGGAGTTAAATGAAAGAAACCGTGAAATGCTTTATTATTCGCAATAACGTTTTTCTCCATCAGGCTGAAACTGTTTCTTCAAAGACATATGATTATACGTGGCTTTATTGATCGTTTCGTACAAACTTCAATAAACACTCACTCTGTGTTAGGCGGTATTATTTATAGCAAGAAATGGTAAATAAATAACGAAAGTGTTGTTTCCCAAAGAAAAACCAGAATTGAAATGAAGTGTCGCGATGAAGGATTAGTAATATAAATAATCCATGAAATGCAACAATTTTGCATTTATCGCTGTTATAAATTTATATTAATACTCGCTCTACGGAATTCGTGAAACTGAAACATTCGAGGTCAACTTGTGCACACACGAATGATCTGTCCATTTTTACCTATTGATATATTTCAACTACTCTGGCTCGCCTATAGCGCCTTTTGTGGAAAGTTCTTAATTGTTTGTCCATTGGAGACAGTAAACTGTGAAGACTCTGCTGGAAGGCGATTAAAATGCTCGCAGATGGTGCAAAGAGCGTAAGATGAAGTCGAACATCCTTCTGACATTTGCATACATTCAAAGAAAAGGAGACCGCGACCGTTTTATTTGCGCAGTATGATTGGACAAAACACGTTTCCTCTAATGGACTCAATTGTTTACCGCGTAATGCTTCGCATATCACGAACATTAATTTTACAAGGAACAGAATAATTCAGTTTTTTTAATTTAATGTAAAACCGTTTTGTAGCTAATTTTCAGTTAAATCGACAAGAAGCGCGCGTCTCGGATAACTCAGTTCGGCAAAGGTAAAAAAGAGTTCAGTCGTTGTGCAAAGACCGGGACACTGACCTAGGTGACACATCGTCGGATATTTTTAAGAAAATGTTTGTTGCTGCGGCACGTTTCCCTTTCGTAAACGGTCGACGCCATTTTAGTGACACTATCATCGAATTTTTTTCCCACAAAAAATGAAATAAAAATTGTACGTCAATGACCAGAATCGAAGCCGGAACCTCTGACACGCCAACATCCTTATCTCACCACTACACTACCAGGCTGTTCCGCCAAATTCCCGAAAATTTTAATTATAAAAGATGACTTTCTTAATCTATTTTACTTCAGCATTGTCCTAGCCAACAAATAAAAGCTAACCGCAAGCAAACCAGTGTGAAAGTGAGCAATTAAGCAATTGGAGAGTGTTTAATGGTCTATCACCAAATTATAACCAGTTTCCACCAGTTTCCCAGGGCAGATATAGCATCGTCCATTCCGATTATGGCATCGACCGTTCACGAAAGGGTAATAAGCGTCGCGACTACTTATCGCCTCCTTGTTCCAGCCCTAACTCTGTGTATTCCGCCCGTGTTCCTGTTCCTACCTGCCAGTCCCTACTGGTCTGGATGATGGCAAAAAGAAGGAGCAATTAACATTAGCTAGGCGAATCTGATTCCGAAGCCTGTAAGTTATGTGTACGTGTGATTTTATACCCTGGTCTCGTTTCACAGCAAAAATCACTTGATCTCACAAAGCTAAGTTGGATGTTTTTGCTAGTGGAGGACTTTGCATTCTTTTTTTTTTTGAGAATAGAAAGGGTTAACTTTAAATAAGGTGTGTTGTTACTGTGGTTGTTGCTGCTGCTCTGTTGTTTTTTCCTGCTTCATTGCTCGGCTGGGAAATATTTAGGAGGGAAAATGAAGGCAATGAAATAGTTATCAGATAACGCCAGTATTCTAGCGTCAAAGGCGATTACCGGGAAAAACAACTTTTACAGTAACTGGAAATTTGTAGAAACTCAGCTGTGTTCTTTTGGAAATGTGTGAATCTGATTGGTTCTCCCAGTCTGTTCGCTGATCACTGGGACAATGGCCGCGCGAATGTTACTCTTTGAAGGCTCCTCGAAGGCATGTGAGCTTTTGAGTTTCTGCCAAAACGCTTAGACTGCTCGACATCATTTTCTATGAGCGATAGTCAACTCGTCTGCGCCTGGTTTGCTGTTCGTTTACAACTTGTGCTCATACAAAAATTATTCACAAGGAGGACACAGCTTCAAAAAGAGGACAAAACTTCAAGACTTACATTGTTTCTGCTGCTTTCTACTGTGCTCTCGTTCTCGACCGCGAAGCGATTAAACTACAGGTGACCAAAGCTAGCTCCCTGAATGTTTTCCCGGACTTGAATTGGAGCTAACTCAGGGTTCGTACAGGTCATGGAAAACCTCAGCTGGAAAGTCATGGAATTTTAGAATTTCATTTTCCAGGCCTGGAAAGTCATGGAATTTGAGTATGGGCCATGGAAATTCATGGAAAATTATGTTTATTAAAAAGTACAAAATCAATTCGGTTTTCTCGTGAAGAAAATAGTAAAAACGTACCCAAAAGTCATGTAAAAGGTCATGGAAAGTCATGGAGTACGAACCCTGTAACCCTGTTCATTTAATGCATCTAGGTCAGTTTATGTTCTCGTTTAAGAAGGCTATTCTCCCTCGAAAATTTGAGAACATATTCGCCATCAACAACCAAATCCATTGCTACAATACAAGGCATGCAAATTCCTTTCGTCTTCCGTTATGTAGAACAAATATCCGGCAATTCTCCGTATTCTTTCAAGGTCCCAAATTCTTCAATTCTCTTTCACCTGAAATTTCGGGCACTTCATCACTGGCATCTTTCAAAAAAAAACTTAAAGCATATATTATTGATAACTATTAACTCTGTTTTCAAATAAGACTTGTCATAAATTATCTAATATCAGTCATCTCGTGTTTATTGTGAGGGAACTTAAGCTTACAAGCCCCGTGGTTTTTTATTAAGTTCCCTCGCCATTTTGCTTTCCACCTTAACATATTATACTGTAGTTTTGTATTTTCATCGTTATCTGTATATTGAGCTGTTTTTTATTTATTAATCATTGTATTATAATTCTATTTTTGGCAAATCAAAAAAAATAAATAAAATAAATGTATTTGCACATATTTTCTTGCCTGCATCACGTGACCACAACGTAGACATTTGATTGGTGGATTATCAATGATATGTAAACATAACAAATGACCGTCACTCGCACTCGAAAAAAATCATGTCGTTTCTTTAGTCGACTTTCTGTTTTTGCAAATACGCTTCAAGGGCTTAGCTTGAACTGCTTTTAGCATTTTAAGGAAATGAGAACAGCGGAAAACTGTTTACGTCATAACAACCTTTCCCGCCATTTGCTTTCTGCTGATGACGTCAGCAAAGCGGCTGCCAAATCCAGTTCAGTGTATGCCTCGAGGGGCCGTAAAAATATGAATCAGCTGGAGGAAATTGGCCTTTTTCTCTTCGTTTCGCGTCTTTAGCAGCCCGTTTGGTGTATGGATTATGAAAGGACATCGAGCAAATGTAGTTCGGCATGAGGTTGGTTGAAGTATCTCGAATTTTGGACCTTTATTTAACAACAAATGTGTTTTTTAAAATTCTGTAATCGCACGAGCAAGTAGGAACCATTAATATTTTTAGTCGGTAAAGAATATAAAATGCAGTCTTTATCATTGTGATACGCTTGAACACTTCGCATTCCTTGCCACCGACTTATTTGTCCTGGTTTTCAACTTGGCATTAATGACCGACATTTTACTATTTTACACGCAATGAAACTAAAAATTGGGAAAAAAACTTTAATAGCTCAGTGACCAATAAACATTTCCAAATTTGCCGTGATCCATCCACATGAAAAATAATCCTGAGATAAGCTTAAGTTATGTGTTTAAATGTTTTATATATTCGAAAGTATTGAGTAGAAAGAGATACGACTATTTGCTATATATGAATGACTTTGGTGTTCACTCTTGGCTCGTTCGTAATCATCCATAATTTATTCAAATTTCTTCGGCTTTCATATCAAATCTAATCAAAGCAGTGAATTTTGTGGCTCTCCCTTTGAATTTAATAAGCTTACAAAAATGTTTCGTTTTTTCATACTGCCAGTTCTCTTTGCGGTAAAAAATGAAATTTCCAGCTGTTTTGCGGATGAAATAAATTGAGCTCCATACCGCAATCACCTCTACCTGTTTTCTTAGACAGCAAGAGTGACCCGCCTCCGCAGCAGTTTATTTCGCTAATTTTCCTTTTGTGTTTAGAAAGGCATTTAGAGTGAGGTCAGCACTTTTATTTTTGCAAGAATCTTAAGTTTAGGCAATGAATTGATTGGCCGTGAGTACTTCAAAAAAGCATTTTGACCTCAGTTTAGGCCCAGAAGCTACAACCAATTGAAAAGATTATCTCTAGGTAAATTTGCCTACAGATAATATATTTAAAACAACAGCATCAAACAAAAGGACGCATTTTAGTTGTAATATATGGTTAATTCAACTCTTTCATATATTACATCTAAAACGTGGTCAAACAAAGTACTGAAAAGTGCGAAAAGTCTAAATATTTTTTCATGGTTTAATAATTGAAAAAAAAAAAAGGAATTTCATTCTGGCAAAATTAATTATTTATTACATGACTGTCAGTCAGCCTGAAAAGATGAATGTGTCTGTTCAAGAATCGGTATAGGGAGCTGATTGCAGGGGACTTTCAGCCCGCGATCATGGAATTTTGTTACGATTACATTGCATTGAAATTTTTCCTCCACTGACTGAAACCTTTTCGTGGAAATTTTCGTAAAGTTAAGGTGGCTGTGAACCCACTCCACAGAATTGTTTTAAACTTTGCAAAATGTTGCATCTTATCAAGCTTATCACAATTCGATAATAAAAAATGGGGTCACCGAGCTCATTTTTGAGTTATAAGAGCTTAATGCTAAAATTAAGGGGTTTTTTTAGCAGATCATAGTGTTGCTATGGTAACCAATTATATAAAAAGAGATGACCGTAACTTGTTTACCAATGATTGGGCATTTGTAAGATACGATACCATTATTGTATCATTACTTGTTAAACAGTGGTAGTATTCATTCTTCAAAGTGTAGCTGTTGGAAAAGTGCTGGATACTGTTGCCAATTCCTGAAAAAAAACGGAAACGATATTGTTGAAAAAAATGATAGCAAAATTCTGCAGATAAAGGAAACCGAAAAATGGAAACGTTTTATTTACGTACAGCAAATCTAACGGAAACAGAAGCCAGACTGAATTAAGCTATGTTTACAAAAGCGCACGGGTTCGACGCGTTTATAACAAACACAGGAAGAACTTTTCTACGCTTCTTTGCACGTTCACCATTTTGATCAGGATTCTTGCCGTTGAGATTCGCCCAGCTTTTTTTTACATCTAATAAACGCCAATCATTTTTGGTACCGTGACCTCCGCCTTTGACATGTTTGACAGCACGTTTTCAAAACGATATAGCTTCACTAATTATTCCATTCTCACCGTGAACGGACCCCGATAACAAAAAATGAGGATATAAGTTAACCGTTTACGTGTAAACTTATCCTGAAAACCATATTCGGTGTTGTAATCCGGTCACTTCATTCCCCGGATCTCCTCTAGAAAAATTTGAGGCTCGTCCGGAAATTCCTCTGATCTGATTGGTTTTTACAAGACTTTCGCACGAAAAATCATAACATAGCGACAATTAGCCAATCAGCTATCTGTAAAATTACGTCACCAACATGAACATCGCGCAGAGATGCCAGTTTTTGTCCGCGTGTACGTGTGATCCCGAGCTTGAGCGCACACGCGCGCGGTCTATGGCGAGCGATAACACGAGTACTTTCGAGTTCCTCTATATTTCAATAAGTCGTGTAAAGATACTAAAGTATGACATTTCTACCATTTTTTCATTTTATACAAGGTATACGTAAACACGGCTACAATAACGTGACATTGCCGTGTATTCATGTTCTAGGTTCATGCAGAGTAACAAATTCCGTTTGTTGTCTGTATATAAGCATGAGAATCTTTACAAATTCAGAGCCTGACGTCTATAAAAGTATCGAACTGGAAGTTGAATAATATAGATTTTGTCACTTCATTTCTTAGTTTTTCGACCTCTCTCGGCTTTTGCTTTCGAGCTGTCAAGATATCACTTTCAAGTTTTTATAATCACATGCTAAAAGTGGTAACTTTGGTTTTTCTGGCATTTGAGAATCACTCACTGTCCCAAAACAATTAAAAATTGCCCACCTCTGAAATTTTATTGGAATAAAGAATGTATCCACATGGCACATGGAGATTTACATAAAGCAGAAGTGATTTCAGTTGTCCAAAGTGAATGAATGCGTAGACTGAAAACAAAAAATGTACTTTGTCGGAACCGAAGTCTAGAAGTTTATAATTTTTAATGACGTCATATGCCAAGCGCCAATTGGACAGAAGAGCGAAGGATAACAACAAAACTAATTACATGGAATTTAAGGTCAAACTAAAATACCTTTATTTGTGCTTCACACCACACTGTGGAATGAGTTTTCACTCAAATAGGAGCCCCTCCCAGGGGTTTTAGGGAACACGGGAACTGTAGTATTTATTTTCAGGGAACAGGGGATATTTTCAAATTATTTTCAGGGAACAGGGGAACTCTTGACTAGATTGTTGGGATCATTTTTGGGAACAAGGGGTTTTACTAATGGGGAACAAGGGATAAAATCCAAAAAGGTTAAGGGATCTTGGGAACATGCACCCCCCCTGGGAGGGGCTCAAATAGGAGACGTGAAATTGTGAACGGTTAGCAAAGGACAGAAGGAGGTTAAAACAGAATACTAGTGGTACAAGGTAAAATTTTTCTTCTAAGTTAAGCCAGCAGCTTGGGGTAATAAGCTTCTTATTAAGGGCCGGTGACTTCCAGCTCGAATTTCCTCTTAAATTTTTATCAAATTTGAAATGCCTATCGTCCATATGAATTTTGCTTTATCTTGTTCATTTCAGCACTAGCTTTTCGTCTGGTCTTTTTAGCTCTTATGTGAGGTGCTCGCCATGTTAGGTAGAATCAAGTGATTCAGTCACGCGCCTAAATTCACAAAGCTCGTTGATCTGCCGAGCTTTTATAGTAATACGAAGAACGAGTCGACCTAACAACGAATATCGGGATGTCCGGTTAATTTAAAATCTAATTAAGTAAACCATCTTTCATGCCCTTCCTAGGCCCTCCCTACATATCAAAGAAGAAATCTGATCGCGGACTGTCAGTTAATCAGTCCTCGGTTATCAAATGCCACTAACTGCTATGACTGAAGTTTCGTGATCATTGGCATAGGCTGCAAAATTCTTGTTTCCTTAGCAATTCGGCGATCGATAGTGAAGTCTCTCAAACTGAATCCGGCTTACATTCACGCGAAAATTCCATACCGAGTATCATTACACGACTGATGGAGCAAGAGGTTTGACAACTAAAATGAACCATTCAGATTGCTCCACCGGTCCAATACTTATTTTTAAGTATGCATGGAAAACCCTCTCGTACTAACCAAAACACCCTGCAAGTGCTCGGTAAGAATCCCGTTCTTTCTCGCTCCTAGCTTATAATCTCTTATTAACCAAGCTTGCTCGGGGACTTACGAGGAGACTATAAACGGCCCTCGGTCTTTTCTGCACTGACCTCGCTGCACTCACACTCACTCACGCATCCTCATGCATGGGGCATGATAACTCTAATAAATGCTATTTGAGCAGTGCTATATGCAAATGAAGGTTATAAATTTGGACTTCCGCCCCGCATTTTTTGGAGAGATTCTCGAAAACATCTCAAACTTTCCGAGATCTTAGCTATATCTCTTCATGTTTCCCCGAAAAAATCCTGAAACCGGGAAGAATTTTGTTTTTCTCCCGAAAAAGACTTTCTTAGGGTTCCGTCACCCTCATCCTCGTTCTCAGTGGCACACAAGGCCTCTTTAAGATCCCAACAAGTCGCTCTGTCCTGGGCTGATCTAACGGCGAAGCTGATTTCCCTTTCGTAAACGGTCGATGCCATAATTGGTAACCAAGCTTTTCGGAATGGACGATGCTATATCTGCTCTGGTGTAGGTCTGGACTTGGTCGAAACTGGTTGAAATTTGGTGATAGGCTAATGCACACTCACCAAATGCTTAAAGAAGCTACGTCACCATATTTTTGAGTAATTTCTTCGACAACCTAAATTACCCTTAAAATTTAGGAAACCTAAAAATAATGGTTTGCTAAGGAAGAAAAACACCAAAGGAGTGATACTAAACCAAAAAGGAACGAGGATGGCTGAGGATGGAAAAGATTGAAACGGATTGGAAATGACGATTTTCTTGGCTAAAATTTTCAAAGTGCACGAACGATGACGTAGCTCCTTTAATTATTCACGTTGATTAGCCTGCATGCAGCCGTCTACTATTTCCTAAAGCGGAAAAGTGACGCCAGTTTTCCGCTTTAGGAAATAATAAACGGCTGCACGCAGGCTTTTCCGCCTTAGGAAATAATGAGACGGCTGCACGCAACGTTTCGCAACGCCCCTCGGGCCGTGAGCGCAGAGTGTGGTGGTGAGATAGGGAAGATGACATGCCAGAGGTTCCGGGTTCGATTCTGGTTGTTGATGTACAATTTTTCTTTCTTTTGTGGGAAACAATTCGATGACAGCTAAATAATTTCTAAAGCCTAGTTCCCACTAGCGACATAAGGATCATAATCATAAGCGTGATACCCTGCTAGCAAACATAACGCTGTTTTGTCGCTTATGTCTTAGTGGGAACGTCCAGAAACATAATCATAACAGCCCTTATGATCGACGCAATCATAATCATAAGAAAATGGTCGATCATTTACTTATGATTATGATTATGTCTGTGACTATGACTATATTGCTTTTATTTGTAATCATAAAGATAATGACGCAGCGGGGTGGTTGTGTTTTGGCCAATTAACGTCTAGGTCCAGTACTTTCGGGCTGGTTTATTTTAAGATGGCGTCCAGCTTGGAATACCGTTCTTTAAGATTTTAGCGAAGCTTATGTTTATGTTTCTGATTATGATTCTGCTTATGATCCTTATATAGATATATATGTCGCTAGTGGGAACTAGGCTTAAGTGCCGCTAAAATGGCATAGACCGTTTACGAAACGGAAACGTGCAACAGCGCCCTCCCATCCATTACCAGCACTTTTCAATCATCTCATCCAGTATTGTTCTTCTCCATGCTGTTCTTGGTCATTCCCTTTTTCCTTGAATCCTTCGCCCCTCCGGAGTACAGGTCAGTGTTGTTCTTGCATGCGCCGTAGACTCCATTCGTAGCACGTCTCTACCTCCTCCTGCAGTCTGCTGTAAAAAGTATCCTTCTCTTCATCATCTGCATCATTTATCAGGCATATAGTACTGTATGATAGAAAGCTTTGTATGTTTGCCGTTGAATCTTGCTCTCATCATTCTCAATAAGGTTTTTTAACCCTTTCTCAAGATGAGAGCAACTTCTGCCTTCCGTGGCTGTTGAATGTTGCCCAAAGCCAGTCCATCCACATTCGCTAACTAACCCCAAAAATATGCAGTTTTTTTCGCTTCATCTCCCTTATGACCAGCTTTGTCCTTAATGTATCAAACATCGTGCATACGTGTTCCAACCAAGAGACGTGTTTTATCATCTAAGGGACTTGCGCTCCCAGCGAAATTTTCCGATCAGCTTTGACCCACGTTGATCATACTTGCTTCATGGTGCCTCAAGCCTCCGAGGACATGGGGTGCGTTCCTTTGGGGTGATCCGGATCATGGTGCATCAAAGGCGCCGGCGAATCCACTCTGAGCAAGGATTCGCCGGCGTCTTTGATGCACCATGATCCAGATCACTGATCCTGATCCGGATCACCCCAAAGGAAGGCACCCTTGTATTTCCTTGTAAGGTTTCAGGAACAATTGTTTTTTTAACAGGGCAGGGTTATTAACCCTGCACCAAACCCCCAACCTGGAGGACCAGGGTAGTGATTAGTCAGACCCCTCACCATGCACCGATCAATCTGACTTCGTAGAACCTGCCAGGAGCATGGAGCTCCCACCAGCATAGCTCTGGGGGTCATTTGGAGCTAAATGGCGCTCAAGCCTCCTCGCCCCTTCATGCGTCTTTCTTCGCTCCTTCGCGGGCTAGGCCTGGCGAGCGAAGTTTTGCGTCAAATTCCCCACTTTACGGAGCTAACCTCAAGTCAAATATTTTGAATTAGGCTCGTTTCTTTCTTGCGACACTTCAAATCGAGACCCGAAGATGAATTCAGTAACTATTCTGGCCGATCACCGAAGCACTTTCTCTGAATCTTTCAGTTTTACGGTTGAAAAAAATTCTTCAAGTTCTTTGCTACACAAACAAGCGAAACCTCGGCCGATCGAGTTCGAATTGTATAGGCCTTGCGCGTTGTGAGTCGTTGTTCGCTATCTACGATTTAAAAGCCCAATTCTCTGTGGTTATACCCCCTGTCTTGCGAGAAGTTAGGGCCTGATTACATTAGCCGGGCTAGCCCTAAAGTAATTTTGAGGACTAACGTCTATAAAATGTATTGTTATATTAATTAAAACTATAGTGAAAGAGAAAAAATCAAGTAAAGCCGTTTTCGCCCACATAATCTTTGAAACAGACGCAAACAACAGATCATACCGAGATCGAGAGGGTAGAAAAGAGGTGAAAAACCTGACTGGAACTGAGGAAATACAGCGAGACAGGAATTTGCTCAATACAGACAGACCTGTTAATTTGATAGCATGATTCAAATAATGCCAATTGTGGCGGAAACAAGAGTTCAATATACATATTTTCATTGAATGCACGAAAAAAAGTCAAATATTGTACTGAAACTAAGGACGGTGGATAATGTGTCTCTTGGATGTTTTCACGCTTTGGTACAAAAACACTTCCATGTTTTGCATATTGTTTTATTTAAATTTTCGCTCATTTTTATGTTTTTCATTACAATAGGTTTAATGCATTAATCCCTACTGAATGACAGAAATTATTATGGCTAAGAGTGTTGTTTATCGTTTGGGGGCTAATAAACTCTACGCATAAGTAGCGACAATATCGCTTTTCTCTGTTTATAAATGTTCATTTATGAAGAAGCGATCGTTCTCGATTGTGATACTCCGATTGCAAACAATTCAAGATATTTACTTTTTGCTTTCAATGTAGTACTTGCTGGTAAAGGAAGGCCTCAACACGGAACGGCTAAATGCGAAATTTACATAATCGAACATTATTACGGAAATCTGAGAAGTGGATGAAAATTAAAATCATGAGTTCTTGACCCGTCGCGAGACAACTATCTCTCTGTTTTGGTTATCGAGATCTGAAGATTTCCGGGCGGAGGTGAGGTGACGATTTTTAATTCTTTTTCAGTGGTTCTTTGCTTTTTAAATGGGCAAAGAAAATGACAGTAACAAACACGCCGGTAGTCTGTGTTTTCAACCACGCACCCCTATTCATATGCAAATGATATCCCATCCCCGGCCTCAAGCTACAAGTGATGTCATGTATCATTGAACACCGAGAGAGTAAGAGGGACGGTATTTTGCAAAAGGGTTCCGGAAATTCGACGACAATGATTACCAAACTCTTCCTTTTCTGGCTGTCTGTAGCAAGGCTTTCTTTAGAACAGCTATTGGCGCACTTTGATTTATACGATGCGATCCACGTTCTGTTTCTAGGAGCGATCGGGATTTGTCTGAAGTTTATTCAGTCTGGATCGTGGAACGCTAACAATAAGAAGGTCCGATCAAGCCTTCGATCACCTTTATACACTCCTGGTGGGAAAAAGCGAGGATCAGTTTCTTTCGCTGCCGGGACGAAGTTTTATCCCATACAGAGTTATACTCCGGTGAGTTGAGTGTTGTTTGATTGTAGATAAACGGGGCAGATATGTAGTTTAATAGATGGCTAAAAGACAGCTACTGGCCCGAGGCATTCGCTCGAGATCACCGACAGCTCGCGCGCGTCAAACTGACAGGGAAATCTTTGTCGATCGTTTGTAAGCAGCTGGATGCATTGAATATGCTGAATACATCCAGGGGGCTCTCGATACGCTTTGTAAACAATCCTTCTCTCTTCTGTCTTACAGCTAAACTGGACGATTTTAAGGAACGTGAGCTCTGCGCCTGCCATGTCGGAAACGTGGAAAGCGCAGCGATCTTCTCTGAAAATCTCGTTGACAACCGATGATGGGGAAGAGGTGACTGAACGTGAAAGGTATGCTTGAAAATTAAACCTCTCGCACTTGTGTACAAGGGGCTTCTGTATGGGCGGAAAGTGATAATTTTAGCGGTATTATTGTAGCAGAAGCCGGTGAACCTCGTGCATTTTCACGTTTGGCGGCTCCGCGCGTCCGAGTTGACTTCGCGCAGCTGTTTCTTTTTACACTGCGTTTTACATAAAGCCGTATCGGATAATTGCCTCAAGCTTTATGAACACGCTGTGGGCTTGTTTACACAGTGTCAAAGATAGTTTTCGTGTTTTTGCATGTTTTCTGTGAGCTTACTGTTCAGTTCCCGAGTACAAGCGGGTAAGACACTTACGCGCGGTTATATGGCCGTTTCTCCATGGAGAATGGTTGTGCATCTCATTTAAAAAATCGTCATGGCAGGAAGACCGCGAGCCGTTGTCTATGAAGGCTATTTTATAGTCTGTTGATCAGATGAGTGCGCAATATATTTTTAGGCGGTAGTTTTCGAGAGGAGGATGAAAGGCGAGATCGATTTGTCACGGACGGAAAAACTGATCGTGTACATTTTTCGATAATAATATCGATAATAATATCAAGATTTTACGTTGCGGTTTTTAATTTTCTCTTGAAAATTTTGATCGCTAAGCGTCGTTATGTAACTTCGACGCATTGTCAGGTCTTTTTTCAAGAAACAGGTGTGAAAGCCGTCATTGATTTCTCAATTCCTCGTTTGCCTTCGATGTCGATCTGTTACGCACTTCAGCTTGTTGTAGGGGATTTTGAATAGGGCATACACTTTTTGTTTAAATCTGCTTATAAAACAATTTGATGATTGCTACAGACAATTTTCACGCGAAGATCAGTGGATGTTAATTTTTGACTGGGCTGGTTTTGAGCTTAATTTATACTCCACTTAAAATTTTGCTGCTTCCGGGGAATCAAACTCGGACTACGAATTCATCTCGAATTTTTAAAGAGCAATTGTTAAAACCCATTTCAAAAAAAAATCTCTTAAAGTTATCTCCTGCGTTTTTGTTGGCTTTTGTTTGGAGCAAAAAACGTTTTGTTTTGTGACCATATATTTGAAGACATTGTGAGTGTTCATTATAATGAGATTCTTGTGATTTACTGAATTTTAGGAGTTCTCTTTTGATGTGCTCTGAGCTGAATATGTGTTTAAATATTCATTTCTGATTGCGATATAGTGGCGAGAAGACGTTTACGGCTATAACTTTTATTTGGTTGTTTAATTCCATCGTTGGGGGGGGGGGGGGGGGAGGGGGAGGGTGTAGAACCACACAAGTAACTTTAAATTTTAATCTTCAGAATATAATGGCTATATAGTGGCGAATCGTCTTCGCTTTCAAACTGTCATTATCTATTTGACACCTGAAATTTTCAGTACAGAATTGAATAAATTATTGTTTATTTTGTTCATAATTTTTAACTAATAACTAAAGATCTCTATTTTTTTATTTAAAAAGATAGTTCATATTTTCACTGTTGTTTAGCCACCAACCCTTAAAATAAATTGACACCAGAATCTCACAAATTTATTCCTTGATCATCTACCATGAAATTAAAGATATTGGATCTTTTCACAAATAATGCAAGAAAGATAAAAAAATGAATGTTACTTTGTAAGTAGTCCCATGTTTGCACAACTGGAAGAAAAAATAGATCAGCTGAGGCTATTATAAAATGCATATTTACATACTGTTAATTTGACAAAACTAACAGCAGGCAAATGTACTTTGTACTTAACGTTTCTAAAGTTTTTTTAAATGATTTTCTGTTATGGTGCAAATGAGCTTCAAAGATCATGCAAAACTTGGTATCTTTTACTATTAGATAACACAGCCTTTGGTATAATAATTATGCACTTGCTTGCAATTTTGATTGGCATTTTAACTGTTAATTATGTGTGCTACTGTCAACCGAAATACATAAAATTGTAATGGAGTATATATTTTGGGTCTAAACTGGTCTGTGAACTAGCTGAGAGGTGCACTGTTTATTTTGACTACCATAGTTTAATTTATCCATTCAACTGCACTGTTGTTAATGACAAACATAATTACACTCTGAGAGGACAACATGCTGTTTAAGTGTTAATAAAATAGCCAGTTGGACATCAATAAAAAGTCCCAATTGTTGGTCAGGGGTTTCAGCTAAAACTAGTTGAACTATACATGTAGGCAGCTGGTTTGAGTAACGTAACCAACTGTTTGAAAAACAACTAATTACTTAATTTCTTCAATTTATTAAAAAAAACAGCCAACTTCTCTGAGTGAGCTAGAATGAAGTGGCCAATGCTTTTTAACTGGCCAGATACTCCACTATAACAATAATTAAATATTGAGGAAAGCATACGGTTTATATGCGAATGCAGCCATAACACTATTGGAACAAAGAACTGAAAAGAAAATTTCAGGCTTTGAACGGGATTTGAACCCACGGCCTCTGCATTACCGGTGCAGTGCTCTACCAACTGAGGGTTAGCCCTTAAACTGGACGAAATACCTGGCGGGGGAAAGGGGAAGTTGTGTAATATTTATTTGAGTTGGACAAAAATCGAGTACCAGAATAATTTAAATCATATCGTGTTATTTTTTACCCTTAATTAAACGTAAAGATGTAAGTCATTATCCACGATAACACCTACAACAATTTCTTATCAGAGCCCGAGAAAATGAATTTTAAAGATCACAAACTGTAGTCAAAATCTAACGTGTAGCCATTTTGTAAAATCGTCTTTAAGCGATTCAGTGGAATTATAGTGGAACATCGAAATTTGTTTACGATGTTTGGTGTTGTTAGACAAGATTTCTTTTTATAAGATATTTGAAGCAGTAACTAAAAAGTTTGCAATAAGGTGTAAATAATTTTGGTACAGCAATTTCTTATCAGAGACTGAGAGAATGAATTTCAAAGCTCGCGAGCTATAGGAAAAATCTCACATCTTTTAAGCGATTCAGTGGCATTCAGTGGAACTTTTTGGTGTTGCTAGAAAAGATTTCTCTTGATAATATATTTTAAGTAGTAACACAAAAGCTTGCAATAAGGTGTAAATCATTTTGGTACGAACGGATTCCGTCTTAATCTTCTTGTAGCGGAGCTCCGGCGGCCCAAAGGGCTGCCAAGCAGAGCCCAACACTCATACGGGAAAGAAAACGAAACCCATGAGTTGATTTTCTCATGGTTATCATGGCTAGCGGTATTGCTCGTGGGCGTGTACGCACGACGACGGAGTTGCGCAACATGGCGGCCATAAATAGCCATGCCTTGTCAACACCTTGTCAGCCTTATAAGCTTGTTATAGGGCATCCATGTTATGATCAATTGACAGCTTGAGGTATCCGCTGACCAGTATCACATGACCGGATTGCGGGCTCAGGTTAGAACTCATCGAGGGAACATGTTTTTTTGAAGTTGACTGCTGACCAGGCATTGGTTTTCTTCATTGATCGCAGGCTCAGGTCCGATTTTTTTTATTCTGGCAGCATTTTTTAACTTTTTATGGTCATTCTTAGTGGAAATTCTGTAATTGTAAGAACCAGCAAAAATACGGAGCTCCGCTTTTAGGCTTGGCTAAATCTATATATTATTTCTTTATTCTTGGGGTATTTTGATTTTGGACTTACATAAGGTTTATGTTTTCAATTACTGATAAGCATTTGCCATTTTTCAAGTTAAAAATTGTTATGTAAATTAAGATGATGAAGTCTTACCTCCTTTTCAAATAAGACTTTTTCAGAGTTTAAGGAAAATGGTGTCTCCAGGTTGCCTTTGGGCAAGCTAAAGCAGTGTGCTAACCTGAACACCCCTGTGTTCTAAGGGTGCCCAGGTGCCTCAGGCGACTAACTTTTACGTTTGGGCGACCAGATAAACATACTTTTTTCATATAAGCTTTAGTGCTGGGCACCCTGGATCTCATGGTTTGGAACCTTCAGGCTCCTTGTAATTTTTCTTAGAGCGCAGCCTTGCTGAAGGCCTTTGTCAGTCTAGAGTCCCTGTTACCTGCCAAGCAAAGCAAGCCCAAATTAATAATTGTATACTGTACCCTTTGAGAAGTTCTGTATGGGAGAATCTTGTCTTAGCACAGTGAGTGCAATGAGTGAATGCACAGTGAGTTGTTTATAGAGAGATATACCTGTTAGCTGCTATAGGTTGAGTGTAACCCCAGGGGAAAGATATAGAGAGATATAGCTGTTAGTTGCTATAGGTTGAGTGTAACCCCAGGAGATAGTTTAGGGAAAGGAAAGAGATCAGGGGGAGTCCTAGTTAAGAAGCAGAAAATAAACATTTTTGTTTCATTTTAGTTTCGATTGAGAATTAAGATTTCTCAAAACACTCTAGGCAAGTGTCCTGCAATTTGTTTTAAAAAAGCCAAAACAATACAGGGGGCATCATTTGATAAATTTGCTGAACTTTTGTTTTACACACAAGTACAAGTATGTACATGTAAGTACTGTATGTACATTATGTGGAAAGGTTTTGTTGTGGCTTCTGTAAATAAGGGGATTCGGAGGTCGACACCAAAAATATAATCATGACTGAGCACATGCAATTTCATTTTCTTCAGCATTGCATGTGTGTTAATTGTGATACACATTTTGTCCAATTGTACAAGTAAACATGTGTACCTTTCATTATACAAGTACAGTGACTTTTACCTTGATTTTATGCATGTACATTTGTTAGGGAGAGTCATTTCCGAAATCATTGTTTTTTGCTTGTTGAAAACACATTCCTGTGTTGAGTTGTTTATTATGATCCTGTCATTGTATGTAAATCGTGGTCAATGTTTTTAATCATGTGCCTGTTTCAAAACCCCAAATAATGGTCATGTACTAAATTCTTGGAACTGGAAACCCCTCCTTACATTTATTGATTCTTTAAATCAGGAAACACTCAGAATGGTAATTGAATATTAAAAAGTCCTATAATTGGGTGAATGATCTGCACCAAGAGACCTGTGGTAGAGTACAAGGCAACAAAACTATGACATTTCATTTGCTCCAATAAGTCCTGCCAAGATCACCCCACCTAGATGGGTTACCTCACCTACCCAGGGTCCCCCACCTCCATGTAAACAGATCCTGCAGTAAGTGGGATGCTGCCAAGAGGTTATAATACAGGCACAGTGCCGATGAACTCACAAAAGCACATGGCCTTCCTCTTGACACGTAACCGAACTGTTTGTGACTCTGATGAATGCATGAACAGTGTACTTCCACAAGTGAATAAACTTTCATTGAGATACAGCACTGTAGCAGTTAATAGGCCATTTCCGAGTTCTCTTTTGCTTCAGTGTCAAAATGAGTCTATTAGAGTGAAACCATTGTTATGAAAATGTGTTTTACCTGCATCTTCATTCTCATGCAAAACAAGCTCATTTCCATTGGAATAGTTTTGCACTTAGACTCGTTTTGAAACAGAGGGAAAAGGGAACTCAGAAAGGTCATAAAATTAATATGCTGTAATTGACTTGATTTAGTATCTAATTCTTTTTTGTTTGGTGGGGGTATTAAATTGTTTTCCATTACTGACATTTCATTTAAATTACTACTTTTTGAGGGCTTCGGGGATGCATGTTAGTTTGTTTTTAATGTCAGTTATCATAAATTTTTGATACATGTATATATTTGCTTTGAAAGAGGCTTTTTTAAGGGAGTGGTTTTCTTTTTCAAACATTTTACTTTCTATAACTGAATTAATTTTCTTTTTTGTAAATGAACATTTCAGTAAATGTAGTGTAATGTTATGTTACCAGTGTCACATTGATGGCAATTCTTACCTTGGCATTAAAAATATACCCTGTATCAGTGTTGAATTTTGTCTTATAATCTACCCACAGTGGTTTAATTTGCAGGCTTGTACTTTTGATGGGAATTTAGTGTTGTGATAATCACTTGCAAACTACTTGTTGATATTATTTAATTTTAAATAGGTTTGTAATAGCAAAGTGGTTGGGTTAATATGTCGATAAATTGAGGTTTTTTGCACCTTATATTAGCTACTCAAGAGCTTAAAATAGTTACAATTTTTACAATGCTGACAGAAGTTCTTTTGAATTTATCTTTTTTTAAGTGCGGTTAATTTTACCTTAACTATGTCCACAAATCGCTTCTTTTACACTGAGTACAAGATTAGTGTTTCTTCCATTTGTTATGGTAATTGCTATCCTAATATAACCCCCTTGGGGATTTAAACACCAGCCTAAACAATAGCTTTTGTGATTAGACTGGTTCCAGTTGTTAATTAATGAAGCTTTTTACTGGGAAATGTGGAAATATTGATAGCTTACTTTTCAAGTGGAAAAAGATTAATTGGTTAAGTAAGGACATGTTTGGCACTATAGAAATTGCTCACAAATCAGAAAACAGGCTTAAGCTGAACAAGGGCATGTTTTTTCCTTTCTTTTTGGAGGGTTAATAAACATTAATTGGCTGGCCTGTTGATAATTGTAAGCTGGCCATATAATCTTCAGCCTTCGTCAGCAATTTGCAGTTTGTTGAATGTAAACAATTCGCCCTCTTTGGACATCAAATTTACATATCACCCTTTACAGCCAGCACAACAAGATCTTGAATTGGAATTTTTTGTTTATAATTGCATCCATTTTGTTTAAGTTTCAAGTTAACATTTTCTGCCACATATTGCTCTGAATTAAACAGGCATTTTTTGGTCAGAAATTTGCCCTCTCTGTCCAATGCTTAAAAAAACAGCACAATACTTTTGCATTCCAGTTAAAAACTCACCAGTTCCTATGAGACACAAAGTAATAAATTATGTATGTAGTTTTGTTTGGTTTATGTACATTACAAGCTGATTG
Organism: Blastomussa wellsi; assembly: GCA_947652115.1. NCBI lineage: Eukaryota > Metazoa > Cnidaria > Anthozoa > Scleractinia > Plerogyridae > Blastomussa > Blastomussa wellsi. The sequence goes on from OX393571.1 coordinate 15,345,263, forward strand.
ATAGCTTCTCAGCGGTTCAGCCCAACAGGAGCAAATGAGTTTAAAGCAGCAACTTGTTTCAATGAACTTTTGAATGTTATTTTGGACTTTTGTGCCTTGCCTGTTACATGCGCCTGCAGAAAAGCATGGTTTCCTTGTTTCTTATGTGGACAAATTTGTATAACATTTTATTTTTCCAGAAAAATTTTCTTTTACAGTAGTTGATCAATAGAATTTTGTATTGTTTAGAATTTTGTGTTCAATAAAAGACTTGCATGAATTTTGTTGGCTTTGGATGGAAGCTAGCCCATTAAAGATTTTTGCATTATAATAACACATGTGTATTTCGACTTAATTTATGCAAAACTTTAGGCTTATAGACTTCAAATACAGCTGGCATGAAACAATGGGCCATGTCCATATATGGAGTCATCTCTGGTTCTACCTGAATATCATCCTGAAAGCAAAATATTCAAGCAGACAAAATAGGTGAAGAATGAATTTTAGAGGTTTTTACTCGACTCCATCTCTTCTGGAACTGTTGTAGGGAAGTGTGAAAGCAAAATGTTCAATGGAAAATCCTATAGAACAGAGAATGGGGGTGAAATTCATCGTAACCACCTGGTCCAATGCTAATACTAGAATACAGAAACATGGGAACTGTGGGTTCAAAGAAACAGTCATCATCATGGTATTTATCACTTTATTCTGCTCTTGTCCTACCATTGCTTTCTTTTTTGAATATGCTGTGTTTAGGGGATTTATGTTATCTGTTACAAGCCTCTGCTTACCCAAGAACAGATAGGAAAATACACATAAATTTCCTTGAAAACCTCAGTGTTTAGACTGTTATTCCCTTACTTAAACATGGCTGACAGACTAGTGAAATCATGTATTTGCTGTTGATGAAGCAATAATTTCGCTAGGCTTGATTCCTCTGTTGATATACTGAAACATTTTATCACAAGATTGGCAGTTTATCCGTCAAATCAAAGTATTTTGTACTAAAACATTTGTAGTATTTTCTTCAGAAATAGGTTGATGTGTAATTATAACAGCTAAATTGAATCTGTTCTGAGTGCTGCCTTGTGGCATATGAAGTTATCTAGGCTAACCACAAGATAGAAAACCTTTTTGAGTGCTATTAAACCTTTTCTTTGTGAAACACAGTGTTCTATGTTTAATATCCTTGTGGAAATGGAAGATAGATCTTTATGACATGGAAATTTCATGAAGTTGCAAATGTTGTACATCTGCATATGATTATGCGAACTTTTTATAGACATATAAACATTGGATTATCCATGTACTAGTACTACATGCTAACCTATGGAAAACTTTGACAGTTTTCTATTCTCTCACTTTAGCTGTAGCATTTTTTGTACTGCGATTGTTACACTTCACTGAACACAGCAAAAAGTAATTGCTACAGTATGAATAATGGCCTCTGACAACTATCATGTTTTCTGTTTTCATCATTTGCATTTTGTCAAGAGATTCATCTTTGCTTTGCTTGTTGTTAATGATAGCTCACTACCCAGTTTATACTTCTTCCCAGAGATTCTCATTTTAGGGTTTTTTAGTGTGCTAGAAGATTTACATGTACTGTTAAGTAATGTTTGCTTTAAATGAACATTCAGAGGACCTCCAGTGACATGTAGAGGTTATGCTTATTATCTGAAATTCAATACCAAAACATGAAAAGCATTTTAATTGGGATATTGTGTGTATTTTCAAGGAGAAATTCTTCTCTCTGGGACTTCAGAGAGACATTGGTTTGATACACGTACACCGTCCTGTGTAAAAAAACTGAAAACTAAAATGGTATGTAGTGACTGATGAAGACTCCATGTTATAAAGCTGGGCTGTTTTGAATATCTTGAAAGCATTTTATCCCCAGTGTAAGTAAGGATTATTTTACTGTAGATTTAATCTATATTTTATTGCTGAAGAATGTACCTAGATCTTTTGATTCATTCAGTGGGTTGAGTTCTAAAGGCTCAAACTTTCTTGCATATGATCAAAAAATACCTTTTTTGCAAATTGTTACACACATGCAGTCTTTGTTTATTACAAGATAAAAATAGCATTAGGTAGATTTGTGCTGGAACTACTGTAAAAATTTATTTATCTTCATTTATTTTGTTGCCCAGTGTGCCAATTTCTATAGTCTCGATGCTCATATACATGTACATGTATACGTGGATCTTATTTTTGATATCTGATGCACGATTTCATAACTTTAGTATTATTTATTCTACATCCTGTTTTAGAAACATTTGCATTTAACTATTGCATCTAGTTATATATAGTTTCAGATGATCAAATTGTGCTTTGCTAATTCCTACCATTGTTGACAGCTGTAGATATATCCATGATGTACAAATGTATATTATTCTAGAGATCTCCACCTTTTTCAAGCAGTTAACACTGCCGACTTAATGTATGTATCTTTTTCATTTGCTGTGTACCTTTTTATTGTTCAAATCTAACTAAAATATTATATATTTAAAGCTTTAATGTTCTGTGTACAGTCAGGACCTACGTACATGTACATGTTGTGCAAAATTTAAACAGGATTTCAGAATGTGTTTAATTTTCATCTTGTTAAACCTTGACTAGTACAAGTGTAAAATGTATTTGTAACAAGATTTGTAAAAGCAAGCATTTGCTGTTTAAATGTGTGTGTTTTTTTCTCAGTTCTATCCTTAATTTGCTAGAAAAGATTACTGTAAAACAGGCAAATGCTATTAACAGAATTTCAATTTAACATAGATTATTACAGGGTGATTTTTCGTTGTCGAGGTATTTCTTTGTTGAAGTAAATTTATCCAAGACTGTTTATAATTTATGTAAAATGCACTGAACTTCCATGTGAGCTTACATATTATGTATATTTGCTGCAACATGACGTATGTGCAGTAAGTTAATGTATTTTGGGAATATTAGTTATTTATCAGGTTGATATTAAAAACTATTTGTACTATTCTAGGGAAGGCATGTGTAATGTAAATTGTGTCCTCAGCTGATTTACTGTGTACAAATTGTCACGAACTTCATTTGCCGTGTATATGTTTATACAATACAATAACTCTAACAAATTCTAAAAAATTACCAAATATCTTTAGCCAGCATTTTCGCTATGCAAGTGAAGTCCATACAATTCATATAACACGAGGTATGCTTCAAAAAGTAACTTCTACAAACCATGTTTCAGAACCAACATAGGAAAGCAAACAACAGCGGCTATGGCAACTGAATTGTGGCAACAGCTCCCTATACATGTAAAAGACCTTATAACTATCCTAAAAAATTAAAAGAACACTTGTTGACTGAACAATTAACATAATGAAATTATTTTATATTAATCATATGGCCATGTACTATGATGACTGTTTTCTCTTCTTTTTTGCCATCTATGTGCTTTTTTTGTGGTGTGTGTATTTCTTATGATGTTGTGTGTGTCTAGTTATTGTGATGTCCTATACATTCGAAGCTACTTTCCAAGAACTACCCGCTAGGCATTTCCTTCTATGTAATAATATTTAGTTTAAATTGTAATTGAATATTCTACGTTTTAAGTTGCTAATTATTTAATAAGTTTGACAAACCCTGTAATGGAAGTGTGAATACAGTGTTGTTGTTGTTGTTGTTAACAAAAAGATGTTTCGCCTTCTCAATTCAACACTGTACACCCCAATAGCTGCACAACCATGTTCTATACAAGAGATCTTAGGAGACAGGGACAGTTAATGAGGCAGAAGGAAAGTTGGAAATGCAGGAAAATATGGGCAAAAAACTGCTTGTGTTTGGAAACATTTTGCTTCCAGCAGCTTTCAGTGTTCCCATAAAAGGAAAAATTGTAACCATTGATTTCAGCAATTTACATGTTGTTTACTGAATACTGTATGTGTTATGTGAGTTGCAAACAGAAGCTTTTCCTTAGTTTTCCCTAGCTTTTATTTACTTATTTATTTATTTATTTGCTACACATAAGAGAGGGAATGTCTCCTCAGTTAACAAATTACTTTTGCCATGTTTACATAGCCTTATCTAAACACAAGGGGGTTTGGGAGAATTTGAGACATTTATGCAAACCCATGACTGCATCTCGAGTTTGCATAACTTTCGAGAATTATCCCAAACCCCCGACAGTTTCTTTGCTAATGATTTTTCCGGCAGTTTCAACTTTCCTTTGCCTCACTAACTTCCCCTTAGTCTCAAGCATGTACACTTAACAAAAAATATCCAGATCAAATTATCCGCAGCTCGCATAATAGAAATGTTAATAATTCTTTTAATTATAATAGTTATGGTCTTTATTCTTTGTGGACAGCTTTCCAAGGAAGCGTGAACGAACAAAATATTCTTCTCAAGGTGAAGACTCAGTTGAGCGATCCGATGGAGACAGGCTCACCCTTCCAGTTCCCACACAGCGACGGGAGTCATTCCTGTACAAATCAGACAGCGAATTTGAGCTGGCATCCAAATGTGTTACATCAAGGCACCATTCTTTCAGCGAGGGGTGAGTGGATCATTTGTGTTATCTGATATATATAATTTACACTACTCAATACCCAGAAGCATTTGCCATTGTATTTCCCTTGGAGATTCAAGTAATTGGGATTACTGTAGATAGTGTGATTCCATACTTTTCAAGAAGCAAAGAATCATTGATGTACATGTATGACAGGAAACCTTAATTTTACCCAATCCTTAGTACATTCTTGAAAGTCAAGTCAACTCCAATAAGCATTGACTAATGCACAAAACATTATCTAGAGCAGTTTTCACTTGACTGTCATTATGTAAGTGGTGTAGATGATGAGATCAAAGATAATTGGTAACGAATTAACAATTAACCTTCATACTAACACATATACCTCCATTCCTCAGAGTCGCCAGATTCAGTTCTTCCCAAGAAAACCTTACACTGTAGGGTGCCATTAATTTGTGTTGCATTTCTAACTTAAGCCCAGTTTCCACTGAACACTTGAGTACAGTCTTTGCTGCTGTCCGAGAAGAATGGCTGGACATGTCTTACACCGAAACACATTTCTCCGTACCTATTCTGGTCAAATTACTTATTATGCTCCAAAACTGCAGAGTTACTGTACTTTTACAGCATACACAATTCAAGTTCACAGATCTAAGTGCAATTTGATTACCATTGTTTCTGACATCCAAGTCATCACTGTCAACAACAAACAAAACAAAGAAAACCCTTTTCACCGTTTACCAGCCTTGCTAACACGTTTTGATGTAAACCTTTCGCATTTTCAAGTTTAAAATGCTCCAAAAACATCAACAACTTTATTCACACTATTTAGGCCTTTCAAATAGAGAAATTAAGAAAAAAAAATACAGATCAAAAGAAAACATTATATAACTAGCAAATACATATAAAATTATATTAAATACGTGTGCAACAGCTGAAGTAGCAGAGCTTTCAAGCATTCCGTTCTAACAGCGCCCTTGCATGTAGTCTGAGTTTGAAAAAATAAGTGACCTGATTGGTGGAAAACAACAATCCAGCCATCTTTTTGGGGAGCAGTCTGGAATCATTTCCCAAACAGCACCTTGTAATTAGGCCCAATTCTATCCTTGCTTGTTGTAATTCACTTCTTAACAAAACCAGATATCTCCACCTTAATAAATTATTTTATTTACAGTGTAACACCTTAATAATAGTAATTTTGGCATATTAGTAAATTACATGTATTTTTAAGTGTGCTTTATTAGACATCTTAGTGTGTAACAAGTAGGTTACTCACCCTTGATTTCTATCATTGATAGTCAAGAAGAAAGCCAGGGCTCAAAGTTTATTTTTGTCTTTGGGAGCACTTTTGCTACCAGGTGTAAATTTCTAGGCGCACTACCAAAATTTTAGGCGCACAGCTAAAAATTTTTGGAGCACAGCTTAAAATACGGGTGGCACCAAAAAAAAATCAGAAAGCTTCAGACGTTGTATAAGTAAAAATTTATTTGCATGTTATCTTTTATTTTGAACGAACCTGTGTTTGCTCCCACCTTCAGGCTACTTCTCTACATTGGAGATAACAATAATACTGTTGCGTTTGTTTTTAATTTAACTTTCTCAATCTCAAGAAGTATTACACTTCATGGTATGTTCAAGGCAACAGAAAAATTCTGCATTCATTTCCTTTGACATTAACGTGAATAGCTAAGAAAATATACACTGTCAGTTTACTGCTCACAATACACTTTTAGTTTAAAGCTGATACAGACTTGTACGTAGAACCACGTCGTTAATACAGCATTAACTCGACCATTCGTGTTTAAAATTGCTGCATCATTGACTAAGGATGAAGATCCATGCATTGGGAAGGCTTTACAGTATCGGCAGCGCATTAATTCTTTTTCTGAATCCCATTCAAGCCATTTGAATTCCTTCAGCCATGCCCCCTGAAACTGGTATACTTTTCTTTCTTTTGTCTCTGGCTTGTCCTCTTTATCTTGGACTAAAGCAGTATCATTGGAGCAGGACGCCGATGAAGTTTTCGAGTTCGAAGCTGAAGAAGAAGGCACCGGCCGGTTGTTTAATAACAAATTATAGTTATGGAAATAAGCGTTTCGTAAGAGAATAAGTTACATTGTTGACGGTACATTGACTTAACTGAGATACAGTTATACAATACAATACAATACTTTATTATTCATTGTTTTATTTAAATTGTTATCACCTTGAAGAAAAAAAGTCTGTTAACCCAGGTTGTTTAGACATTCTTGCCTCTGGCTTGACCTCTCGTCTGGTTAACTCGATTGCCGTGAAGCACGTGTTTAAAAGGTGGCCTTCAATTTCGTGTGTTAGCGGAGTCTTCACAAAACCGAAATGGGCTGGGATGGAATGAAAACATGGAGCTCCGAGTTCGTAGAAACCACAGTGGAAAAAGACAAATTAAACACACGCTGATGCAAGGAAAATGATGTAACTTTATTGTTTGGAGTCTGATTATGTCATACCTACGATTGAACTTATTATTTCAAGCTTCGGAGTCATTTTAGGATGATTAGGTGCGCAAGTGCGATCACACATGAATTTTTAGGCGCACAATTAAAAATCTAGTTGCATTTTGCAGCCAGTTGGTCGCTAACTTTGAGCCCTGAAAGCTAAGACTGTAGATAATATAATTTATGAAACAATATGGCCCATGGGCTTTTAGAAATATGCAGAACTTAACCCAGTGATGCTACACACTAAACTGTGTATACGTACACTATATAAGGTTTCAGCCTGCTAATGATGAAAATGGTTCACTCTGAAAGAATGCTTTACAGCCATTGTGGTGAATGTTTAAAGTAGAAAATTAATGAATTATATACTTTCAGTTTATGTGCACAGCAGGTGTGTATTAATTAATATTTCCTGTTTTTCAGAACTCGAGTAGAAGAGTTAGTTACTCCTTTTGCGCAGGTTTGTTACCCTCTATTTTTTATTTTAAAAATAATCCAGATAAATATTCATCGTCTTCCTCCATTTTGACAACAAAACATAACTAGAATACAAGAGAATGGTTACGATAACCTTATTTGGTATGACTTTGTCTTCTAAATGTGGTCATTAGTACAGAGTATTGGGCTGAAAATCACTTTAGCAAGGCAAAAATTAAAATATTGAAGGAAAGCGTATTTCATCGGCTTGTGAATTTGTTTACTGTGCAATTTTGGAATCTCATTGTGAGACCGTGAGATTGCCCAAAAACCGTGGGTCTAACGGCAAAACCGTGGGCCTTGGAAGGTCTATCACAGTACACAATGGAATGTTTGTGTGTAATACTGGGCATGATCCATTGGACCAAAATTTCCGGAAATTCCGGTACAGAATCAAATGGAACGGTCATTTTTGAAAAGTTTGGACAACCTCTTGAGGTAGTCCATTTTTCCGGAAAATTGGAAATTCCAGAAATTGTCTGTTCCATTTGACATTTCCACTCAGTTTTGTTTCTCAAGCTGCTGGATATAGCTCTTGTCAAGACACTAAAGTCACAAAAGATGATGGCGTGATGCTTCTTCTTCTATGCCTCTTCGCCTCACGCGACTAAACATTATTTCCTTGATATGTTTCAATTTCTGCGGCAATAACTTTTGTACGGAGAAAAGTTTGTTCGTTTCTTCTGTCTATATTTCGAACCATTGAAGCAGCTCGCTGGTTTTACTCTGCCCTGGTTGTTCTGCACGATATTTTCTGTTACCGTAATTTGTAAGAGGCAAGCAAGAGTTGGACTACAAACCTTCCATTTTGACGTGACCTGTTTGTTCAAGAGGAAAATACCAAGTCCAAACCGGAAATTTTTAGCCCAATGGATCTCGCCCACTGTTGAATATACAGTGGCTTTCCTTTATTCTGATTGGTCATGATATGATATTTTCTATGGCATGCTATAAACTCCAATAGTGATGCATTAATGTTTCTTCCTTGGGCTTTAATGTAAGAACCACTTTTACATGTATAGTAATAGTAATATTATTACTGAGTTAGCTGAACATTTATTTTTATGTATTTTATTTTATCATTGGTATTTATTTATTTGATTTCTCTTCTTTCCAGATTCTCTCAAGTTTGAGAAATGTTAGAAACAATTTTATGTCACTGACCAATGCTAAAAAGGAAAAGTGAGTTTTACTGGAATTATCCAGCTATTGACTTTGTCAAGTCAATGCTACCGTTTTAAAAATTCACATGGTACAAAATCTGGCATGTTTTGACGGCAAGCTACATGTACATGCACTGAGGCATCCACTGATAAACACCCAGACTATCATTTAATGATATAATTTGGTTTTATCAACTGGGTTGATAATGTCAATTGGCCACCGTAAAGAGATTCAAGAGCTGACGTTTTGAGCGTTAGCCCTTCGTCGGAGCGAATCCGACGAAGGGCTAACGCTCAAAACGTCAGCTCTTGAATCTCTTTACGGTGGCCAATTGACAGTATCAACCCAGTTGATAAAACAAAATTATATTGTTATACTTCCCACCGACGCAGCACCACAGTTTCTTTAGAAACTTACCCCCTCCTGTCATTTAATGATTTCACATAATGGAAATAGCTGTTTGTTGCATTACATGTATCTGTAATTATTAATTTTGCAACAAATTCACACAATAACTTTTATTGTAGTTAATATGACTGTGCCAAAATGTCATTTCTGATTGTTCTGGTTTGGCTGTAATTACCATACCAAAGTGAAGAAAAGTGCAATGTACTCTGTGATCAGTCATGTGAAATGCATAACATTAGGAAATTAAATAACATGCTTTGCATTTTGTTCTAAAGACTTGGATCACTTAACTCTAAACTGAAAGCACTTGATTCAAAACTAGATACCCAAAGTTTTTGAGCTTTAATATTGAAATGAGTTGTTCAGTTCTCAAGCCACTGTCAACTTATGTTTGACTGGTGTTCTAACTTTCAGCACTCCAAGGTGTGACCACTTTGGTTGCCATGGCAAGTGAAAACAAAACTTTGTTGATTAAGTTTGCCTAGCCCAGTGCAGTGCAAAGGAGTTGTTAGGCATCAACCTTTTGCAGAATAAGTACTAAGCCAAACAAATTCAAATTAAATTGTATTTCTTGCTTCAGAAGGAGAGGATCTGTAGGATCACACATTTTACGAAACAACAATTTAGCCCAAGATGCACTTAATGGCTCTGGAATGTCTTCAGGTAATGCAAGTTCATTACATAGTAATTATTTATCTGTTTTGTTTGATCAGATGAAGGAGTGTGTGGAAAAAAGACGGACAGAAGTAACTTACTGGAATAATAACACAGCAATTTTCACACTCCAAGAATCATTGCTTTTTGCAAACTGCTGTTTCACAAATGTACATGTAATAATCTTATATAGCTCACCGATTCACTTCTGTGCACTCTCATGGACAAAACACATCATGTGGTACAACGTAAAGAACAGCGGTCAGACATTAAAAATAATTATTATTGTATGATTGATATGTATAATTACATGTATCACACAGTGTACCCTGTCTTATTTGATGTCAATTTCCAAATTTATAAGGATTGTAAACAAATAAACAAGATCTCTTTCAAGTTTGCATTTTAATCAAACAAAAGTCCCAAAATTATGCCAAACAATCACCTTGCATTTATTTCACCTGCATTTATGTCACAGTTATTACTGTTCATGAGCATGTACGGTTTTTTACAGCAGTAAAGTGCATTGTGGAAATTATTTTGTGGGTAATAATTTAAACATAAAATTTTTTTAAACCCCTTTCTGGCTGACTGGTATTTGGGTGAAATATTGTTGTCTAAATTTCCCGGTCGCTCTCTAATTTTTGCTGTTTTCATTCACTGCTTATGTTTCAGGAAATCTTAAAGAAATTTATTTATTTTCTTTTCAAGGTTCTCTTCACTTACCACGAGATGATGGCTATCAAAAGGTAGCTTGCTAGATATTGTAATTTATTTTTTGGATGTTATCTGTTTTTAACATTCAGTAATAACTTTATTCTGGGCGTCACAGTGGCCTAATGGTTAGTGCACTCGATGTAACGGTATGGTTTCAATTAAGGAGGGATCATTGCGTTGTGTTTTGGGCAAATATGCTTTACTCTCTCACAGTGCGTCCTCCACCCAGGAGTATAAATGGGTACCACTGAATTGTTGGGACAACCTGACAGAATGCTGCGGAGTAACTTGGTGATGGACTATCACCTTTTTCAAGGAGAGTAGCCATTCTCCCCCTGGATTGGATGCTAGTCCATCACATGCTACAGGAACTGGAGTGGGTAGCAAGGTTGCACATGTATGGTGTGCTATCCTTTGAGAGAACAATAGAACCAACAGCAGGAATGATGCTGCTGGCCCCCAAAACATTAGCAACACCTACACTAGAGGGCCAGCAGAATTACAAGCATACACTGTATGAGAAGAGCTGCACTAGTGATTGGGATGCTTGCTTTAAATGCATGTATTCTGTACATCCCAAGGTTGGCATGCACTTTGAAATTTGAGTATTCCTGTTTTTGGGCACATTAATTGCTTTGATTGGTTCAATATCTGCAATGCTAAGAGCCAATAAAATGATTTTTACTATTTGCTCTTTCTGCTGGCATTAAAAGCCATATGCATTCTTGTTTATGTGGATGCCCCTGGTTGGATTGACCTAACTTACTTGACATACAGCCATATCCCAAGGGGGGTATAGAGCAAGACTTTGTCGGATTGTGTCACAAGTAAAAGATTTGCAGCAATGGGCAAGAGCATCTTACATTTATAATCGAACATAGCTCATAGTACATACTTGTTCCCATACTGGAAGTCATTCTTTGTTATTTACTGGTTTAATTTAATTTCTTCTGTTATTTGTTTTTTAGTTGGCTAACAATACCCTTGATGAACTGGACTGGGTGTTGTATCAGCTGGAAACATTGCAGACTCACACATCCGTCAGTGAAATGGCATCCAATAAGTTTAAGAGATTATTAAATAGAGAACTTAAAGACTTTTCCGAGAGCAACCAGTCTGGAAACCAAGTGTCTGCCTGGGTATATAACACTTTTACAGGTAATTGAAATACTTGATGTTAAGAAATGTCCTTGGCCTGTAAGCAGGCTCATGTTTGGTGCGGAAGTGGCAAATCTTCCACATCAGATTCCAATCTCGTAACCAGAGCTGCTTCTTCCGATCCTCTTAGCCAGCTGGGCCTGTACATGAGGACCAAGTGGCTCTAGGGACACATTTGATTGGCTAGAATCTAACAAAGGGAGTCCAGTCAAATCATGTGTCCTCGGAGCCTTGTGCACAGTCCCAGCCAATTAAGAGGGACAAGCGGCTCTGTAGACACCTCCTTGCCAGATCGGTTTGCTTGCAGACTCCCTCTTTGCCGTTGAGACTGCTCGCAGACTGAAGTGTTCTCCTTACTAATTCCCATACATGCACATTACTCTTAATGTTAGTCCAGAAATTTGGTTTTTCTTCAATACAATATCTCATAGTTGCAACATTGATTTTGTCATCATACACATGTAAGTGCTTGGCAAGGTATTGATATTGCAAAGACAAGTAGACTTTGACAGTTATCATTGTATTGCCATAGACAAACAGCTGGAGGTTGATGCCGTCCCGGGTACAAAGTCCAAAAGAGAGGGAATTCGTGCAAGATCACGGTCCATGGTAAATGGTGTTCGAAAGCTTACTAGACTTCACAGCTTTAGTGGGTCTGTACCAAGGTGTGTACCTGCAAATACCAATTAACTATTAAACATTTCTTTTCTGCTGGACAATCCAATAAAAAAGTAAAGCCTTTTTAGCTAACCTGGCTCATGGCTGTGGGCACTTAACTCCAGTTTCTATTGCATGAAGCGGCTCAGAGTATCGGTACCCGCCTGGATGGGATGCTAGTCGTTCACAGGTTACTCCCCAGCATTCACAGAGATTCACAGTGAGAGTAAAGTGTCTTGCCCAAGAACATGACACAACGACCCTGGACAGGCCCTGAACCTGGACAATTCGATCTAGAACCCACTCAAGTGCACTAACTATTTGACAACCTTGCCACTCACTTGCGACATCCAACAGAATTACCGAACATTCAGATCAAGTAACATTGTTTTTGTTTTGTGATTGATTGATGAATAATTTCATCAATTAGTTGATTGATAGATGGCAGTATTGATTTGAATTTTATTTTTGCTGACAGTGAGTGTGTTTAACTCAATATTTCCTCCTCATTTCCTTTGTAGATTTGGGGTTGAAGTATCTAATGAAGCCGAATTAGCAAAGGTGAGTTTTCTTTGCCATGAAAGTTGACAACCTCGTTCCCAGGGTCTCTCTCTTCCTGTCCCCTGGAGCGAGAGAGAGGGTTGCTTCATTCTGTGCTGTGAAATTTTTTATTTCCAGGAATATGATGAATAATTAAAGATACCAATAAAGCTCACAAACCCTATGTGTGCAAGGCATAAAGGCCAGGACAGTAGGCAACAAGTCTCAGTGACTGGTCTCTATGGCAGGTCACTCCTTACTGCTTTCAAAACAGGTTTCTGTAACAAGACACATGCAGTGACAAGTTGCTGCACGTTGTGGCCGCAATCACTCGCACAAATTCAAACTGGTTTGAATTTGTGCGAGTGATTGCAGCCATATCTGTGACAGCAGCCAAAAGTTCACCGTGTCACACATAGCAGACTATTTCAGTGACTTGTCCACGCAAAGTGTTGGCTGGAGTGTCTTGGCCTCAGTCTACAACAATCAAATTGTTTTGTTTATGTATACTTTTTTTGTCCAGATTCTAGAAGAAATCAACAAATGGACATTTGATGTGTTCAAATTACATGATCTAACACAAGGGCATCCCTTGCTTGCTGTAACATACACAATCCTGCAGGTAATCACATTCTTAAAGACATGTCACCTTTGTCACAATTTTAATTTGCTAAAGTGAAGGATAAGGATACACTGTAATTGGCCGAGACCGCAGTTTGCTGTAGTTTTACGCAGGCTCTCGAATTTATTCAGGACTCCAAATATGGGTGCTTTCTTGGGGTTGTGGATCACCAGATGACGTCATCTTTATCAGGCCACACTCACTTTACAAAATCTGTATTTGAAAATTTTATGGGGTCTCACCTATTCTCTTCATCAAAGAGGTGTTCATGAATTTGCAATTACAGGGACCGCAAACCAACAGTTTTTGACTTAAATTATGTAAGACGTCATACACGCAAACCGATGACGATCAATCAAAATCTGTCGGTGAATTTGTTGGTACCATCGAGGGGAGCTTGGTGGAGGGGGTGGGTGAGAGTTTTAAAGGGGTGTTTACTTAAGAAAATTAAAGTTCGTATCTACAAATCTTTTCATCTTTGATTTGTTGCAGGCCAGAGATTTATTAAAAATATTCAAGATAAAACCCACTACGTTTATTAACTATATGGCGTCTGTCGAGGTAAGAATTGCCTTAAATAGGTGATTTAATGTGACAGAGCCACCTAAATGGCATTACACAGTAGCTTTGTTATCGAGGTGCATTAAAGCAGATAAATTGTATTGTGTGTGGGGGGGGGGGAGGTCTCATCAGACGGTTTTCACGGATTCACAGATGTAGTGGGAAATGCTCAGAGATGTTAGCAATAATAAAGCAGCTCTGTAAAATATGCAGTGGTAAATAAAATATCCATATCATAAAAATATCATTTTTTTCTTTGATTTTACAGAATCACTATTTAAAAGATGTCCCTTTCCACAACTGCACGCACGCTGCGGATGTAACGCAAACGTCTCACACGCTTCTTTCAGCGCAAGCTTTCGAAGTAAGTGTGCATCGCGTGTTGTGGAGTCATTTATAAATCTCACTATCGTTCCTAGATGTTGGTGGGTAAGCTCGCTGTCAAGTTGCCATTTTCTATGCCTTTATCTATTTCATTTACTTTTTATGAAACAAGTTTGAGAACTGTTCGCCAGAGTAATTTCCTGTGTCCATAAGAAATGAAGATCCGATGTTCAAATGTGAAACTAGAAAACGGAGTTAATGAGAAGACTATTTTAGTACTTGACCGGGAAAAAAAAGAAAGCTTTCCAAGTCAAGCGCGCGGGAAGTGGGCTGTAACCTTAGTAACAAGCCGTGCAATGGTGGATGGTCATTGATTAACATTCACAGTTAACTGTGCACTGTTGCCTTGTGACGTCATAGAATTTGCAATGTTGCCCGCTGAATGACTTGGCAGGAAAAGGTTTTATTGTTCGATGTCATGTGACTTTGAAGTAGCCAAGAACGCATTATTAGGGAAAAATTTCAGCTAAATTATATAATTTACGAGCTCTGCTACTTTCCGTTTGTCTTCAGTCTGTCTTTACTGATCTTGAAGTCCTCGCCGCCATCTTGGCTAGTGCTGTTCATGATGTTGATCACCCAGGAGTCAACAATCACTTCTTAGTGGCAACAAGTAAGCATACCATGAAATTCCAAAAATTAGTCTTCGACTTTAATATCTTTTGTTCAGGGAGGCACAGTGGCCTAAAGGAGCGACCTCACAGTTTTTGTCTTTTGAAAAATTTAGCCTAAATTTGTCAAATTCGTCAGTTGTAATCCGTCTCAATTTCTCCATCCATAACCTTCCGTGTTCCTTTTTGATTTAGTGTCACTTCTTTGCTGTGTTTCTTCCTCAGTAAGCTATTAGTTTTAGGTTTCCTACGTTTTAAGGGTAATTTGGTTCGTCGCAAAAAGTGACTCAAAATATCGTGAAATAGCTCCTTTAACGGTTAGTGCGCTGGACTCTTAGCCTGTGAATAGGCCCTTGCTAGACGGGGTTTGGTGGGCGGCATCTCCCTTCTCTCGCTGTCCCCATTCTTCATTCTTCCCGCCCATCCTCGCCAGCGAGGCTGTTCACAACCTACTAGACTCTGGATCAAACAGTCAGGGTTCGAGCCCTTTCCGGGGCACTGTGTTGTGTTCTTGGGCAAGACACTTTACTCTCCTTTGTTCACCCACAAGTATAAATTTTGATTGGAAATTTGCATTTCTTTGTCAACAGATTCTGAAATGGCGCTGATGTATAACGACGAGTCCGTTCTTGAAAACCACCACTTGGCCGTTGCATTTCAACTTTTACAGCATGAAGATTGTGACATTCTTGAAAATCTTACGAGAAAAGAAAGGCAGACGGTGCGGAGAACAATAATTGAAATGGTAAGATTGCGCTTTGGGAGTAGCATCAGCATCAGAGTGTGCGTTACATTATTATTACGTTACATTTTTTCGTCCTGTCTCAAGATCGAAACATAATTTCTCCGTATTGATTTTCATACACTTCTTTTAATGTAAGAATTTAGTGATAAATCAAGACAATAACTCTTAGCTGATGGTTTCCTTGGTTCTCTTTACTTGTCTCCCTAACAATACAAACACATTCAAAGGAGAAACTATGTATTCATTCCGTTTATTTTCTGGTCAGGTACTCGCTACGGATAACGCCAAACACATGAGTCTCCTGGCTTCTCTCAAGACTATGGTTGAAAGTAAGAAAGTAGCGGGCAGCGGAGTGTTGTGTTTAGACAATGGAACCGATAGATTGCAGGTGGGTACTTAAGCTCTTTTTTTTAAACCAGATTAAAGGACCCTAGTCAGCCTCCGCCATTTGCGATGCCCTAAAATTATGAAATTTTTTGGTGAAACGAATCCAATATATTAATAATAATGAAAAAAAAAAAAGAAAAAACGAATAGCTAAACTTACTCGTCATTTAAAGCTTCCATAATTAACAGGGATACTTATATCACATGTGTAGAATTATAGCATGAGAAGGAAAAGTCCAAAACCTGTTATTAAACCGTGCTGTTGTTTCCTATGACAAGTGTTACAATCCATAAACGTAGTTTGTTTGCCTAATTAAATTTCAATTTGACGGTTTTCATTTTTTTCGGACAACGTTACTGCAATTAGGTGTATATTGACATTGGATCTGTTGTTTTTGTTTATTTTGTTTATAGGTTCTCAAGTGTCTTGTACACTGCGCTGATCTTAGTAATCCTGCTAAGCCTCTTCCTATGTACAGAAAGTGGGTTGACAGACTGATGGAGGAGTTCTTTAGACAGGTACGTTATGCTTCTAAATGGTTCTAGATATGTTGTTTTCCTTGCAGAAATTAATCCTGTCATCTTGACCTTTTCGCCTTCACAGTTCACCCATTTATGCCCTTTCCTCTTCTTTCCACACTCCTTTTCTCTCGTTCTCATGACATTTCCTCACCATTCCGTTGCGACCTTTGGATTTACCTAACTTGAGGTCAGTTCAATGCTGAACTTAACTTGACTTGGGAGGCGTAATAGCCTAATGTCTAGAGTGCGGACTCGATCCAGAAGGTTTAAACTACTATGACCCACTGTAAAGCGAAGCAAGCATAAACCAATCTGTTGGGACGAAGATTTACGTAGTAGATAAATATGAGCGGGAGATCTGTATGGCGAGCCGATAGGCGAGCCATTGTAAAGCCAGGGGTTTAAAAACAAGGCTGCGGGTGCCGAAGTTCCACCGGCTACTTGAGTAATTATGCAGCCGGCTACTCTGGTCATAACAATCAGCTTGTGACCAACAAGCTCACTAAGAACAGCCGCCTACTCTACCAGTCGATGACACCTACTTCAAAAATCCCTGTAAAGCCCATACAGATCGGACGCACATATTTTGTCCTACTTGTGAAATCAAAACAATAAATTGAATGGAAAGTATTGTTATTCGATTCCATTGTGCTTTGCATTTTAATCAGTAGAGATCTGTATCAAAAGTTAATGAATACTAATTAGCTGAGCAGGAGTTTGTATCAAAAGTTAATTCTTCTCTTGATTTGTTTTGGGGTTTACAGAGTATTCATGTGACCTAAATAGTACCTTTTCATTGGATCTACTTCTTTTGAATTATTAATGAATTTTACAAAGTGAAAATAAGATATTTAATGTGAACTGTTTATTTGAAACAATCAGGGTGACAGAGAGCGAGACATCGAAGGAATGGAAATCAGTCCGATGATGGATAGACACAATGCCTCTATAGAAAAGTCCCAGGTGTGTACCAGTTTGAATTCGCTTTGGACGATTTTAAAGATTTCTGGGCATCGAAAAAGAAACTGTGAATCAGACTGAAACGCCAAACCTGCCATCCTTCCTGTTGAGGTGTTTCTTTTGGGATGGCATACACCTGTAAAAGGAGGAGTGATTTTTTAGATTTAAGAAATCTGCTAATAAGTGGAATGTCGTTACTATTTCGTAATTCTCTCCCATCTTCCGTACCGGCTTAAAAAGTTAGAACAAGAAAGGGGCTGTTTCTCCGAACGAAATGTCAGATTTATTCTGGTGAGACCAAACGAAAAAGGGTTTGCTTAGGCAGGAAGATCTGTTGAGGGATAGAGAGTGTCTCTACCGAGTCCCTTTTGACGTGAAACTCGTGAATATTTATTTTGTCGTTAGCAATCTGTATACTTAAAAAGTGATAGATGGTTTAACTCTGTTTGTTTCTCGTCTCCCTCTACTAGGTGGTGTTTATCGACTTCGTCATCCAACCGCTCTGGGAGACCTGGGGAGACTTGGTACATCCCGACGCCTCTGAGATCCTGGAGCGCATCGAGGACAACAGATACTGGTACAACGCGCAGGTCCCGAAACACGAGCAGGAGAGGAAGCCTGGGGAGCACAGCTCATCTGGCAGAGAGAAGCGTGTCAGTTGGCAGGGGACAAGAAAGGAGGCTATTGATCAGTCTGAACCTGAAACGTCAGGTGAGTGTGATCAGTGTGGAGTTTCTCTTAACTGGATCTGCAAAAAAACTAAACGCAGAGTTTATGAGAATACACGAGCTGATGAAGTCCCTTGTTTCTTTGTAAATGAGTCATACACATTCTCGTCCCAAAGCCGGCTGGGCCTGTGCACGAGGAACAAGTTGCTCTCTAACGAGGGAAGCGCGGGAAAACTTAACAGGTGGTACACGCGGGAAAACATGTAACAGGCGGCATGAGCAGAAAAGTATCTCTGTTGTGATTTGTTTAAGGCACTTCGCACGAGTTTGAGTAAGCCAATCTGCAATTCTAAACTCGTCCTCTTTCATTTTAGTTGCCCACTAACGGAGATACGTTTGCTCTCTCGCAAACAGATGATGATTGCGAGAAAAGATTGCAGAGACTAAGAGAAGTGGCCGCCATCAAGTCTGGTGATTTGACCAAGTACGCGAGCAGTAGTCGCAGCTGCGAAGCGGACGACGAGTTTGACGACGAGGAAGAAAAAGGCGGGGACGAAGAAACGGACCAGGCAGATCAAGAAGACCAAGATGAAGATGACGACACTGGAGAAACCAACAAGGACTAGAGTCGTTCAATGCGAGGGAAACTGCAGGCAGAATTTCCATCTGGAGCGATGTAGTGGGAATTTCCTACAGATTTCCAATGAGAAATTTGTATTAAGAAGTTTAAATTCTGCAAATTGAGTATCGGAAGGCAGTAGGAAAAGGCAATGAGGATTGGAAGAGTGGATTTCAAGTTTACGTCGGAGACATCGAGGCGCGTAATAATGGACATTGATAAGCGCACATTGTTGCTCATGATGAACTGGAAGTGATACACTGCTTTGACGTTATTGGGTTTCACTACAGGAAATTGTAACAACACTTTTAACAAGATTTTACTTTATGGTATTGCAGCAAACAACGGCAGAACGACGTTTCAAAGTGACCTCTGATTTCTGTCCTTGACGTCGTAATAAATGGCATATGTGAGAGTATTAATTTAAACGGAACTCGCCTTTTGGTTTCACATCAAGAAGGGAAATCTATTTCTGCTGACTCAAGCGCGAATCTTGGAATTCTGGGAAATACTTGTGTGAAGTCTCAAGTCAACCTGAAGTCCAGCTTCTAGTCCTCGGTAACCTTAAACCGTTGGCTCAAATTTTAACTTAAATATTGTATTTATTTTACTTGTACAGAAAAACAAATGTTAATATCGGTTTTGTATTTAACCCTATCACGGACCTTAAACAGGACTGCAAGCCCCAGGCAAATGAATCACGGGGTAAGACCGATCTAAAATTGTATTATAGTACTGTACAAATTGTGAATAGGCACTCTGCGCCAAATTGCAAGCCCTAAATCAAACAAATCCTGAAAGACTATTATTGTTATTATCATTATTAAAGTGTACAATGTGTTACGAACGTCGATTACATTAATTATGGTGAAAATTTATCGGAGAAATTAAATTAGAATTATGCAATGCCAGTCTCAGTTCATAATAAAAAAATACACTGATATTCTGTTTTGTTGCTGCTGTTTCTGTTGTGTTTTGTGTTTGTTTTTGTCTGGTTTGGTTCTCGCTAGCTCTAGCTCTCGACTCGTAACCCCTTTTGCTTGTCACGCAGGTTTCCCGCTAATGAAAAGGAAAGATTGCGTGATGAGTCACGAGAACGGCTCTTGCATGAAGACTTTAAACGTGATTATCAGCTCCAAAAGTACGTTATGCGTCAGTTACAAGGAAACGAAAAAACAACAATTAACAGACGTTTTCCATGACTTTTTAAAGGCAAAAAATAAATGAACAAATAGAAAAGCAAGCAAGCAGGTTTGGTTTGGTAGTGCGGCAACATCAAAAAAGTTTTCATACTTTCTCGCTATTCTGAATTTTTTTTAGTTCCATTCAATTAGCCATTTTCTAAACGAACGAAGAACTGGGTACGAATACCTAAAATCGATTGGTTTCGAGGCTCCTGGGTGGGTCAGGGACGGCTGGGCTCGCGATGCCTAAGCGCCCCCGACCCACCCCGTCTAGCCGGAGCCTCGGTTCGCAGGTCATTCTCATCCCCAGAGCCACTTGTCCCTCTTAGCCGGCTGGGCCAGTGCACGAGGAACAAGTGGCTCTGGGGACACATGATTCGATTGGCTGAAATCTAACAAAGGGAGTCCAATCACATCTACCGTTTTAAACGCGCTAATGCTGAAGGATTTTAAAACGGCTGATGTGTTTGGACTTCCTTTGTTTGATTTCAGCGAATCAAATCATGTGTCCCCAGAGCCACTTGTTCCTCGTGCACAGGTCCAGCCGGATAAGAAGGACAAGCGGCTCTGGGGACGAGAATGTTCGCAGGCTAAAGAGCGTGTTTGTGAAATTTGGGCTTGATTGGAGAATAGGAAGTCAGTGGGTCTTCAAAAATCACTGAAACAATAGAGTAGTATGGAATGGCCAGCTAAACAAATGCAAAGGTCAAAAATCTCTCTTTTGATACAATCTTGGTAATTTTCATTCTCGTCCCCAGAACCACTTGTCCCTCTTAGCCAGCTGGGCCTGTTTACGAGGAACAAGTTGCTCCGGGGACACATGACTCGATTGGCTGAAATCTAACAAAGGGAGACCAATCACATCTACCGTTTTAAACTTACCAACGATTTGGGATTTTTAAACGGCTCATGTGATTGGACTCCCTTTGTTTGATTTCAGCGAATCAAATCGTGTGTCCCCAGAGCCACTTGTTCTTCGTGCACAGGTCCAGCCGGCTAAGAGGGACAAGCGGCTCTGGGGACGAGAATGGGTATTTCTGAGCTTGAGGGGGTAAGTTTCTAAAGAAACTGTGGTGCTGCGTCGGTGGGAAGTATAACAATATAATTTGGTTTTATCAACTGGGTTGATAACGTCAATTGGCCACCGTAAAGAGATTCAAGAGTTGACATTATCAACCCAGTTGATAAAACCAAATTATATTTCTGAGCTTGATTTGGACGGATTGCTGGGTCACGTGAGTGTTTAATCAACATCCGACTCATTCTCGTCCCCATAGTCCTTTTCGTTTCTCTTAGCCGAATTCGAATTTCTTTATTGGCTGTTGGGAACAAAGAAATCTTAAACGGAAGTCAAAATGTTCGCTGGCCGCCATGTTACAACACACAACATGAAGAAACATCAATGCTATATACATGAAGTCCGGAAGTCCTAGAATCTCGGACAAGAAATCGTATGTCTCCAGAGCCCTTAGCCTGCAGTGCAGGCGTATTTTGGACGCGCGAGTGCACATTTTCGTATTAGGCCGCCATCTTGGATTTGGAGCTGTGGAAGATTGGGGCGAGGAAATATTTTACGAGGGAGTAGGTGTTAAGAACAAAAAATGGGCCAGGGGGGATGGCGGCACCGAAAACACGATTTATTACCTAGCGTCTAGCGTTCCGCTCCATAATAACGCCTGCACTGCAGGCTACAGAGCCACTTCGTTTTTCGTGCCAAGGCCCTGCCGGCTAAGAGAAACGAAAAGGGCTATGGGGACGAGAATGCATCCGACTGCAATTCGTTCTCAGTCCCCTGCTCGTTTAGAAAATGTCTACTGCATTAATTAAAATGCAAATTCACAACACGAGGAAATGCGTTTTGTTGAAAGATTCACCGAAACTGAAGAAAGCGCTTCTAAATGGAGATTCTGACCACTTCGTAAGTTCAAGGACAGCAAAAATGTTTTGCAGTTTGTCCGCAGAATGGTAGTCGACAAAAAAGACAAAGTTGAGCTGAGAAGTGAGCGAAAGTCAACGGCCATCTTGTCAGTCTCGTGAATGCCTCGCTTCTCTGTAAGGTATTAGTCCCAGACTTTACTGTTTATATCAGTTATTGGTTGTATATAGTTATTCCAGATGCCAATAAGAACATTGCCATATAAACGTTATCAAGTACTTAGTTATGAACTGTCTTGATTTTCCATATCACTTCAGGTCATTCCCGGCCTGATCAATCGACAATCGATAGCAATCGATTACAATCAATAACAATTAATCGATTGATATTGGAAATCGATGACCAAGAACTTTGTGTTTTTTTATTGCCATTGATTGTCATTATTGACTATCATCGATTCTTATCGACTTGTTCTCATTGATTATCAATTTCATCAACTTAACACAGTTTTTTGGAGACTCAAGGGGGCTATTGAAAGAAATTACCAATGCGATTTCTGCTATACTAATAGGCTTTTACCGGTACATGCTGCACAGCGATTGGGCACTGGAGGTATTTTTCCGTCACCTTGTTATAGAAAAAGGTGACGGCTCTGGACCTTCATGAGTAACCATTGGTGAATGTATACCTCTAGTGCCCATTCTTCACGCGGCATGTTGGATTGTGGTGCCAGACAGGAAAAGAAGAGAGTGCTTTGCTGATCCTTTCTGTGTAAATACTTGTAGTGTTAGCCTGCATAGCATGCATTCCCTTAGAGTGCACACGATCCGCGAACAAGCTCAATTTTTGACCAAACATAAATTGGGGCCAGGGCTTAAAAACACAAATTGAGGAATGATTTGCCGACATTTGTGTCAATAATAATAATAATAGTACAATCTATGGTAATCAATAGAAGTTAGAGGACTTGAACTTGAGATTATCGTTGGCTGATAGCAATCGATAGTACGGTAATTAATTATTGTAATCGACTGTTAACTATTGGTTGATTGATTGCTTTGAAAATCAGTTTGGATTTATTTATGTACATGTACCAGTCAGGATTCCCCTAGGCATTTGAATGTGTTCAAAATAAATCATTTGTAAACTTCACTATCCTAACAGTTTTCCAGACAATTGTATGTATGTATGTATGTATGATCTCCAAGAGGATTTTGGCTGGAAGAAGCGTACAGTAGCTTTATGGTTAGCAAGTTATATTCATATAGAGTGGTTTATGAGGTTCAAGTTACTGTTAGGTCACACAGTGCTACAGGCAAACAGAGCATTTATTCATGTTTCCTTTTTCAACAGCTTCTGCAACTTCTTATGCATGGAAACATCCCAAAACGGATCATTGGAAAATACATTCTATGCTCCAAGCCAATATGTAAGTACAGTTTTCCTGCTAGCAAAATATATAATTATTTTAACCTTTATAAGCATAACAAAGTATATTTGTTAGTTCAGTGCAAATACTTAATCCATGTACCAGATAAATCACTAACCAGTGGTAAAGTGCTGGCAAAAAACTACGCTGTATACTCGTTAGCAATTTACCCAGTGGATAGCGTTATCCAACCAGCAGCAGGAGTTTGAGTGGGAAAAAAAATTGTGTGTAAATTTGACAAGACTTCGACGCAGAGGGGTGAGGGTGGGAAGGTAATGAACTTGCAACAGACTATCATCCAATCATATGGGAGTACCCCAGGGGAGTACACCTGCGGCACTAGACAGCCAAGTGGCCTTGTGGAAAGACAATCATGTATGATTCTGCAATTGTGATGGCTTCCTTGATTTGGGCAATTTTGGTCTGAGCAGAACTTGTTTTATTTGAGACACATGACTATTTCTTTGATTGTGATCTAGCAGAAAAGAGCAATTATTCATTTTCCCTTTTTCAACAGCTTCTGTGACTTAAGCTTGGGAAGAACTCAAAACAGATCACTGGAAAAGACATTCTATGCTCCACGGCTAAACGTAAGTTCAATTTTCCTGCTAGCAAAATATATTTAACGTTATTTGCACAAGAGATAACTTACTTTTCGCAAGACTGGCTAGCTAATCAGCCACCAAGTATCATGATGAATTGACGAAAATACAGCTGAAGGCTTATGCTAAGACAATTAGACTGTGATCTATCAAACTCGTAATTTACACTGAATAATATATTTTATCTAATGATGCAGGAAAAAACATTACATATTGATTTTTGGGTTGTAGCATTGTTTCCAGTCATCTTCAGAAGCTCTCTGATCCTGTTCAAGAATTCTTGAAAGGCTTTGTGTGTTCTAGGGTGATACAACCAATTGTCTCCTTTCCAAATTTTTTTTTGGATAACGAAAACAAGAAATATCATAGCATGATTAATTTCGAAGACTTGCATGTATGGCAGCTTTTCATAACCAGACTTGTCAGAAAGCATACAAGGATTTTTGCAATTTCATGTCATATTGTTGGCACATTATAGTCAAGAAGTCAATGTTGTTAAAGTTGTCACTGACTTTTAATCCGCTTTAAGATGGTGTTGGAAGATGTTTTGGCTAATTTCATTTTGCAATTTCATGTCATATTGTTGGCACATTATAGTCAAGAAGTCAATGTTGTTAAAGTTGTCACTGACTTTTAATCCGCTTTAAGATGGTGTTGGAAGATGTTTTGGCTAATTCGTAAGCCTTCATCAGTTGAGTCTCTTGATGTTGTTACACGTTATATAAATTGAAAATGGTGTGCATGATGTATGTGCGTGACCGGAAAGGAAGGTTACAATTTAAGTCTGCACTAAGCACAACTTGATGACTGTGTGGTCATTCCCAGTGTTTGGCTCTCTCACAGACAGCCACGCCTCTGGAAACAGCCGCTGCTGGTAATTTTACTATTGTCCGTCTGATGATGACATTTGTGGACATGGGTTGCAACTTTCGAGTTGAGGTCAAAGATCAGGGCAGTTTTTTGTGCTTGGGAATCCACATTTTAAGTGATCTTTCCATCTGTCTGCAGTATAAGAAATTGCACTGGATGCGAATGATTTTGGACTCCTCCAGAAGATTGGCAGTTGGCTTTATCCTGCTCCTTTGGTCGTGGAAAAAGGCTGTTGATGTTTGTTTTTTTTTTTTGTGGTCTGTACGAAACTCAAATCTGCAGTTACTGTTTAAGTAAGCGACCAGTTTTTTTTCAGAGGTTCCCCAACATATGGAAGCACTACAAAGCCATCCGAGTTAGGTTTGGTTGGTTTGTTTGCCAACGCTCTTTCGCAGTCATTGATGAAGGATGATGGGTAGTTGTTTTCTTGGCGTGCCACTTTAACTTGTTGAGTTTACTCTTGTTTTCCTCTACTTGTGGAAAGAATGTTTCTTGCCTGTAAAAGTAACATGACTGCAAACCACTGATCATTAGTGGCATGAAGGGTGGTACAAGTGGAATCTAGATAACAGCCTGTGTGGTTGGCTTTCTGTAAACATCCACTTTTCATTGCTGTGCCGCCTCTGGTATACCTGCCAACTCTCACGCCTATTGAGCATTTTCTCATGCCTCGCTGAAAAATGTGAGATATTTCAGCCTCAACTGGCACAAGTTTTAAAATATGTAAACTTGAGGCAATACTGGAAAAGACTGGGCACAGAATCCTTCATGTCCTACTCAGCCTCATTCAATAATTGCTAAATATCAGGCTCTTTGAAATTTGAAACACTTTTTTTACGATTCAGACTGCAAAGACTAGCTGTTTAAAAAAAAAAAGAAATAAGACAAACTAGTTGGGATTCTCGTACCACTTTGACCAGCCTGCTGACTCTCAACACGAATGAAACCACAATTTCTTTTTTTCCCAGCATAACTGGACGCACTTTCCTGTCGTAATTCTTAAGGAGGTCCGTGCAGTGTAGTGCAGTGCAGTATCATGCCCAATCCTGAGTATTTGTTCGATTTAATGAAACGCAGTTGCCGGTAGAAAAATGTTTCTACAATTGGATGAAATCTGAATATCTGGTCTGTAACAGGAGTTGTCATGTTATTGCCATTGACAGGAGAGGAGAAGTTCTTCCCAGCAAATTTGTGGACAATTGTGGTGAAATAACGGTTACGAGCGTGAGGTATTTCTGGCTTGCCATTAATCATGTCACTATCTATTTTGAGCAAGTGGAGTGACAACCAGTGCACAACCACAACACAACCAGTGCAAAACCAGAGCACAACCACACTACAACCAGAGAAAAACCAGTGCACAACCTCAACACAACCAGAGCACAACCTCAACACAACCAGAACACAACCAGAGCACAACCAGTGCACAACCACAGCACAACCAGAACACAACCAGAGCACAACAAGTGCACAACCTCAACACAACCAGAACACAACCAGAGCACAACCAGTGCACAACCAGAGCACAACCGGTGTACAACCAGAGCACAACCAGTGCACAACCACAACACAACCAGAGCACAACCAGAGCACAACCAGTGCACAACCACACTACAACCAAAGCCCAACCAGTGCACAACCAGAGCACAACCACAACACAACCAGTGCACAACCAGAGCACAACCAGACCACAACCAGAGCACATCCACAACACAGCCACACCACAACCACAACACAACCAGAGCACAACCAGAGCACAACCAGTGCACAAGCAGAGCACATCCACAACACAGCCACACCACAACCACAACACAACCAGAGCACAACCAGAGCACAACCAGTGCACAAGCAGAGCACATCCACAACACAACCACACCACAACCACAACACAACCAGAGCACAACCAGAGCACAACCAGTGCACAAGCAGAGCACATCCACAACACAGCCACACCACAACCACAACACAACCAGAACACAACCAGAGCACAACCAGAGCACAACCACAACACGACCAGTGCACAACCAGAGCACAACCAGTCCAGAACCAGAGCACATCCACAACACAGCCACACCACAACCACAACACAACCAGACCACAACCAGAGCACATCCACAACACAGCCACACCACAACCACAACACAACCAGACCACAACCAGAGCACAACCACACTACAACCAAAGCACAACCAGTGCACAACTACAACACAACCAGAGCACAACCACAACACAACCAGAGCACAACCACAACACAACCAGTGCACAACCAGAGCACAACCACAACACAACCAGCGCACAACCAGAGCACAACCACAACACAGCCACACCAGAACAACCAACAACACAACCAGAGCACAATCAGAGCACAACCACAACACAACCAGTGCACAACCAGAGCACAACCAGACCACAACCAGAGCACATCCACAACACAACCAGAGCACAACCAGAGCACATCCACAACACAGCCACACCACAACCACAGCACAACTAGAGCACAGCCAGAGCACAACCACAACACAACCAGTGCACAACCAGAGCACAACCAGACCACAACCAGAGCACATCCACAACACAGCCACACCACAACCACAACACAACCAGAACACAACCAGAGCACAACCAGAGCACAACCACAACACAGCCACAACACAACCTCAACACAACCAGACCACAACCAGAGCACAACCAGAGCACAACCAGAGCACAACCACAACACAGCCACAACACAACCAGAACACAACCAGACCACAACCAGAGCACATCCACAACACAGCCACACCACAACCACAACACAACCAGAACACAACCAGAGCACAACCAGAGCACAACCACAACACAGCCACAACACAACCTCAACACAACCAGACCACAACCAGAGCACAACCAGAGCACAACCAGAGCACAACCACAACACAGCCACAACACAACCAGAACACAACCAGACCACAACCAGAGCACATCCACAACACAGCCACACCACAACCACAACACAACCAGAACACAACCAGAGCACAACCAGAGCACAACCACAACACAGCCACAACACAACCTCAACACAACCAGACCACAACCAGAGCACAACCAGAGCACAACCAGAGCACAACCACAACACAGCCACAACACAACCAGAACACAACCAGACCACAACCAGAGCACATCCACAACACAGCCACACCACAACCACAACACAACCAGAACACAACCAGAGCACAACCAGAGCACAACCACAACACAGCCACAACACAACCACAACACAACCAGAACACAACCAGAGCACAACCAGAGCACAACCAGAGCACAACCACAACACAGCCACAACACAACCTCAACACAACCAGAACACAACCAGAGCACAACCAGAGCACAACCACAACACAGCCACAACACAACCTCAACACAACCAGGGCACAACCAGAGCACAACCAGCACAACCAGAGCACAACCAGAGCACAACCAGAGCACAACCACAACACAGCCACACCACAACCACAACACAACCAGAACACAACCAGAGCACAACCAGAGCACAACCAGAGCACAACCACAACACAGCCACAACACAACCACAACACAACCAGAACACAACCAGAACACAACCAGAGCACAACCAGAACACAACCACACCACAACCAGAGCACAACCAGTGTACAACCACAACACAACCAGAACACAACCAGAGCAAAACCAGAACACAACCAGAGCACAACCAGAGCACAACCAGAGCACAACCAGAGCACAAACCAGTGCACAACCTCAACACAACCAGAGCACAACCAGAGCACAACCAGAGCATAACTTGCTGGTTGTGCAAAATCATTTGCACCCAGTGCGATTTTGTATACTACAGCCAGACAAAAAGATCACTGAAGAGTCACATAGTGTTCCAATCACAAAAAGCTGTACTGATGTTCGACCCCAACTCGACAATTGCGAGCCATATCCACAGATTTGATCATCAGATGGATTTCGATAATATTAAAGTTGTACATGCACAAAATTACCACCAGCGGCCGTTTCTAGAGGCTTTGTGTCTGTGAAATACTGAAACACTGGGAATGACCACATACAGTGTAACATAGTCATCCCAGATGGCACAAGTGCTGTAAATGATTTCACAAGGTATTTATTTTATGGGCATTTCGCTCAATTCACGTCAGTGGTTTTTATTATATAAACTGCAGTGCTTCAAAGATTTCGGTAACTGAAGAGTGAAGACATAAAATTATGATAATTTCACTTTTGACGGTGTCAATGACTTCACGTTTCATACCATGTCTGACCCTTTTACTGTACTTCAATTTGCTTGTGTGTAGTCCAAACATCTTCAGGTCTTCCTTCCAAGTCTCAAATATTTGGAAATGTCTGTGTGACCTTCAGACAACATTAAATCTGCAGGAATTTTGGAAAATGGTCAGAAATCTTCAGAAAATCGTCAAAACCTCCATTATTAACAGGTTTATAGAATAAACAACATAATACACGGTTATCTCTCGTGAGATATCGAGCTGAAGAGAAATTTCATATTTCCAAGCAACCATGTATTATTCAATCTATATTTATCCAATTTAATGTGAAAGATTAATTAATCAACATGACACGAGCGTGGGACAAAGAAAAATTCTGAGTCCCCGACAGGATCGAACCCATGACCTCCCGAACACTGGGAGGGCGCTCTATCCACTGAGCTACGAGAACTCATGGAGGGCTAGGTCAATTTATGTTAAAGCCTATTTTCTTTAGAAATATCTTTGAAAAATTAGTGGAGCTCTGATCAGTTAAGGGTAACAGAGAGTTTTACTTTCAGCAGAAAATTTACTTCAAAGAATGCTTTGTTTCTCGGTTTCATTCTTGTTTATTTCAAAAGATTTCAAGAAAGAATTTAGGTTTGTCCTTTAACTTGCCCTATGGGCTTCATACTTCTATAACCATTTGCCATTATTTTTTTTTTATTTGAAAGAAAAAGTCGTTTTGGTCTGGCTTAAAAACGAAATCCCATGATTTATTCAAGTTAAAAATCAAGAAAAAAGTAGCCCTTTTGAAAGGGTACCGTTTTCCTATCAAAAGTACATGATTCTATATGGAAGGGATCTACCTTTTCTGCCAAAAATGGCCTGTGATAGTGCAAGGGTTTGGGCCCCGGAACAGCTTGTCAATGTTTTTTTTATTCAAGAATGAATTAGTAAACTATTCCAACAAATTGTTAGTTGATTTGGTTTAGGTTTAATGATGATTGTGATTATTAACTGCGCACAGATCCGGAAGGCGAGGGCCTATATTTAGCTCCATTTTCTTTATTGATAAGGACAAAGTACTTTTACTGCAATACTTTTTTAAGTCATTGCCTCCCAAGCAGCCTTTCCTTGTAATCAAATATCATCTAGAAATGAGGCAGTTACAGCTTTAGTTAATGTTCCACGACCTTCAGATGTATCCGTCTAACCCCAACAGACAAACGCAAACGCAAAGGTGACTGATCTGAATGTGCATGTGTGAACTGTCATGGGATCTCCCTGTTGGCAACAGCTGTTAATATCCTAGCACATACTTTATCTTGAACAACCATCTCAAATCGCTGTCTGAAAGGACCCTTCCCGAGTCACAGACCGGCTTCAGACTATCACAAAGCACCACCGATATGATCTCCACCCTTCGTCAACTGCAAGAAAAATGTCATGAGCAACACCAACTGCTCCACATGGCCTTCGTTGATCTCTTTAAGGTTTTTGATCATGAGCTCCTCTGGGACATACTCACCAGATGCGTATGCCAGGCAACTTCATCCAAATCGTTCAATGTTCTACTTCACGATGACTTGCTGTCTAGAGTCCAGACTAACAGGGACAGCTGTCAGCATTTCGCAGTTACATCGGGAGTGAAACAAGGCTGTGTAGTGGCACCCATCTTTTCACCATCTTCGAGTTAATCCGCAATTGACCTTCTACCATATGGACAGCAAACTCTTCAACCTCATAAGCAAGACCAAGACCATCTGCAGCGCATCTTGACTGCCTTCCATCAGGAATACAGGAGGCTTAGACTGAGCATGAACATTATGAAAACCCATGTACTCTACCAACATCTTCTGTAACAATGATCTGTCAGTGACGCAACACCACTTCTGTTACCTTGGAAGACATCTGTAAGCAGATGTCTACCTTCAGGGAAATCTAACATTGCCTGAAGTTTGTCGGGAATGCTTTCAGAAAACTCCAAATACTGGTATTCGAGGACCGTGATATTCTCACAGAAACATCAAGATCTCCTACTTTATGGACGGCAAACTCTTCAACCTCAAGAGAAAGACCAAGACAAACGTGTGCAGCATCTTGGAGCTCCAATATGCTGATGATAACACTGTATTTAGCAGCACTCAATGAAGACTATCTGCAGCGTATCTTGACTGCCTTCCATCAGGCATACACAAGGCTTGGACTGAGCATCGACATCAAGAAAACCGAGGTCCTGATCCACCTTCCCACACTTGTTACAGAAAACTGTCAGTGACGCAACACCATTGGAGAACATAAACCACTTCTGTCAGCAAATGTTGACATTCAGGTTGAAATCCAACATCGCCTGAAGTTCAGTTGGAATGCTTTCAGCAAACTCCAAATACAAGTTTCTGAGGACCGTGATATTCTAACAGAAACAAAGGTCCTGATGTACAAGACGGTCGTTATCTCAACGCTCCTCTATGCATCTGAGATCTGGACCCCGTATCGTCACCATCTAAAATAGCTCGAGAAGTTCAATCAACGCTGTCTCCGGAAGAACCTCCACATCAGTTGGGAAGACATAAGAACGAGAAGTATCAAACAACTAGCATCAAAGTCAGCATCATCAAGAATCAACTTGGGTGAAGTGCCCATGTAGAACAAATGCCTGGCCAACACTCAGAACTGGTTTGAGAGGGGGGCAGAAGAAGTGTTTCAAAGATGTACTGAAAGCGAACCTTAAGACGTGCAGCATTGACATCAGTTGTTGGGAGGAGACAGCAAGGGGCAGGCCTCTCTGGAGAAACACTTTTAAAGTGAGAAGATGTCAAGAGCTGGAGAAGAAACGAAGGTGTAGGAAAGAGCACCAACAACAACCACAGCCTGCTTTCCCGTCCATGAAGCGACCAAGGTTTCTATTGAATTTATCGGGTATCGGATGTTACAGCTGAACAAAATGACTGCACAGTGTTATTCACAAGGCATCAGTCAACAATAGGGTCAGGAAATTCTGATATTTAAAATAATTTTCCCGTGGCATCCATTTATGCAACACGTCTCGCTTATTTTTAGCGGAGCCCCATAGCTATATAAATAAGAGAACTATGCCTTTCATTTCTCATGGTCAAAATGGCAAGCGGCATGACTTGGGCGTGTACGATGTGGCGCCAAATATCAATATGCCATTTTAAAAGGCTACCATAAATTTACATCTTTGTTATCTTGTGGTCAATTGACAGCTGTAAAAAGAAGGTATCCGTTGACCAGTATCACATGACCAGATCGCAGGCTCATATTTAGAACTCATCGAGGTGACATGTTTTTTTTAATTTGACTGCTGACCAGGTATTTTTCATTGATTGTGGGCTCGCGTCTGATTTTTTTGGCTTCTGACAGGATTTTTTTTATTTTTTCATGGTCATTCTCAGTTGTAATTCTGCAATTGGAGCTGATGTTTTTAATTATTATTTATTTCAGCTGTGGAATCTTTCTTGAGTAGTTGAACATGCTAGTACTTTCTATGAATGTAATTTTAGAAATTATTAAGAACCAGCCAAAATTCGGAGCTCCATTTATTAAGCTTTCTTTTGATGTGTAGTTTGTTAGGATTTTTTTGAAACTAGTGTGCATTCGAATTTTTCCCAAAGGACAGCCGTAAATACAGTAAAAGGGTCAAGCCTACATGATACCAAAAATAAAATCAGCGAAGTGATCATAGTTTTACGCAAGCTCAATAGCAGTTTTTCTGAGGGTTGGAAATCCCTGTAAAAAGTACTGCTGTTTATATAATATATAAGATAAAATGGAATTTAAGTTCACGTGTGCACCAATTCATATCTAGACTTTGGTTTATTATTTTCTTATTCAGGAAAATTTGGTTGAAGTTTATTCAGTGGTTTTTATCAGCTTTTACCAAAAATTCTAAAATTTAAACTTTTGATATTGCAAAAAAATATTCTTTCACATTCAAACTTGGGTGTGCACCTAACCCCAAAATATTTTTTCGCTGAAATAAGCCTTTGCGTCAGTTTGAAACATATTGCACCTTTTGTTTTTCTTTTTTACCAAATTCTGACTATTGACATCATTCAAAAGTTGTGATAAGCTGTGCATCATTTTGGGAAAGGACCCATATAAGATAGTTGATGCTGTTCAAGCAATCAGAAAGGTTTTTCAACTTTGATGAAAACAACCCATTCTTTGTGTCTCAATTCTTTCTTTAACTGCTTCTGCTGGATTGTTTCACAGAAATTAATTGAATTGTAGTATTTAAGCAAGCTTTTTACTATTTATATTTTGAGTCGTTTTCCTTTTTTTTGCGTGGAACAAAATTACCCTTAAAATGTTGGGAAAGGACGAATAACACCAAAGAGGTGATGCTAAACCAAACAGAAACAAGGATGGAGAAGATTGATGCGGATCACAAATGAAAAACAAATTTAGGCTAAATTTTTTAGGATGCACAAACCATAACATAGCTATAGCTTAATTCTTAAAAGGGGCTTTGTCTTGTTGTCCTAAGAAATTTTTTAACTGTTTGGAATTTTCAAATCGAGCTATGGTTCACCAAAATGATACACGTAGTTTGTTTGAATGGGCTTTAGTAACCAGTGCAATCAGGCCTCAAATCAAAAACCTTGAAATTATTATTGTTTACAAAAATCAGTATGGAAAGGAATTACAATGATTCTATGGGAAATTGTTAAAGGAAATGTAAGGCATTCAGTAAAGAGAATCTACAGTTTGATCGAATTGGTGTAGCAATAAGAAGAACAAGCATAAATATTAGGGATATCTTGATGCACTGTCAAATTCTCTTAGCTTACATTAACGAAAATGCATTGTGACCTATTTTAATCTTGGAACCGAAGGGTCGCTTTAATAAATAAATAGATGCAAATAGAACTAAAATGAAAAGTAGGTATGCAATGCATAGAGGTGTTTATAGCAAATGAATAGAGGGGGTAAGTTTCTAAAGAAACTGTGGTGCTGCGTCGGTGGGAAGTATAACAATATAATTTGGTTTTATCGACTGGGTTGATAATGTGAATTGGCCACCGTAAAGAGATTCAAGAGCTGACGTTTCGAGCGTTAGTCCTTCGTCGGAGCGAATGGCTCACGCTCGAAACGTCAGCTCTTGAATCTCTTTACGGTGGCCAATTCACATTATCAACCCAGTTGATAAAACCAAATTATATATGTTTATAGCAAAGTTTTACTCAAAATCAGGCTGTACAAGATTAAGAAAGTAATATTGAATCATAATTAAAAGCAAAGTTGTTATTTATAACACAAGTAAAAGTTAAGCCTTTCTCCCATGCAGTTGTTTTTAAATCAGTCACACTACAATGATGCAAGTACAAACCTTGGTCCAACCATTAACTTGAATTTTTCTTTTTTTCAGGTTAAAAGACAACACCAGACGATTCATTGATTGAAATAAAAGTCTTAGTTGTCGTTGACTTCTGATACGCGTAGTTTTAGACGTAACAGGGAAACTCATTCGAAAAGTCAATCTTGGACATTTAAAATAAGAAATGTAGGGGGGGGAAAAAAAACTAAGTCTTTTGGTGGGAAAGTTTTTGCGCTTTTAAAAGGGGCCAAGGAAAAAAGTCGGGTAAAAAAAAAACCTAAGTCTTTTGGCGGGAAAATTGTCCTTGGAAAAAAAAGGTCTGTGCTTTTGAATGGTGTCTGGTTTGGAGTCAAAAATATACTAAGTCTTTTGGCGGGAAAAATCTTGCACTGTGCAATGGATTTGTCTCATCAAAAGTCTAAGTATAGGTTTGATTTCAGGCTAAACTCTGTTCAAACTCGCAGAAATTTTTTTCCGTTCGGCAACCCTACATAGTCAAAATATAGTGCTAGAGATAGCCTACATTTTGACTAGTTTCCAGGCCCCTTTTAAAAGCGCATTTTTTTTATTTATGTACACTTGGTAAAAGACAATAAAAGAAAGAAGCAAGAGCGATTGCAAGTCTTTATTTATTAAAGCATCAAACTAATTTTTATTATTACAAGTAAAGTTGTTCTCATTAAACAATATTAATTATATTTTTCAATGTCTAAACCAGAAATTACTAAGTGTGGAAATCACGACTCCATATGGAGTCGTGATTTCCACACTTAGTAATTTCTGGTTTAGACATTGAAAAATATAATAAATATTGCTTTAAAACTAATTTCCTAAGTGAGATTTAAAATAACAGAACTAAATTCGGCGTTTTAAAAGCGTGAAACAAATTCTATTTACAATTTTGCTCCTCATAAGACTAAAGCGGCAGTACTCAGTATCGTATCTGATCTGAAATGGTAAACTAGGCAATGAAAACATGCTTTCTTGCCGGGAGAAGTCTTGATTGTCGAAATCTATCACTTTTCCGTGACAGCAATAATTCGCTCTGACGAGTTTTGATAATGACGTCGAGAAAGTACAGTAAATTGCATGAGTTTGATCAATAAAAGTTTTAAATTTTTCGTAAAAGCCATTGCCAGAAAACGCTTGACTTAAATATGTCGATGCGAATTTCATAGCATTTTGTTAATGGCTGTCGCAAAATATTTTAAAACTTTTATTGCTCAAACTCGTGCAATTAACGGAACTTTTTCAACGTCATTACCAAAACTTCAGAGCGAATTATTACTGTCTCAAAATAGTGATAGATTACACAATCAAGCCACATGAATCAAACTATGAAATTAGTCTCTTGTCAAAAAATGTTTTCAGCTAGACTCCGGTTATTAAAATTTGTTCACTGATTTTCTGAAAACTGATTATTCAATTTTTGTTTTAGTGTTATTGTGAAATTAACATCTTCATTCCGACTTGTAACCGAGTCTGATTGAATATTCAGAAAGATTATTTCCGGCGGCTAAATCAAACTTATTACCTCTAAAATTATTGTCCTGAGTTCTTAACAGTTAATTCTTGTCTTCTCTGTACTTGACTTTGATCTTCATCGCCCATGAAGCAAGCAGTCCAAGATACGCTGAAAGAAAAAAGAAAACATGCGTGTTAGAGTAAGAAGAATGTTTGCAAAAAGAAATGCAATCACAAAATATCATGAGTTCTATTTAGTTTGAGAAACTGCAAGAAATTAGCTATCGGCAATTCAAAATTTATCATTACCACTACTACTTTCTTTTAACTTGAACAAAATAAAAAAATTATGTTTTGAAAAACATGAAATAAACGTTATATGGTAATTCTGTTTGCACGCCTTTTTCGTCCCCTGTGTATTAATGCGTCATCAATTTTGTATACTAATGAGTATTTTATGCATAATTTCGTTAAACAATAGCTCCGAACCTATATCTATTAAAAATTGGCCATATTTTTCTCAACGCCACCGTGGCCTAGCGGTTTGACGCGCGCCCTGTGGCGTCGACGGCCTCTCTCTCTCGCCGTCGAATTCTTTAAGTTGTTTCTTAACAACTTCCACAGCAAGGGGCTCGAGGCCCCACCGACCAATTTTTTTTCTTTTTTGGAATTTCGAAGAAGCAAAATCCTCAAAGTTTTAGTTTCCAAGAGACTTATTTTTTTTTTCTTGCAAAAGAAAAATAGGAAATACATCTGTGACAACTAAAATTTCACTGAAAAGAAAAAAAATGGATAGGCAGAACTCAAGCCCCTCGTTGAAAGTTACTAAGAAAAACTCGAAGATATCGATGGCGAAAAGAGAAACCGTAAACGACAAAAAGCACGGTCACATCGCGAGGACACTGTGTCAATAGAAAAAAAGTGGGGTTGAAAACTCTAAACAACGCAGTTGAGATCTGAAGATGCCTACAAAGTTCTACCGTTATTTTTTTAAGTTATGCCAAACGTTCTCAATGGATTTTGCTATGTTTTCGGTAGTTTTTGCAGTGTTTTACAATACTATTTAAAATTTCACCGTTACTCGCGGCTTTTGATTTCTGATCACTGTATAACAAAATGTCTCCATTTTCTAAAACAGAGTTTATTACAGTTATCCAGCAACCCTCGAAATTTACAACATCGAAGTCTGATTTGATCAGTTTAAGGTGGCTCGATCGGATTTTTGAGTGACGATACCTTTCAAATTTGAGCAGCTAGTGTACCGCCAAAGAGTATCTGACAGAAAATCGATTGCTCCAAGTGCACTAGAATTATCCCTTGATGACAGGTTATTCGGTCTCGAGTAAAGTGGGGCCTGACGTCACTACGTTGCTATGGTAACTCCGATCATGACAAAATGAACTTCATCTGAAACTTTGATCTTTCTCTAGTGCACCTGGAGCAATCGATTTTCTGTCAGATACTCTATGGTGGTACACTAGCTGCTCAAAGTTAAAAGGTATCGTCACTCAAAAATCCGATCGAGCCACCTTAAAGGAGAAATCAGAATCCGATCACAGCTTGTAAGCAATCTAAAAGCTGGAACGTTTGTTGTTGTACTCTCTGTGCAGAAATTTAAACTTTCTAGAAAAACCGTTTTGAACGTAATCAAGCAAAATCATATCTTTTTTAAGACATCAATTGCAGATCTTAGAAAAGCAAAAGTTCCTGGCTACCGGTAGAAGAGTGCTTTCAACATTTTTATTAGAAATCTTGGTGAAAAAATTCTCGATGAGAACTTGCACAGGACAATTAAAAAGTTTCCCACAGCAGTGTATAATTAAACGTAAGTGGAAGAAATTAATTTGAAGCAATAATGGCTGAGAATGTCTCACGCACAATTGAAAACTTTAAAATCACTTAGCCCCGGCAAGTTTCCTAATTAATTTAACCGTTCCTTCCATCACTTAGAATTGATTGACAGTTTTAACTACCGTTTTCAAACTAAAACTTTATATCCAACCTTTAATCTATTTAGAAATGAATTTGTAAACATATGACCTTGACGAAAACAAGTCCAGTGGGAAAACTTTCAGTATCATTGGATGCTTCTTATGCCTGGAATAATAAGTAAATTTGTCTCATGAAAAAACGTTTCATCCTCAAAACACCTGTTGTTAGAAACTAAAACAAGTTAAGACAGACTCATTTTTCTTTGTTGAAGAAGTTCATTGTTTCGTTGAAAATGGACACTTCAAATGTTCCTTCCAGCTGAAACGTTTACTTTTATACTTGAAAATCAGTTTGAAGTAAAAAGAATCCGTCTATCTGACTTAAAAAGTATCATATTTTTCTGAAAAGGTTCTCTTTCACTCGAGAAAGACTCAAATGGCCACTAAGAGTTAAAGTGCACCTTACCCCAAAATATTTTTTCACTAAAATAAACCGTTGCACTTTTTCGAAACGCATTGCACCTTTCGTTTCTCCTTTTTACCAAATTCTGACCACCCAATAACATTCAAAAGTTACGAAAAACTGAGCACCATTTGTTGCACGACCGAGTCAGGAGGGGCGTGGGTCTATTCCAGATATGACGTCACAATCTGAGTCCCATGCATTTTTACTTGATGCGATGCAACTCAGTTTGTGACGTCATACCAAGAATAAACCGACGCCCCTTATGACTCGGTCGTGGAACAAATGATGCACAGTTTTTCGTAACTTTTGAATGCTATAAATAGCCAGAATTTGGTGAAAAGGAGAAACGAAAAGTGCAATACGTTTCGAACTGGTGCAAAGGTTTATTTTAGCGAAAAAAACGATTTTAAGGTTAGGTGCTCTTTAAGAGTCTGAAAAATACCTTTAAGCGGAACGATTATTTTTTAGAAAAATAACCGTGAATTGTGAGCCAAAATGGACCCCCGCCAAATGTAGTAAGTAGCATTTTGAATTAAAAAGTTTCTTTTGTGTTACAAAGCTCTTATTTTCAGCAGAAAAAGTTTTTCAAGATACAGGCGCGGATCTAGGAAAAATGTTGACCGACTTACTGCAAAAACGAGCGCCAAAGGCACAAGCTCCCAGGGTGGTCTGGGGGCATGCCCCCCTCCCCCCGGGAAATGTTTTGTAATTTTAACAACCGAAAGTGCCCTTTCCTGGCTTTTTGAGTCAGTCAGACAATATATTTGCTAGTTCCATTCTCCTTGGATGAAGCCTTGCAAATCTGCGAATTATTTCGTCAAAGTCAATGTCCATGTTGTATCAATCAATCTATCAATCTCGTCTGTGACATCGTGCTTCGTAAATACGTTTTCAGTCGCCTCAAAGCTGACACATTCCTTCCACTCTCGCATGTGGTGACTGGTAAGGTGGAAAACATTTTGAGGCACTCTGTGATGTTAAGATACGCCGTATGGTCGATCTCCTTTGAAGTTGCTGATGCAGTAAATGTCAAAACTATTTTTCGACATTCAACTTGCAGTTTACTTTTATTAAAAGTATATACGAAAATGAACGATTTCCGTAAAACGGTGGAAACCGGTATGGATCCGCGCCTGAGATACATCTATTTCTTTCAAAACGAAATAAAACTAGAAATCTTTTTTCTTATTTTGTTTCTTCTAGAATCATTAGAGCAAAGAAAATCGGTGAAATTTTAACTTTATTCTTTAATAACCGCTTTTTATGCTAAATGAGAATCCACTTTGTTTACATTCCGATCATTCCGTTAATGAAACCAGGCTCCAGTAAAATGTCCTTTTCCATTTTTGGCATCGAAAGCAAGGAAATTATTTTTATTCTTTACTTCGACTGAAAAGCAAACGTCCAATTTTGATGCGACTTAAAATCTATCGATCCCTAAAGTAAAACCTCCACTATTACTACAATTGGATTGCGCCCATCAATCACACCTTTGGAGTGCAAACTCAGCTTTACAAAGCGACATGACCACCACAGGCGTACGGGCCGGAAATGGGCTACGGCACCACCCCCAATACTTCGAATACCCTGGAATTTTAACCCTCGGACGTACAAGGGGAGGGGTGAAGGTTGAATGCCATCCCCCTTCCTCATTTTCCACCTTGGGTTTTAACAATTGAGAAAAAGAGGATTTCCTCCACGATACTGTAATTTTTAGTAGCTTTTAATTTATCCGTTGCGAAAGTTTTGATGTCACCTGTGTCCATGATTTTCGGTATTGCCATGGTAGCTGCATAATAACATGCAGGGGAGACAAAATATCGACATTGTTGACATACCGTAAATCTTTATTTTTCAGTCCTCTTCAAAGTCATATATTTTACATTCCATTGACATTTTGGCCTGATCTCGTATCGATTTCCTTTATTTTCTGGCTATTTAAGAAAATTCAAGATGGCGGCCTTAATGACTTCAGATAACGTCATAATCAGCAAAAAGTATGTCACCTTGTAGAGTAAGTTCAGTGCTTTATAGCCAGAACGAAAACCAGCGCCAAAATGAGCCAGTTTGGGGGACCCATCACATCACCCATCCTCCCCTCCCCTCCCCTCCCCTCCCCTACCTCACGCACGTCCGAGGGTAAAACAACTTCATTCGTAATGGTCATGAAAAACGGTTGGATGTTAAGTTTAGGTCCTAGCCTCTCACTAACAGCTGGAAAACCAAGTCAAGATATCTCGTGTAATGACAGATTTAACCTATTTACAAAGTGTGATATCTCGAAGAATTTGTAAATGTCGGAAAATATTCCTCAGAAATTGATGATTGTTTTAGCAAGAGTTACATGTGAAAGAAAACCAAATTTGCATTTTTTATCCTTGTTTGGGTGAGAAGTGTTTCATTTTGCACTAACCGTTTCAGTACAAAAAAGAAATTTGACATTCTTGCTTTCGATTTGAAAGAACCATAATTTGAGGTTTAGGTCATCACAGAAATCGAGTTCTGTTTTCACTCGACAATTTAATTGTTTCCACTACCTTCATCGTATGCATAAATTCAAATAAAGCAATATATAAGCATAAAAACTAAAAAAAAAATAGGAAAACACGACAGCAAACAGAAGTATTGTCTTGATGCGTTCACTTCAGATATTTAGAACACAAAAATGCATTTGCAAAACTGAATCTAAAAATTGAGACCTTCGACCAAAACTGATCTAAATCGAAGTTATTTTTGCAAAATCAATTCGCAGCTACAGTGGAGGAGATCAAAATGTATTACATGGTGACGGATTTTTAGTTTTCAATGACAACATACAATTAAAATGAAATATACCCTTGATTAAGTGCCCACGCGCCCCCATAGACTAATGGAATTTAAAATATGACGCAAGGCCACCCTTATCTAGATATCTAGGTTTCTTGCCCGAAACATCAGTGCATGTGATAAAACTGGTTCATGACAATCAATGACATTGATAAGGGGATGGGGGTCTAATACTTGGCGTCCCGGCGCTTAATCGATGGGATAAGGTTTAATAAATTAAAAACGTTATCTTGGAGACTTACCATTATGAAGATGTTTTGACGAAAATGGATTGGTCCTGGCACTGGCTTGTACCATGTAACTACAAAAAGAATAAAAGAGGTCAACAAGGTTGTTTCTGAGTGACTTGTGACTTTAGTGCAGAAACTTGGGTTTGCTTAAGAGCAATGGTTAATTCACAAGCTCTCTTTTGTGGATCCTGGTCTAGCTTAAAGACATGTTTGCAAACTAACCAGGCCCTCATGCATATAACAGCCTCTTTATCAGAAGGGAAATTGCCCTTGGTATGACCTTAACAAGACTAACAGCTCTGCCACCCACCGACTCCCACAATCAGCACCACCATCGCCCTTGTGCTAACAGATCGATGTTATTTTGGGAAAAGTTCACTAATTTGGGGTAGTCAGTATGGAGGGGAACATCTTGCAAGGGACACATTTTCTCTTCATTTCCAGATAGTTTGGCCTCTTCTTGATTACACATGCCAGCATCCATTCTTATAGAACTAGACATGCACGTCTAAAGCTACAAACAAAATTTAACACTTCTTACCATGAAGAAGTTATAGTTATCCCTGTACTGCAGTCTGTGCAGACTTTGCTTGCCTTCAATATCCTAATGAAAAAATAAAACATCATGTTTTATTGAGGCAAGTGAATATAATTTAGCATTATAGTTTTTATAGCGATCTTTCTTGTTTACAAACATTGATGCCACATTTCTACGGATATTCAAATTTTCCAGCCACGGAACAAAAGAAGTCATTTTTTCAAGAGCCAATTAGGTTCTGGTTGGTATATTAATAACAATGGGTGACGTCACGAGAGACATCGCCATATGAGACAAGAAAACCATAACCACAACAAACAAACAAACAAACATAAATAAACAACAACAACAAAAATATTCAATAACGTTTACCTTTTCTGTGAAAGGCCTCTAGGTTGGTACCAAGGAAGAGCTTCATTCTCTTTGTCCCTCTGCTTACCAAGTCCCTTCGATCAAAAGGCTTGAAAAATGAAAAAAACAAGAAATACGAACTTTACATTTAATCACAAAGCACGAACACCACAGTCATCCCAAACAATGGATCCGGGGCTATGCACTGACCCCGATTAGAAATGTCCACTACTCTAGATCTACCGGTT
Organism: Blastomussa wellsi; assembly: GCA_947652115.1. Lineage (NCBI taxonomy): Eukaryota > Metazoa > Cnidaria > Anthozoa > Scleractinia > Plerogyridae > Blastomussa > Blastomussa wellsi. The sequence continues at coordinate 15,387,655 of OX393571.1, forward strand.
TGTAGACCATACATTTCGCTGTAAATCTAGAGTAAGTCTTTAAAGATTAATCCAATGTAAAACGTTGTTTTTCCATTCAAACGTTTCTGTTAATGAGCGCATACAGCTCTTTCACAAAGCAACGAATATTTTAACTAAAAAGCTGTATTGTATGTTAGCACAAGATGCAAAATCTTATTAAGAATAAATACTAGCCGCTTTAACATTGGCTTCTATAATTCTATCAACCCGTCAGTCGAAATAAGTTCCACCAAAACTCTTGGACCTACCACGTGCATTTTGCATTTGTGCAAAACCATCAGTTTAAGTTGGAAATAACGCTGTTTCGGTCCAGTCTTCAGTTCCTAGCTTTCCTTCTTGTCTCAGCATTACAGTCTTCTGTTCTACAAGCTCATTGTACCAAGGAGTGCTCTTATTTTGTAGCGACATAAACTGAACAAGAACCAACGAAGGCGATGGCGAACTGAACTTGTGATGAATAATTAGCAGAATGTGCTCGCACTTTTGAAATCATTTGCAATGTAAATTTGCAACAAAGATCAGCTTCCCGCCAAATACAATCGCATCTTAAAACTTTCTCATGGTTCTTGACTAATTTCTAAAATACTTTTAAACACAAATGTTTACCCCGATATGAGGCTTTAAAAAGTAAAGTTCAGTTCTTTTAAAATAATCGAACTTACACTCCAAGCCACACTTAAACTGCGTTTTCGCCCATACAAAGGATAAATTGCAAGCTTACTAGAATTTTTACAATACTGCCTATTTCTCAAAGCCAATGATCTTCATTAAGAAGTCACAGAAAATATTCGTTTTACAGACAAAATGTGAGACACATGTTAGGGTTTTCTCTAACATCACATGGTGCTGGCAAGTAAATATAAATAAACCAAAGTGTCGTCTTTTTTGCTTGTTGCTACGTAGGAGGGTCTAGGAGAACAGGAACAGAACCTATCACACTACAAGTACAGAGAAAGAGATGGAGATGGATTGGGTATGTACTTCGTATACCAAGAGTCACCCTCGGGTGGACACCTGATGACCGTGGAAAGAGAGCCGCCCCAAAGAAACGTGGAGGAGGACAATGAAGAGATGAAGGATAGAGGCTTGGTACAACAAGCAGCCAGGACAGAAATAAGTGGCGATCTCTAGCAGAGGCTTTATATGCACCCGTGCACGAAGAGGACTAAGGTTACTCGTGTTCATTTCATTTCCAAAAGGACCCCGTACAGTAAAAGGAAACTCCTGATGAAATTATACATAATATAATGAGTAAAGGTTGAAGTTCTGTGAAATTCCAGGATCGGAAAATGAACTTGTTTCTATTTAATAACCATATTCCTCAGAAATTGATTTTTTATTTTAGCAAGAGTTACATATGAAAGAGGACCAAATTATAATTTTGTATCCGTTTTACGGTGATAAGCGTTTCATTTTGCACTAACCGTTTCTGCACAAAAAGGTAAATTGACATTCTTGCTTTCGATTTGAAAGAACCATATTTTAAGATTAAGTATATCACAGAAATCGAGTTCTGTTTTCACTCGAGAATTGAATTGTTTTCACTACCTTAATCGAACAAAGAAAACAATATAAGCATAAAAATAACTAAAAAAAAAAAAACTCGGAAAAACACGAAGCAACGAAGCTACTGACAGAAAACCAAGACTTGTTCTGATGCATTTTCTTCGGCTATTTACAAAACTGAATCTACAAATCGAGACCTTCGACCAAACATGATATAAATCTAATTTACTTTTCCAAGATCAATTCGCAGCTACTTTCGATGACAGCAACGTTGACTAATGAAAATTAAAATATCACTCAAGGCCACCCTTATCCTTAAAGATCAGTCTGAATGAATTTAAGAAATGACGAAATTTCTTGTGGTTTCTTGGCCAAAACATCACTGCATGTAACAAAGCTAATTCGTGACAATCAGTGATATTGACATGGGGATGGGGGGTCTAATACTTGGCGCCCCGGGCGCTTTAATAATCGAGGAGATCAGATTTAATGAATTTAATAAGTTATCTTGGAGACTTACCATTATGAAGTTGTTTTGACGAAAATGGATTGGTCCTGACACTGGCTTGTACCATGTAACTACAGAAAGAACAGAAAAGGTCAACAAGGTTGCTTCTGAGTGACTTGTGACTTTCAGAGCAATGGTTAATTCACAAGCTTTACTTTGTGGATCCTGGTCTAGCTAAAAGACATGTTTTGGCAAATAACCAGGCTCTCATGCATATATAAGAGCCTCTTTATTTATTTACTTTATTTATTGCCCTTAGTATGGAATCATGAAGAGATGAAGGATAGAGGCTTGGTACAACAAGCAGCCAGGACAGAAATAAGTGGCGATCTCTAGCATAGACTTTATATGCACCCGTGCACGAAGAGGACTAAGGTTACTCGTGTTCATTTCATTTCCAAAAGGACCCCGTACAGTAAAAGGAAACTCTTGATGAAATTATACATAATATAATGAGTAAAGGTTGAAGTTCTGTGAAATTCCAGGATCGGAAAATGAACTTGTTTCTATATAATAACCATTCAGCTTCTTCTTTCCAAACTTATCACAGTTTACCCCTTCCTCCCGCTGCTGCTTTAGCAGGAAGAAGTGGAAAGAGAAATGAGGAGGGGGGAGGGGAAAGGAAAAGCGCGGACGCGATTGTTTTTGTGTTTATTGGCTTTTATTTAGTGTTAGCATGTCTTGTCATTAGTATATACATCCTGAAACCCCGAGGGTTGCACCACTGGCTTGAATTAACGGGGACACACGTTCCCCGTTTTCCCACCTGCTTGTTTTTAGGGGTTTTCGTGTCCGGCTTTCACCCAGGTGTATAAATGGGTACCAGCAAAATACTGCTGGGGGGTAACCCTGCGATGGACTAGCATCCCATCCAGGGGGGAGTAGAAATACTCCCAGTCGCTTCATGCTAAGGAAACCGGGATAAGCGCCGGCGGTATGGGCCACTGGGCTCGATGCAGACTTTGCCTTGCGTGTCTGGCTTTGGTGTATTTGTTTTTCTTTGATCATAGTTGATTTCTGTACATAGTTGACTAAATGGCACGGTGGCTTGGCTGCCCCACTCGTCCATATATCTCCGTTGTTGTGTTTCCGGTTGAGCAGTGCAGGCAAAATGAGTTGAATTCCGGAACAGATAGTTTGGAACACCAATATACCTGCCGTGACGTCATATGGAAACGCTCTATTCTTGGCAGTCTGTGCAGCTGTTATTTAGATCGTCACGCAATGTTGGGGCGATTTGCGTGACGAGCCCAAGCAACGGCCGCCAAGGATACCAGAATAATTTATACATGATTAAACACACTTGTCGTTTACTTTCGATCTCTTTTTACAGTTTATTTCCAAGTTTGCCTTCAAGGAGCGGTGCGTGTCGCGAAGGATATTAGCATAATTTATACATGGATAAATATAGCACACTTATCGTTTACCCTTTACAGTTTATTTCGAGTTTGTCTTTTTTACACTTTATTGCCTATATGGCGTGAGGAGATATTTTGAAAACTGTTCAATTTGCTGCTGTCCTCGCACCTCATGAGGTAAAAGGGGCAGGGATATAACGTGAAAATCTTCGTACAAGTCTTGAATCTACAACAAAAAGGAAAAAAAAGATATATTAAAATTAAGGAAACAAGATCCCTGCTCGAGAAAAGTCTGAGATTCAAGCGGACACATTCCATATTGATGACGTAACTCTCTAGAGATCCATGCAGTGCCTCTGATTGGTTATTACTTAAGCGCGAAAATTCAAAATCGGGAAACAACCAATCAGAAACAATACTCGGCTCCCTGTAGAGTTACGTCATCATTAAGGAATTTTTCAGGCCAAATTGAGTGAGGGAAGTTTGCTTACTGAACCAACAGCGTCTAGCAATGGAGGGTTACCTTGCCATGTTATATACTATTTTGGAAAAAGGCACCTATTTCATTGGCCCTTTTACCACCAATTTTGGCCCAAAGATCATGGTTGTTAAACATGCAAATTGATGATGTCACAAGTTATTCAATGACTCCTACTTCAAAGGTACACAACAAGTCTACTTTAGCACCAAAAGGGTTAAATGATTCAGCCCCCAGATAATTTGAATGGCTCCTTTAACTACCGAAATGAAAGTTTTCCTTACCCACTTCCATAGTACCTAACCCCTTTCGGACAGAGGCTCCCCACATAGTCCAATATAGATTGATGTTCATAGTTGTTACCTGTTCAAGATATTTGTTTTGTACTTTGTGTCTTGATATACATAGGCCACACACTGCATCTGCAGGAGAGGATACATTTAATATTTCAGCATATTGCAGCTCTGACTTTGATTGGTCAGTACTACCGCTCTTTATCGGATGCTGTGGCATTAATGGTAGGAAAAAAAATTAATGTAAAATCATTAGTCAACAAGTTGTGGTCATAATATTGAAATTAGTGGTAACCATAGCAACAATATAATCAGTTAAAACACCCTTAATTTTAGCTTTCAGTGCTAATACCTCAAAAACGAACTCGGTGCCCCCCGCTTTCTTTTTGTACTGCGTTATGACCAGCATGCCATGATACAACATTTCGTAAAGTTAAGTGCGAAACCATTCATATGAAAATGAGTTTCATTTGCATGAAAATGAACATGGAGATAAAACGCATTTTCATATGAATAGTTTCGCACTTAGACTCCTTTTGACACTGAGGCAAAAGAGAACTGGGAAATGGTCTATTGCATTAGAAGAGTTCAGAGCCATCACAGTTTTTCTAAACTAAAAGGTGGCTCTGAACCTCTATGAAAGGAAATTGGTGATTTGGTTGACACCAATACTGTAGCAGCAAATGAACAAGAGTGTCAGTACTGAGCCATTAAAATGTAAGAGCATGAAAATGCTGGAAACCCTTACCAGCCACCTCAAGGCCCTGTCACGCGTGACAAAATTTAGTGCAACTTGTCATGCAAAAAACGTTCCAAATTCGAAGGACAGATAATCTGTAATTTTACACGAGCACCAACAAACTCTACACATCTTAAAAAAGAAATACAACGCTGCTTTCCACAAATTCCGTGCCATAGAAAACTTAATTTACTAAACGTTTGAACTCTTCCTGCCTTACGTCACATTGAAGACTGTTCCAGAAAATGGCATTTTGGTAGTTTTTCGTTTTTCAAATTTAGAACGTTAATTCTGGAGCTGTTAGTGCAAATACAAGAAAAATGAAATAATTCGTTTCGTTCTGTTCGTGTTTTTATTTCACGGCGATCTTTAGTGAGCACGGCATGCGTTTGTTCAGATTGTAATGTCCTTATATACTGATGCTATTTCCCAGTGAAATCGATCAGTTACCGAAACGTATTGACTATCGATTACTCATTGATGATCGATTTATTACGTCTAACAAAGACATGGGCCTCAATTTATTAGCATGTTTTACAGACGCTTACCCATTTTTTCCTTTTCACCCTGTCAATGTCTGAATAAATCTTGTCTAGGTGACGTGATTGCAATCCGTTCCGGGGTTCCGTTCCTCTTGCAAATTTTTATTTTTTTCGAAAATGAAAACGCGATTATTACTGTACATTGATAAGCAGGTTAATTTAAAACAATGGACCAGTTTAGAAACGGAAACACTTGTGTATCAGTTCCACTTTGTTCATTTCCAGGAACTCGATTGGATTAGTTATGCGAATGAAGAGGACAGCAGGTATAACGATGAATAACAACAACGACAGACAAAACAACGGATCGGTCCACGAAAGCCATGACACTTTTGACGCTATTGTTATCACAAACTGCGTACTTAATGCCCCAATGATGCTTATAGCTATTCTGGGCAACGTTTTGGTATTGGTCGCTATAATACGAACTCCTTCCATCCGCTCGACCTCGATAAGCATGCTTTGCAGTCTGGCTGTAACCGATCTTCTTGTTGGATTCGTCGTTCAGCCGCTTTACATCGCTCATCAACTGACCAAAGAATCATATCTTTACGTTCTAGAAGGTACTATTGGCCATGCTGTTTGCGGGGTATCTTTTTTGACGGTAACAGCCATTACGGTGGATCGATTTCTTGCTCTTAGCTGTCACCTGAGATATGCTTCGCTGGTAACAAAATCCCGCGTCAAATGGGCCATAATTCTGCTATGGTTTATCAGCTTTGCTTTGCTTGGTTTATACATTTGGAATAAGCGTGTGTATCGCTTGGTAATAGGCGTCATAATAGCCATTTGTTTGTTAATTTCCACGTTTTGTTACATCAGAATCTATCAAATTCTTCGCTACCATCAGACCGAGATTCAAGCTCAACAACAGGCCATGCAAAGTTCTACCGCTGAAAACAACACAAACATCGTGCGCTTGAAAAAGAGTGCTGTGAACACTTTTGCATTTTACGTCGTTTTAATTATATGTTATTTTCCAATGTATATTTTGTTAATTCTCAATGGGCTTTCCTACAAGGAATGGCAACCAGAATGGAACTTTTCTGCCACTCTTGTGTTTAGCAACTCGTCCATCAATCCTTTTCTGTATTGCTGGCGTCTTCGCGAACTTCGAACTGTAGTTGTAAAGACAGCAAGGCAGATATCATGTAAGAAAACTGGAGAAAACTAAAAATTTCCTCCTTAACTGAGAAGGAATTTAAGTACCACGAAACAATATTTTCGATTTCGATCCGCAATCAGTTACGCTAGCGGGACCTTTGACTAGCTCAATTACTGAAAACAGTACCTTTCGATGATTTGACCAAGCAGCGAAAACCTATTGATACTAATGGAAGGGGCAACTTAAAATTAATACTGAAAATGGTTTGCTTGAGAGTCAGAACACGCTAATGTTGTCTGAGTCTCGAGGGGGTCGGCAATCCATTTTTAGACCTCGCAAACTTTGCTATTTTCCCGACTTTGCGAAACTATAACAATGCAGTTTTACAAGATATGCTTCATAATCTTGGCTATTTAACTCACTTTGAGGGGCGATTTTTGGCAATATCAACAGATTTTAGCTACATGGCCAACATCGAAAGGTAAAACACTGTGGAAGGATCTATTGTAAATAAGCAAGAAAATAAAGGATACTCGCTGAGCCAAAATTGACGTGTTTGCTTCGGTGTCCCGAAGGTCTAGTCGTTATTAAATACAGACACTCTAAAGAGACTTCTGCCGGGATTAACGGCCAAGTGTTTTTTATTTTGTTTGTTATTATGCTTTTACGTTTTTCTTGCAGAGGTCCGTGTAAAATTTTAAGCGAAAAGTACATTAAAATGCCCTGCCTTTATAGTTCATCGTAGTTCAGTTGGATTATATTTATAGCCAGTTGTAAATGTTGCAGAAACATTTCAAGTTAAGTACATGACATAATTCATATATGAGCTGCGGAGGTAGGTGAAAGTGAGAAATGATCGTCGCATTTCATTTCAATTTAAGGAAACGGAATAAACAAGCCTGAAAATTCAGGGGAACCAACGGGATTCGAACCCGTGACCTCCGCGATACTGGTGCGATGATCATTTCTCACTTTCAGAAACGTTTCAAGTACTATTGAGAAACGGAAAGTCGCGACAATTTCTCAATATTTGATAAATTTACTTTGCGTGGCGATACAAGCTACGTTATTATCATGGTCTATACTCTCATCGAACACAGCACTCGACCAACGAGCGTGCGAGAATTTAATTAGTTATTGTAGTTTATGAGAAGAATTATTAATTGTGGACAACTCACCTTTTCTCTTGTCGGGAAAGACCAGTTGATTCACAATGATGTTATGCGTATCTATTTCAGATTTCGCAAGTTCTTGTACTAATCTTTCTGTCTCGTAAAGCGACAAAAACTCTGCTATACACACGCAGACAAACGTTGTGTGTTCCTGAAAAGAAATAAAATAACGTTATTTTTGTTTTGAATAACGTTTAAAAACACATTCTTGCATAGGAGAGGAGTAGAACGAACGCATGAACAAACGACCGACCGACAGAATGCACGAACCAACGAACGCACCAACCAACCAACCAACCCAGCTATCCCAACCATTCCAACCAACCAACCCAACCAACGCAACCCAACCCAACCAACCTAACCATCCCAACCCAACCATCCCAACCAACCCAACCATCCCAACCCAACCCAACCCAACCCAACCATCCCAACCAGCCAACCCAACCAACGCAACCCAACCATCCCAACCCAACCATCCCAACGTAACCATCCCAACCCAACCATCCCATCCAACCAACCCAACCAACCTAACCATCCCAACCAAACTATCCCAACCCAACCCAACCATCCCAACCAGCCAACCCAACCCAACCATCCCAACCCAACCAACCCAACCAACCCAACCCAACCAACCCAACCATCCCAACCATCCCAACCAACCCAACCCAACCATCCCAACCATCCCAACCAACCCAACCCAACCATCCCAACCCAACCAACCTAACCATCCCAACCCAACCCAACCCAACCCAACCCAACCCAACCAACCTAACCATCCCAACCAACCCAACCCAACCCAACCCAACCCAACCCAACCATCCCAACCCAACCCAACCATCCCAACCCAACCATCCCAACCATCCCAACCAACCATCCCAACCCAACCCAACCCAACCATCCCAACCAACCCAACCCAACCATCCCAACCCAACCAACCTAACCATCCCAACCCAACCCAACCATCCCAACCAACCCAACCCAACCATCCCAACCCAACCAACCTAACCATCCCAACCCAACCCAACCATCCCAACCCAACCATCCCAACCATCCCAACCAACCATCCCAACCATCCCAACCCAACCCAACCCAACCATCCCAACCAACCCAACCCAACCATCCCAACCCAACCAACCTAACCATCCCAACCCAACCCAACCCAACCCAACCCAACCATCCCAACCATCCCAACCCAACCATCCCATCCCAACCAACCCAACCATCCCAACCATCCCAACCAACCCAACCCAACCATCCCAACCAACCCAACCCAACCATCCCAACCCAACCAACCTAACCATCCCAACCCAACCCAACCCAACCCAACCCAACCATCCCAACCCAACCCAACCATCCCAACCCAACCCAACCCAACCCAACCATCCCAACCCAACCCAACCATCCCAACCCAACCCAACCCAACCCTGTATGTTCATAAGGGAGTACCCCAGGGTGGGGGGGGGGGTTCATATGTTTGGGGGAGGGGGTGGGGGTGATACGTACCGGGTTCTTGAACTGTTCACTGACTTGTTTTATAACAGGTAAAGTGTCCTCTAACTTTTTGGTCATGTGATCTGCATTCATGTCCTGTATACCCAGCATTGCTCCAAACTAAAACAGCCATGCAATAAAGAACACAAGAAAAAGTAGCCATGTCACGTTATTTTCGAGTCATATTTGGTGATGAGCCAAACTACTGTTAAAATACAGCAACAACAATCTTTATTCATGCCCAGAAAAGTTTAACGATAAGGATAAATACATAGCAATAAGGAATGTTACAAGAAGGAAAGAGCACAGTCACTTAGAAATAGCTAAAGCTAATCGGGATAAGAAGATGGGCCAAGCGGAAAGAAATTGCAATTGAGATACTGAACATAGAAAATAGTAGTTTACTAATGAAGAAAAGCACCAAAGATGTGATACCCAACCAAAAAGAAACAAGGATGGTTAAGGATGGAGAAGATTGAGATGGATGGATTGAGATGTGGTACTCCACATGTAACAGTTTGGTAATCAGAATTAGTACCAGACAGAGAGACAAACTGCCTTCTGTTACTTAAGTGTGAAGTATGTTTAACTTTTCTTAATTTGGTAATAAAGCTTGTTGTTGGATTACAAATGACAAGTTGGAAAAATTTAGGCTAAATGTTTTCTGCAAAAAAACTTTCTTAGTTCCAGTAAACAGTTCCTTACCAATGTCATTCTTTGGAAATATGGCTTAGAAAGAATTTGATTTGGATAGCTTTTGCAAGCAACACAAACGGTGAACAATGAAGTTCCAGTAATAGATAGCCTCCTATATACATAGACAGTGTTTTGGCTCGTCATGCAATCTTTTTGGGGGAAGAAAGATTGTGAAGGAAGCTAGGTCATCTTTCAATTGGCAATTAATAAATTGCCTTCAGACCCAAGGAAACTCGAAAAAAAAATAGCTTACCAAGGGAGAAAAACACCAAAGAGGAAACAATAATGAACTGACAAGAAACAAGGATGGCTTTGAATGAGGAATATTGAGAACGATTGTAATTTACAAACTTGAAAAAATTAGGCTAAACGTTATAAGATGGGTCATCCGCGACAGAGCCCCTTTAACCAACACAGCAAATTTAAAAGCTGCATTTGATACCTGTGAAATGAATGGTCCTATACTGTTCTTAAGGGTCAAAATTTTCCCCAGAGACTTCTCAATAATTGATGGAAAAGCCAGTAGTCTGAGTGTGTGACCAGTTGGTGCTGTATCAAATACAACCACACTAAAATCCATTGTGTTAACCAGCCTAAAGTGGAAAGGAAAAACACAATTATTTGTCACTTCTACCAGGGGTTTCAAAACAAGGCGGCGGCTGCTGGAGTTCCACCGGCTACTTGACTAATTATGCCACCGGCTACTCTGGTCATAGCAATCAGCTTGTGACCAAAAAGCTCACTTATAACAGACGCCTACTCTACCAGTTGATGACACCTACTTCAAAACATTTTGAAATCCCTGTTCTACTGCCACAGTCAAAGCTATATTATTTGTGATCAATGTTGAAGGGGCTTAGTCACACTTTCTAATGTAACAAATTGTTTTCAAATCAAAGGTAACCTTGAAATAACAATATAATTTGGTGTTATCAACTGGGTTGATAATGTGAATTGGCCACCGTAAAGAGATTCGAGAGCTGACGTTTCAAGCTAATCAAGGAATTGTGGGTCGTGTGTGGTTTATATACAGCACCACAGTTTCTTTAGAAACTTACCCCTCCTTGAAATAATAGTTTTCCAAGGGAGAAAAACACCAAAGAGGAAACAATAAAAAAATAAACTGAGAAGAAACAAGGATGGCTTGGAATGAGGAAGATTGGTAAGGATTGTAATCGACAATGTTAGGCTAAACTTTTCAAGATGTACATCTGTGACAGAGCTCCTTTAACTCTTTTGTTTCTAAAGTCAATCACCGTTTGTCGATGTTTAGAGGAGTGATCATTGAACCACTTGTGACATCATCAATTTACATGTCGGCAGATTTTTGTGTTTAGCAACCAATAGCAATAGACCAGTCTCATCCCTAGAGCCTGCTTTTCTTTTGTTCAGCACCAAGAACATGGACTCTGGCCAGCCCCAATTCCACAAGTCCTCATTTCGACTTCCGGCCATTCTCACATGAGTAGACTCAGAGCTTTCTCACTCAATCTGATTGGTTGAGAAACAATGTAAAGCATTATTCACATGCTCCAAAACTTGGGACTGGCCAGAGTCCATGCGTTGGATGAGATTGGAATAGGATACAGGTAGATCTTTCCACATGACTGTCCATATTGGGTATCGACTACATTCTGACAAAGTTAATCAAAACAGAAAATTGGTGGTTAAATGGGCCAGTACACCTATCATTGATCAAGGTCTTATTTCCAGGCATTTTTGTGGAGAAAGGGTTAAAGTGCACCTAACCCCAAAATATTTTTTCGCTACAATAAACCTTTTGCACCAGTTCGAAACGCATTACACCTTTCGTTTCTCCTTTTTACCAAATGCTGACTATTTATAGCATTAAAAAGTTACGAAAAACTGTACGTTATTTGGTTCACGACCGTGTCAGGAGGGGTGTGGGTCTATTCCTGGGCCGACGTCACAAACTGATTTGAATTGTATCAAGTCTTTGTAAACATGCATGCAAATCAGTTTGTGATGTCAACCCAGGAATAGACCCACGCCCCTTCTGACTCGGTCATGAACCAAATAACGTACAGTGTTTCGTAACTTTTAAATGCTATAAATAGTCTGCATTTAGTAAAAAGGAGAAACGAAAGGTGTAAAGCATTTCGAACTGGTGCAAAGGTTTATTGTAGCAAAAAAATATTTTGGGGTTAGGTGCACTTTAATGCACTGGTAGCCCAAGCATAATATTTGCATATAAATGGTCATTGGTTACTGGTCATCGGTTAGCGCTTAGCGGTCAGCTGTCAGCGGTCATCGGTTAGCGGTCATCAGTTAGTGGTCATCGGTTAGCGGTCAGCGGTTAGTGGTCAGTGGTCTACATCCTGGGCTCACAGGTTCATATGGTTTATTCAGTCACACAGCAGTGTTCATCATGCAGCTTCATCAGCCATCTTGTGCTGGGCATTTCAGCTGTCTTCTCCCCCCTCCCTTCCCTATTTCCACTGCTTGGCAGTGTGACGAGTTGTGGGGATTCACCAGCCATGGGAGCGGTACTCGGTCTAGGGGCTGGCTGCCAGCAGTGGAAGCGCCTGTATGCCCCAGGCACCCAACCTCCACTTAGCGATGCAGTTGTTAACAAGCAATTTGGAGCTACTTTTACATGTTTTCACAATTCCATGCATACCATGTAAAATAAGAATCAGAACGTACATGTAGTATAGCCCAGACGCTTCTAGCATTCAATATTCATGTTGAAATTAGCTTGAATGTCACCCATAGTTTTGGCTCTCATTCTGACTTCGCATCTTTCTCCAAGTACACAAATGTTTTTCCAACAACTACTTGCTCATACCTCGCCATACTCAGAAACTAGCCACTTCTGGAAATCCAAAAGCTTTATGAAATTGCCGCCATAGGGCCTGTGATGCTCATGACAATAACAGAATACCGGTAGCCCAAAATAACCTAGACACCAGTCAAATCGTCAAATGAAACTGATGAAATATTTTTTACTACACTTTACAGTGCTCCCACTACCAAAAATAACTTTCCCTCTCTGATGGGGTTTAATTTGTCGGAGTGAATCAAAGGGCTAACGCTCGAAACGTCAGCTCTTGAATCTCTTTACGGTGGCCAATTCACATTATCAACCCAGTTGATAAAACCAAATTATATTGTTATACTTCCCACCGACGCAGCACCACAGTTTCTTTAGAAACTTACCCCCTCTATTTAATTTGTCTGGTTTTGTTCCATGACACTTATTGAAAACTGCTCAAGACAATGATCTATACACTAAAAAACTCAAAACTTCTAGCTTTGTTTCTCTAAGCTGTACATTGTCAATTTCAAGTTGAAATTCTCTGCTACCTGTTTTTGGTTTTAACAGACGTAATGGCTAGTTGCACACGTCACACCAATGAATATTCTTTACATACCTCATGACCTCAGCGAAACTCATGGCTTCATCAATTCCAGGAAAAGCTCCTAACAATTCCTTTACCATATTTTTACCCATGGACATTACATCTACAATGGAAATTATACAATGAATAACAACAAACTGAATTCCAGATTTTACCAGATAAGGGACAAATATCATTAAATAGCGACAAAAATGTAAAAGACTATCACCTTTAACTTAACTGCACCCTACCATTTTGGATTTGATGCTGTGAAATGGTTGTCGAGTAGCAAAAGATATAATGCAAATTATTGGAACCCAGCATACCAGCAAGACTCAGAAAACATTAGGCTAAGTGTGGTCTGAGAGAAATAAAGGTAATGCAAGCGAAATTTTTGGTGTTCAGGATCATCTGCATTCACTCTTGAAGGAATCTTCAAAAACGCCTGCCATTTGAAGGGTTGAGGAGGGAGGAGTTGGGAGGGGGGGGGTGGGGTGTTGCATGCTCAAATCATTTCAGGAAAGTGCAAGCCAGGGTAAACAAAAATTTATTGAAGGAGGTGGTTGTTGCTTAAACCAAAACAACCACAATTTTATTTTGTTTATAATTGTTAGAATTATTATACATAACGTAAAATTATATAAAATTATACACCTTTATTCAAAAAGTGATTTACCTGGCTCATCAAAAATGTCTTCTGGAAGATGAGAAAATCCAACATTAGGATCAATTTCCTACAAAAACAGAACAGGAATACGTATGCTGTATTGTTAATGGACATGAAAGTCAAAATGGCATGAGGTTGTGGAATGAGCAACTTGTTTCACCTGCAGTACACCACTTCTTAAAATGACGTGGCTTCGACACCACATTATGACTCAGGGTCTGAAATTGTGACCAGCTGGTCGCCAATAGCAACTAAAAATTAAGTATTTTTTACCAGAATTTCATAGCTAGTCACCAACAGGTGCAATCTTCGCATGTTATGTTCTGCACACAGCACAGTCTTTGATCTGCAGCTTCAAAGCTATTTTATTCAAATAACTCTATTGTGTCTATTGATGTAAAGAAAAAATGAGACACTTGGGACAAGCCTAATGCATGTAAATTGTAAAACATTAGCAAAGCATAGTGCTAAAAAGTACTTTTTATAATGAATTTGCACTTACCATTGCAGAAAGATTGTGACAACCCTCCACTTTTGTAGGAATATTACTAAACTTTTGGTTAAATGCATCTGATATGTTGTGAGCAGGATCTGTGGAAATTATCAGCACACTTTCCCGAGTTTTTGCAAGTTGGAGGGCAATGCTGCAACTAAACATAAAAGAAACCATTACTGCACTAATCATAAAATTCTACATGGATAACAAAATTCTGACTTTGATTGGTTCTGTGCGCAGCTGTTTGTCACGTAGTTGGTACGCGATCTCACATGTACATGTATGTCCAATTACAGGTATCCAAATTGGATAGTTATTGTCTCTTCACTGAAATGATTATAAAATATTCTGTAATTTATCTTAATAAACACAAAACAAAACACAGCACCGGTCCTGAGCAGGCACCTCATTTATTGATGCAGGATACAGCGAGTGTTTATATGTACATCGTCATAAAGAAAAATACGACTAGGTCCAATTGTCTGTAATCATACATTCAAGTGATTAAAAAAATTGGATGACCGCTAAGTAACACTCCGGCTGAGAGTGATAGCACATGGCGTAAAATGGAATTTGAGGCATTTCCTAAACAAATAATTTTCATTGGCTTATTTACCATGTTCTGATTGGTCCAAACTCTTTCTTTCCTGATTTTTCCACGATTTTGACAGATTCCAGCCCAGAAAACTATGACCATTGAAATAATCTATCATGATCTATTGTTATGTTGAGTCGTAAAATAATAATTGTGTGTGTGTCCCAAGTTATCGACCATGAAAGCTTGGAGATTCAGATTACAGTGCACGGTAGGCATCTTGTGAGCAAGAATTTGATTTTCTCTTGGTTATTGGATGTAGAGCGATCTATTTTTTGCGAATAGCATTCTGACTGTAAATATTGTATATAATGATGATACACAAATTACTAAAGATACATAAATTACTAGAGATATTACTAGAGATGTGCCCGGGGTGTCAAATCAATCAAATCGATAATCGATGACAATTGATATCAAACAATACCAATCAATATCAATTAATCGATTGTTATTGATAATCGATCACCAATCGATGATGAAGATTATCACTTGCTATAGATTTCCAATAACAGTCGATACATTAATTGACATTGATTGGCTGAACTTTGTATGCATTAACCCCTTCAGTGCCAACCCATTTGTATTGCCCCGTGCCGAGGCAAAATGTGCATTAAAGAGGCAACATGGCAGAACCCGAAAAATCTTCAAAATTTTTGCATAGAACATAACCACAAGGAGACATGGCGTTAGAACTGCATCAAACATTTACTAAGAACTATTTACGCTTGTTTACCTTTACATTTGATGACATAAAACAGAATTATTTTGAACATGGTACAGCTTTGGAAAGCTTGCTACAATTGCTAGCTCCTCTTTGTGTACAGTACTGCTTGAAGATAAGCGAACCACTCAATGTGTTCTCAACGCGTTTTTTTTCACGCGTTAGGCCTTTGTTATTCATTTTGTCACCTATAACTTGCGTTGTTTGTGTGCTTTTGTTAGACGAATCAAAGGATGACTTTGATCCTAAATTGAAAACCATACGAATTTGCATAATTGTAAGTTTTAGCAAGGTCACGCTTTTGTTTACGTCCCCTTGCTTTTTGCCGGTGTCTGCTTACTGTTGTGACTGATAGAGAATCAAACAATATGTTCTGAGATAGGTATCTGGAAAAAAATAAAACCACGCAACTAAACAATTTTTAACAAAAAACCCAGTCGAATTCATTCGCTCGCTGTTTGTTGAATTGAGAATCAAATAACACTCATCGCTGGAATGTCTAGGCCGCGAAGCGCCTCTTTCTGCAACAAAATTTGCAACCAAGTTTTCTTCTCCACTTTCTGTCTACTGTTGTGAGTGAGAATCAAACATGTAATTATTCTGAGGAAGATAACCGGAACACATAAAACCAGGCTACTGAACAACTTTTAACAAAAGAACCCTGTCAAAAAACACTGATCGCCAGAATGTCACCATTAACCAAAAGCAATGCAAAAGATTTTATTTATATTCACGGCTTTCAAATGAAATTTGAGTCACCGGTTTCATCATCAATACGTTGCCGAGCACGTGCTCAAACGAAATAAGAGTTGAGCGAATTCTTTGGCGCGTGACCTTGTTTTGCCGTGAACTATCACGCTTGCTGTTTTCAGTGACTTCTCGGACTGAATTATGAATGAACAGAAGAATGGCTGAGAAGTTGTTCGCAAAATTTCGCCAGTCAAATTACGGCTAGAATTTTACTGCCAACATAGCGACAAGCACCGCGATGTTTGACGAATTTCTAGACATGGCGCAACATGTAAACAGTAAAACACAAGATCAATTGATAAAAAATTATATCTTCGAAGGTGTTCGCAAATTTAGCCAGCCAAATTGTTCGACCAAAAAAAGTTCGCTCGACTTTTTAGTGTGCATTCTATTTTTGATAAAGAATCGACCCTGGGATAACGCTTGCTTACAAAGAAGCCACGGAAATGCAAAGGTAATTGTTAGCAAGAAGTTGGCTTTGTTTGGACCTCTTGTTATGCAAAATGCTTCTAAAGTGTGATCTACAAAATGAGCTACACCAACGCGTTTGCGTTTGTGTGGGAACGCAAACGCAAACGCATTTCCTTCTCGTTGCCTTCGCGTTTCCTTCGTGTGGTTCACTTATCTCCGAGCGGTACTGTATGTTTGCCATAACCTTTCCTCCAGTGAATGACTTGTCTACTCCAGAAGCACTCTACGCTATATCTTTTTCACATTCCGCATTAAAACTGGTCATCTTTCTTGTGATATTCCTCGTCCATACAAATAAATTCCTCGGCCATGAGGAAGGAAACAAGATGGCGGACAGATTACACGCGGAATAAGTGGCTCTGGGGACACATGATTCGATTGGCTGAAACCTAACAAGGGGAGTCCAATCACATAAGCCGTTTTAAAATCCCAAATCATTAGCACGTTTAAAACGGTAGATGTGATTGGACTCCATTTGTTAGATTTCAGCCAATCGAATCATGTGTCCCCAGAGCCACTTCTTCCTTGTGCACAGGCTCAGCCAGCTAAGAGGGGAAAGTGGCTCTGGGGACAAGAATGGAAACTGAGAAGAATTGTTTTGGAGACTAATAACTAGTTACCAGGCTCCCAAAAGTTTTTATGGGGTCAGAAGTGCCGAGAGCTTTTGTTTTTTTTTTTTTTTTATAAATTCATTTTTATTAGACCACGCCAATTACAAATACACTATACCGTACAAAAAATTACAATTATCACTTACAATACACTTACACTACTTAAATACTACATTATGTTATGTTACTGCGCCTGCTACTAATCCGTTTTCACACTAAACTACTTACAATGATACTGCTTTCACAACCGATAGAGCTAATTACTTGCCAAAATTAAAAATGATTTCGTACATTAAATTGTAAAACAAAGAAAAAGAAAAGAGAGGAAAAACAAGAATGGAGAAACATAAACGCGTTTATCATCATTGGCTGGTATTGTCTAATTGTTCACATCAATTATTGTGTAATTATTGTATTTATTGTATCACCTGGTTGAAGTAAGAAAGTTTTAAAAATATCCCACTTCTGAAGATGAATATTAAGTCTACCCCGCCTCTTAGCAATTAGATATTCAATCCATTCAAGGTATTTTAGTTTACCTATTAATTGAGGTAAGAGTGGTTTTGTTTTTCTAAGCCTACTTAAATAAATTACCTGCTTACCTACAATGAGAATGTGGTTAAGAAGGGTCCAATGTAATATTTCTGTGGTGTAACCTAGCATGATTTCGATATCCTTTAACTCAGCAACTGCTATATTAAGTCCCTTCAACCAGGTGATAGTTTGCATCCAGAAGTCTTTGCTGTATTGACAATGTAAAAACAGATGCTCTAGGGATTCTTCGAACTCTCCACAAAACGTGCATAATGAGGTATCCACTAACTTTATTTTATTTAACAATTTATTAGTATATACAATACGATTGAGCAATTTGAATTGAAACATTCTTGTTCTTATGTCTAAGGTAACTTTGTGTGGAATTAAATAGATCTGATTCCAGTCAAGTTCGTGATCATTAAATAATGAAGAATATTTTAATCTTGCAGTTGGATATACGCGTATCTCATCTACGAGAATCCAGTACATTTGTTTACTAGTAAGTTGTTCTAGGTTGATGTCTTTACACTTGGCATGCAAAATGAACTGCGTTAAATCCAAATTCGAATTCGTAGTGGTTTGCTCTTGGCTTTTGTGTTCAGAGTGCCAGGGTTTCAACTGTGGCCTTCATTTACTTGACATACTCAGGACATCATATACAGTGTAGGCACACAAAGTCAGAGCTCGACGTTGCGACCTGAGGGGTCGCCAATGCGACTGGATTTGGTCCGCTGGTGACTAACTTTTCACGTGTGCTCGCCAGTGTGGCCACCATGATTTCAAGTTATTATTTTATTTATTTAGTTTTTCATTTCCTAAGATCCATGGCGAAATGAATGAATGTTAACTGTAAACCACGAGGAATGTAATTTCTTAACACTTTCACGTAAAATTCGTTTAAACCGCCTTAACTATAATTACTATTGTGAAATCAGTTATCTACATGTTTTGTTGAAAGCATTCCAGAAGTGACATTTGTTCCTAAAATGAGATTTTTGCAAAAAGAAAAATTCTTTACCATTTGATTGTAAACTGTGGTCTATCCATTTCAAAAGAAATAACATTCGTTTTCACAATACAATTAGCGGTGTGTTGCTGGAAAAGAATAGGAGTTAATTTAATTAACGAAAGCTTGCATTATTGACCAGAAACTGAATGCATGTAGCGACTGTATATTTCTCATAGCTTTCTGATGAATAAAACTATAGTTTTCTTTTTCATTGCCAATATTTTGTAGTTCCTAAAGAGCATGTGAAAAAATAACATACATTGATATTAGATTGTAAACGGCCGAAACGCAAACCATTAGCATTTTGTGTTTTGTTTTGTTGGAGATATCGGATTTCTTCTTGTCTTGCTGTAACACTAAAACTTTCGCATTCTCTCTCCAGTTAAAATATTTTTAGGTTTCCCAAAAAGCGGTTAGTATTTTGGTCATATGTCAATTTAACTTTTCTTCCAATCATGCATTGTATCTCAAGTTTTAACAAAAATAGCCTGCTTTTGACTTTCAACATTTGTATTTATTCCCGCTTGTGATTGAATTCAATTACCGCATTTAGCACGTCGGCACGCTATCAAATTTTCCGCCCGGCGCGACTCGTCAAGATGGATGCTTCAAAGACTTCGACTTGTAAAAAGGTTGACTTAAAATACACTGCTTAAATGGCAAAGAAAAAAGAAAGATGATGAAACCAATTTGAATAAGGAAGGCATATTTCAGCAATGAAATTATTTTTATGTTCCCTACGACCTACTTTCAAATGTAACGTTTTGTTTGGTTTGGTTTGTACAGAAAATACAAGGAAGAGACTTAAAAACAAAAACAATTGAATATACAAGCTTGCATGCCGTTTTGAACTCTTCCAATTCCCACCAATTGCAAATTGAAATTACAGTTTCACACAAACGCACATGGAATTGTCGTGTGCAGTCGCCACACATTAATGAACACGGAAACCTGCGGAAACCTTCAAGAAAATTTTTGGCGACCAAAAAATTTGTGCTGGCGACCAAATCTTAAAACTTAGGAGCCAGCTGGCCCCAAGGTTTTTTTCTAAAGTCGAGCCCTGAAAGTACAAAAATCATGACGTACCGAGTATGTCACTGTGGCACTGTATCAGGGCTCGAAATTAACGTTTCGCAAACTCACAAAATGCGAGTGATTTTGTGGATTTGCAAGTGAAAAAAACATCCACTGGAGAACATTTGCGAGTGAGAATCATCCCTGTCTCTGAAACATTTCAAGAAAGCTGTTCGAATTGAGCGTCATGTTTACCTTTTCAGCTTATTACTTGAAAAGTATCAATAAGGATTTTAATTTTTACTTAAAAAAAAACTTGCTAGTTGGCTCGCCAATTTGTTAGTAGCAAAAATTTTGACTAGCAAGACTTTGCTAGCAGGTTAAAAAGTTAAGAAACATCCACTGGAGAACATTTGCGAGTGAGAATCATCCCTGTCTCTGAAACATTTCAAGAAAGCTGTTCGAATTGAGCGTCATGTTTACCTTTTCAGCTTATTACTTGAAAAGTACCAATAAGGATTTTAATTTTTACTTAAAAAAAACTTGCTAGTTGGCTCGCCAATTTGTTAGTAGCAAAAATTTTGACTAGCAAGACTTTGCTAGCAGGTTAAAAAGTTAAGTTCATGTCTTCTTTCTCTTACTATATAATGCCCTGTCCATGTGTATCCATTTTCATTTGAAAATGCATAAGTTTCTTTCCATTTTCTATATTCCATCCATGTTTCTGCTTTCTCCCTTTCTGCTAGCAGCAAAGACCTCACTGATGATGTTTCAAAACAGCAAAGATGATAGCCTTTGACAATATACCTTAATATATATACATTCAGCTGAACCTCTTCCCTGCCCAGGGCCTCCTAAAAGTGGCACCTGTTCAAACAGGTAGCCTGTGTTACATCTGTTCAAAGGTTGGTGTGCCAATAAATTTTGAAGTAGGCAGTCGGCCTGAGTAGAGTAACCGACTGTTTGTTTTAATCTTTCCTTAATGTTGTCAAATGAAGGAAAAAAGTAGCTGATGTTTCTAAGCAAAGTACAGCAAAGTAGCTGACACTTATCGTTGGCCGTCGGTTCTTATTGAAAGCACTGGCAATCGATGAACGGTTTTTATGTGGTTCTTGATTGATCATCGATTGACCGATACCAATCAATATCAATTAACTAATTGTATCGATTGATATCGATTGATCGATTGCTTTACCGATCATCGATTTCCATCGATTGGACACCCCGGGTATGTGTGCGGCTGTGAGTGATACCTGTCCGGATAAAACTTTGTTTTGCCTCATCCTCGGTGTATAAACCCGTGAAACTCAACAGTGACGTAAAGCAAAGAAATACAAATAACCTCGAAACAACATAGAACAGAAAAACGATAGCTCAAAAACAAAGAAAAAGAAAACTCCATTATTTTGATAACTTTCCTTGTACATTTACAAGGTGACAAAGAACTGATATCTTACCTGCATGTTGTCTTGCCAACACCTCCTTTTCCTCCAACGAAAACCCAGCGTAATGTTTTCTGATCGATGATATTTTGAACTGTAGGCTCGAGAGGTTCAAACACCTCTTTTTCCATTCCAGCGGCCGCCATCTTGTGTGTTAGAAATAACAGTTAGAACTTCATGTATCACCACATGAAATATCCTAAGCTATATTGGATTACCTGGGCCCTGTTCTTCAAACGATGGATAACGCAATCCACTGGAATCTATCCAGTGGATAGCGTAATTTGTCTTATCCTCTGGATAGTGATTTATCCGATGGATAAGTAGCGGGAAGTAACGGTTAACTACTTAGACTACAAAATCACTCTGGTTAGCCTATTGTAACTTGTGGTGCAAAAGTCGGTGCAAAACTTATTGTGTTGGATTTAGGCTAATGTCATGTGTGGAATCTGCTGCTGCCTGTTTGTAGATGACGAGATTTCAAGGAGTCATTATAAGGTCTGAATTGCGTTTTCCGATGTTTCGATCGACGGGGCAACACCGTCAGAAATATCTAGCTATGAAATATATTATGCTTATTGTTTATATTAAAAATGCTGTTGTATGGGAACCCGACGGAAATAATAGTTAAATGTTTAATACATAAATTATGTATAATGTCACTATCACATATAATACATGTATTTAGCACATTTTAATCTGCTATCAACTTAGAAGCTGATATTTATTCGGCCATTCCATTTAATATCCGCTCTCCCTCCTGGGGAGGGGGGGGGGGGGGCGATACAGATATTAAAGTGAATGGCCCATTACTAATTTCCTTGCAGATTATTTCAGATTCCACCCTTCCTTATCTTAAAAGAAGAGGGCCAGATCATACGGAACAAAAAGAGTATTCCATAACAAATGGTCACAGAAAGTTTTGCTTGGGCCTTGTTGGTACAGTGCTTCATTTAAGAGGCATCAAGACTCCTCAGCCTTTAGAAGATGAGCATGGGAATGTCCTGCTGTGGAATGGAGAAATATTCGGTGGAACAGAGGTTCATTTGAACATACATGTAAAATAAAATAAATCAACGAGATGAGTGTCACATCTCCCGTGCTGAGGCTCTCGCCTCTCAAGATGAGAATCTTGTCTCTCAAGATGATACTCGCATCTCTTGAGACGAGAATCTCATCTCTCGAGATGAGACTCTTCTCTCAAGATAAGACTCTCATTTCTCAAGAGGGTGGTAACTTACTTTTGAGCGGTACTGTATGTCCATCAATCAAATTTGATGAACAAAATTATTATTCTTCAGGGCAAATTGATTAAGTTAATGAACAGGACGCTCCACAACTTTATTCTAATCAGTAATAAAAATATCAGTTTTTTAACAAATTAAGAAGCCTAAGCCATGTATTATACTGTCACAAAACACGACTGGCATTTGAGAACACGAGGGAAATGTAGAAAACACGAGCCGCAGGTGAGTATTTTCTACATTTCTCGAGTGTTCTCAAATGTCCGGAGTGTTTTATAACAGTATAATACATGGCTTAGGCTTTTTCATTTGCTTTATGATATAGATTTTATACGCCGCGAGTAAAAAAACACCAAAGCACGCACAAACGATAAACTGAAGCAATTTAATTTCGCTTCTTATACTTTCATCTCGAACTTAGAAGCAAACTCTGCAACTTGACTCAGAATTTTGTCCGGAATTTCTTTATAGAAAATGTTCTCCGCCATCCTTAGCGAATTTTCACTAGAGTAAAGCTTGCGAAAAACAATAAAACACACGCTTTTTCTATGTTTTATACTCTGATAAAACATGGGTTTTTGACCAATCAGAGCATGCACAGAGTCCTATCTATATTATAATTAACAAATAAAGAAGCCTAAGCCATGTATTATACTGTCATAAAACACGACGAGCATTTGAGAACACGAGGGAAATGTAGAAAACACGAGCTGCAGGTGAGTGTTTTCTACATTTCTCGAGTGTTCTCAAATGTCCGGAGTGTTTTATGACTGTATAATGCATGGCTTAGGCTTCTTCATTTGCTTTATGATATAGATTTTATACACCGCGAGTAAAAACAACAAAACACGCATGATCGATAAACTGAAGCAATTTAATTTTGCTTCTTATACTTTCCTCTCGAACTTTGAAGCTTCGTCGACAACATCTCTGCAGCTTGACTCAGAATTTTGTCCGGAATTTCTTTATAGAAAATTTTCGCCGCCATCCCTTGCGAATTTTCACTTGAGTAAAGCTGACGAAAAACAATAAAACACACTTTTTCTATGTTTTATACTCTGATAAAACATGGGTTTTTGACGAATCAGAGCGCGCGCAGCGTCCTATCTATATTATAAATTAAAATAAATAATGTTGTTTTCTAAATCCTAGTTTGCATAACTTGTTCTTTATATTTTACTATGGTAGGTGAAGGAGAATGAAAATGATTCTTCGGTTTTGTTGAATACTTTGTCTGACCTTCCATCAGACGTGACTCCTTCGCAGCATGTTCTTTCAACAATGGCTAAGGTTCAAGGTCCTTGGGCATTTGTGTACTGGCAGGTACTTGTTAAATACACCCTATTACTTTTGAAGCTAAGTGAGCAGTGCTTTCAATAAGCTAACCTGCGATCATGCCCTCCCTCCCTACTTATCATCTCAGGGAATGAGGGCATGATACATTTGCTTGTCAGATCTCATGTAAAAAAGCCAAGTTCTGGCTTTTTATCTGATTGGTCAAGAAACAATGCTTATGAAGTGGTCATGTTCTCATTGGCTGTCTTGTTTAAGTGAGGCTTCCGTTCGAGACAAAGCATGTCACAGGGAGGGTGAGTTCAAATGATTGGAACAATTTAGCTGAAACCCTGACAAATTTACAGTATAATTCTCTTAAGGCTGAGCATAGAGAACGTTTTTAACGCTTAAAGGATACATAATTTGTTTACGTGGAGATGTTAATTTTTTTTCTTCTTCAATCGTCGAAAAAAATTTGCCTGATCACAGGTTATCAATAAGCATCAATGGTCGACAAAAAGTGATATTCGGGGCTTCGCAGGACTTATGTCTTTCTGCATTCCAGCTGGGTAAGGGCAAGCAGAGCATTGAAACATGTTTGTGTTCTTCCTTACCCTCCGTCCCTCATTAGTGCACTTGGATTCTTTTAGTGTGACGGTGCCTGGTGGTGGTTGCCACTCTCAGGTTTGCCATGAAACCCTGCTTTTCCTACTCAGGGCTTGCACTTTCCCCAAGCTCTTCTATTGGCACTGAGATTAAGGAGCATGTACCAGCAACCAAAAGGTCTCCTAATAATTAGTGCTAGGTGCACTCTGGATGGGAATGTTAGCCAGAGGTTAATTGCGTTTTGTTCTCGAGGAATGCACTTTACTCTCATATTGACAACAATAATTAAATTAAATGCTGGGTGTAACCCTGTGAAGAACTTGTATCCCATTTTAATAGGGAGGCATTAGCCTGCGAATACAGCTGTCTTTCTTCGCCCCTGGCTGGTTTGGCGGAGTGAAGAAATACAGCTGTATTCGCAGGCTAGGGATGAGTAGAGTCTTTCTTGACTCTCCATGCTACTTTAAGGGCTGATAAATGCTGGTGTTATCCTCAGTGGGCCACTAAGTTGATTGCAGACGTCAGGGTAGAAAAGGGGGAATAAGCAGATCACATGCCGTACTGTACCGTGTACGTCATATATCAAACACGAAGGACAGTCTTTCATCGGGGTATCCAAACATCAAGAAGAGAGTTGAAAATATGATGCGCAGCGGAGTACTTTAAACGAACTTCAAGGTGTTTGGATAGCCGATGAAACACTGTCTCGAGTGTTTGATATATCTTCTCAATCGAAACAAAAACTAAGGAGTAAACAGAGAAATAAAATCATCAAAATCTATGCTAATTAAGATCGGGTATCCAAACCACAGTCACGGTTATGATTTTCTTTGTTTTAACTCAATGAATTATTAATGAGTTTGAGAATGAAAGTTCACAGATCATGGCCATTTCACATGCTGTTTTTCAACATTGGCATAACCCCTTTACCACCCTGAGACATGACTCTGTTTTGTAATTGTGTAGTTCCCTACCCCTCTGGGAATTCCAATTAACTGCATACATTTCTTCAAACTTTTTGGTCTTTAACAGAATCCCCATGCCCAGGAAATTCCAATCCCTTCTGTGGGGGGAGTATGGATATTTTCTGGAACACACTTTGAACATTTTTTATTTCAACAGATGAGCAAGGAGAAGCTGTGGTTTGGGAGAGATTATTTTGGACGTCGCAGTTTGTTGTGGCACCTGCCGTCAAGTCCAGATGATGTATTAGCAGTAACCTCTGTGACTGAGAGAAACTCTGCTACAGCTGATGCAAATCTGGTGAGCAAATTGTTAATGTGATACAAAACAGGCAACATTGTAGCTCTATACTTCTTCCATCCAGTGTGGGACAGACTGTTTTCAAATTGTGGCATCTAATAATAATAATAATAATGATAATAATAATAGTAATAGTAATAATAATAATAATATTAACTTTATTTACGTGTCACTGTATTTAGCACTGCTGTGCTAATTAGGGACACTGTAAATACATAAACAAATATTGTAAATGAAACAGAAAGTTGTTTAAAATCCCAACTGGCAGCAGGCAGACCAGTCGGCAATTTATAAAGCATAAAGGAGTTGAATTCGGGACCAATGAAGACAAATCCATTTTAGTGGCAGGGATGAGGACTTGAACTGGGGACCACCGGGTTACATGGCCAGCACCCTAAAATCTAGGCCACGCTCACCTCTACTGCTTATCAGATTATTCCATGTAACCATACCCTACTATATAATAGACATATCTTATCAACCAAGCATGAGGCAAAGGCAAAGTCTGAGTCGAGCCCAGTGGCCCATACTGCCGGAGCTTATCCCGGTTTCTGTAGCATGAAGCGACTGGGAGTATTCCTACTCCCCCCTGGATGGGATACTAGTCCATCGCAAGGTTACCCCCCAGCAGTATTTTGCTGGTACCCATTTATACACCTGGGCGGAGAGAGGCGCTGTCAGAGTTAAGTGTCTTGCCCAAGAACACAACGCAGTGCCCCGTCCGAGGCTCGAACCCGGATCCGGTCTGGAGTCCAGTGCACTAACCATTAGGCCACCGCGCCTCCCACTAACCAAGCATGAGGGCCGTACAGAAAACTATCAGCCTGAGAACGCTTGGTCTGTACCAAAAAGACCAAAGGCTGATATTCTTCCAGTATGCAGTATGTGACTAAAAAGATTTTTTAGACAGAAGCAGAAAAGTTTGAAAGAGAATCATTCTTTCTGATGCCCCCATGGGTGTTTCAGTCAGAAATAGAATTCCGCCTAATGCTGCCGTGCACAAATCATGGGAAGGATCATGTAGGACAATACCCAGTCCAATACTTAGAAAACACTGGACCAGCAATGGAGCATTCTGATTGGCCCTCTGACTACCTTTCTAAGGCATGATAAAAACTGCTATTCCTGCAATTTGAACATTTCCTACATTTAACAAATACTTCGACCTGTTATTCTGATTTCTAGAACAGTTTCCTTGTCTTCAGGTAAGTCAGCAGTCAAGACAAAATGAGTTGTTCGTTGTTTTCTTGTTTCAGTATTTTGAAGAGGTTCCAACCGACGGTCTATACTGTGTGGATTTTGTGTCTAACAGAACTAATCAAAGTGATGAACGGCCTTTTACGATCAATAAGTTTGAGTGGATGATTGCCAGCGAGGAGTTGCAAAGTTCGTTATTCTTGACTTGCCCAGTACAGATGCCATTTAACAGACAAATGCCTACAGCACAAGACATTCAAGTTATTGAAGAGAACAGACGAAATCTTCATCCGTCAGACAATACATGCGGTGAAAATGTACTGAACTTGAAAGAAAGGTCCTCCAAAGAATGCAAAGATTCGGTCGGAAGTGAATCCGAAAATGTGGAAGAAGGCAGTAAAAATGGTGATGCCAAAATTCCTAACTCAAATCTTGTTACTGTTGAAAATGAAAATCTATTGGAGTCAGCTATTGCAGGATTTGACGAAAAAAGCCTTAATTGTGATTCAGAACTTTCAAGTCGTGAAAAATCTCATCCGAATCGCGTTTATGGTTTACATGTAAACGCAAATGTTTTGTCGCCAAACCTCACCTTGCGAGTTTCCACTACAGGAAATTTTGAAGCAAGAGATACAGAAAATCCATCAGGTAACTCTAATAACTCTTCTCCAAGGCACAAAGTCGGTTCTGGACACTCGCGACATTCTTGTTCAAAAACATCATGCAACGATTTAACAAAACCTAATGAAACCCATGAAGATGCAAAAAGCTCTTCATCTGGGACGACCACAGAAAGATTATCTCACTGGATTTCTTCCCACAAAGAATCAATAGACAAGTTTATTGCAGTTCTTGGGAATGCAGTGAAGAAAAGAGTTTGGAACTTGCCAAGAACTGTCAGCAGTTCGGTTTCTTCCAATTTTCTCTCAGGAAGTCCTTCTGAACCGAACAATTTTGTATCTTCAGAGGTACAACATAAGGTTGCCCGAGTTGGTGTTTTGTTTTCAGGTGGAATTGATTCTATGATGATAGCAGTTTTGGCGGATAGGTAGGTCATACATTGTTATTCTGTATTTTTACTGTCTAGCTAGTTAAGACTCCCTCTCTGCTCAAAATGGATGAAGGAAAGAAAGAAATGTTGAAGGTAGCAAACGAAAGAACTAATGAACAAGCGAACGAACGAACGAACGGACTCGGGGCAGGCAGGCGAACGGATGGACGAAAGAAGAAGACCTAACAACTACAACTATTTTTCGAATTAAAAACTAACGTACAAACAAATGAAGAAGAGTGTAAGCAAATGAATGAACAACTGAATGTCAGAACGAATGAAATGATCAACAAACAAACAGAACAAGGAACGGACGAAGAACAATTATAGGTGTAATGGATGAACCAACTAACGCAAAAATGAACAAGTGAATGAACGAACGACATACCGGACAAAAAAACGAACAAAATGAACAAACGAAAGAAAGAAGAAAAGTTGCCTTCGTCTTCTAATTAAACTGTTTAATGCATGATGTTATAACTGTGAGCTTTTATCTCTAGATTTGTGCCTATGGAAGAATCCATAGATCTTATTAACGTTGCATTTGAGCAAAAAACTTCATCCAGACATCCACAAAACAAGAATGCAAAGAGAGGGAACTCGAGCAAAAATGCAACATCAACAACGTCCACAAACATTTTCAGCGTCCCAGACAGAATAACTGGAATAGCAGGTTTAGAGGAGCTACAATGCATTCACCCGTTACGGCAGTGGAATTTTATTGAGGTAATAGTTGTATTAGTGTTGCGATAGACTAACGGTTTAGTTATCGATTAGTACAATAAATAGTTCTGGACAACCATAATGAGTTGACACTAGAGGCCATAGCAAAAAAGGCCTTTACCAGATGTACATAATTCCAGAAGAATTCATCTTTATGGTATTGAGTCTAGAGATACGTCTATTGCGAAGCCATTTTCAGTTTTCGTGCCCCAAGGGAATTTTTGACAAACTACGCGACCAAGTGCACAACTGAAAGTAAGACAAATTTCTGTTTCGACCAAGTCTAGTTTATGAACACATTTGTAACAAGGAACACGGTGGTGTAACAACAATATATCTTCAGTAACTATTATTAAACCACTAACTGCTAACTGAAAATGGCTCAAAAAAAAAAAAACAATACATACGCGAAAAAATTGCTTGGACAAGGCCACACGTCACTTGCTTAGATACTTGGGTTTGTTCTAAAAATGGCCTACTGACCAAAGACATAGCACTTGCTATAACACCTAGATGAAGGCTTCTACTTCTTTGATAAACCAAATTTTAGTGCGTGAACTTGGTATGAGTCTGCTGGTATATTTCAGACTAGATGTCTTTTGGCCCTGAAAAAAGATACTAAAAATAGTTTTTCTTTTTGCAGAGGTAGAATGCAGTAGTATACATTGTTCTAGTCTGCCAATGCATAGTGCATAGTAACTATAGCTTAGCTCTTTTTAAGACGTTTTTCTCTTTACTTAAAGGTTGATGTGACACTTGAAGAACTGAAGGAAATGAGGTATGACTTTTGTGTATTGCTCTACCATTTATTTACTTCGTGAATCTTGGATCGTGCCCTAAACAAAAGGACTAAGCACCATGCGGATTTGGGACGGGAAAAGCACGAGACTATCCCAGTGCATTGCATTGTACGCATTATTGCTGTGCAGAATTTCATACGTTTTCAGGGCGCGCACGTAAACAGAACGGCGGCTTTTTCTATACGGCTGGGCTTGCGTTTTCTCGTGGACAAGCACGGCGAGCTATATTTTTTATTGCTTAATATTGGTGTACAAATTATTGTCTTCCATCATATTCTCTTTTGCTAGCGCTGTGACCTACAGCTTTTTGTTGAATTTTTTAAAACAGTGCCTGGTAGGTGACATTCAGGGGAATGTCAAAAAAAATAGTTCGACAACTTTTATTCCGGAATCACCCTAAACAGACATTTATATTCGTGATTTTTCGTTGTTAGCAGGAAACCCTATAACTTGATTTCTAAAGACGACTACTGTCTTGGTTTGCTGAAGCGAATTAGGGTACTTGCTGCCTTTTGAAAAGCAGACTGCTTTGCGCAACAGCGTGGTATACCCTCTGTTCGGTTGCGCTGTCACTGGTTATTTGGGGCGAAAAGGGCCAGACAACCCTTATACATGTGTAAAGGTACTGTTAACCAAGGCTGTCAAGATCATTTTTAGTTTATCAAGTTCTTCGTCTGCAGAAGAGCTGAATACACTTGGTTGGTCAACATTTGTGAATCACAGGTTTTTCCACCGGTGCGTCTCCGATTTCAAATTATGTTATTTTATAGCCTAATCTTTTTTCCTTTGGTGCTAGGTGCCGCCATGTCAGTCATCTGGTGTCCCCTCTGAAAACTGTACTGGATGACAGTATTGGCTGTGCTTTGTGGTTTGCTGCCAGAGGAGTAGGACGTATTCGTCTAGCAGAGAATGAAACGAAGGCATACACAAGTAGAGCTAAGGTATGAGGCTGAATTTCCTCGTCGCTGTATGTCATAAAAGACGAATCCCAGACTGAGAGACATTCTCTCCAAGTTTTTTTCTCCCTCAGAATTACCGTTTATCCACCTGCATCTGTTACAATCATCTCCCTCTCTCTTTCCTCTGTAACAGGTACTGCTGGTTGGCATGGGAGCTGATGAACAGCTTGGAGGATATGCCAGGCACAGAACTCGCTTTGTGTAATTAAATATTTTAAAATAGGCCCTTTGCACGACCCAGTCACATGGTACAAAATAACACCCTGCTGGTGAGCAAGCTACGTGCTGGGACATCCAAAACAAAGCAACTTTATGTCCCAGAGCGTAGCTTGCTCACCAGCAGGGTGTTATTTTGTACCATGTGACTGGGTCGTGCAAAGGGCCTATTTTTTATAGCCTTGTCTTTTAGCGGAATCAAGCTCTTACTGACTTGGCCAATCCCGTGCGCCATAGTTGGTCTCTTTATCTTTGGATGAGAGAAGAAAGTTTATGTTGTTCTTTCGTTTTCTCAGTAATGAAGGTTGGTCAGGCTTAATGGAAGAGATGGAAATGGAAGTGAAACGAATATCAAAACGAAACCTTGGCCGTGACGACAGGTTTAATAGTTTCATTTTTCTGTTTTCAAGTAATAAGCCCCACGAGTTGGCAAATTAAGGCAACTCCTGTACTCTGATTGGCTACCGAGGAGGGCATGGTAGGTCTGTTCTTCCCGGGATTACCCTATATGTCCCGCAAGAAAAATGATGTTCTTTGTGTCGTATAATAGGTCCTTTTCTGTCCAAACTTGTTCGGTGAAAATGACTGGATATTGGCCATGCTGTTTTCCAGACTACATGTACCTCTCCAGACTGAGTTGAAATCGTGTTTCCTTGTGGACGGTGAAAACGGAACTCTGAAAACGATGATTTGACAACGTTTGATATCGGGCCCGATAAAAATGTTTACCACCACCTTGCCTTTTTTAAGACTTATTGGCATACCAGATGAATGTTCAAACTTGTTATTTGTGGGGCTCCATCTACCACCGGTCTTGAAAATCAAAGCTTCAAACGGTCCGCAAGCAAGACCCCGGAGGTTCTAGTGCTTGCTGATACGACTGCTTATACAATATTATCAACCAAACCTTGATTTCAGAGGAAGAGAAGGAGAATTTTAGAATGATTCAAGTCCAATCTAGCCTCCCACGAAGACGCGAGAGACTAAGGCCAATCCGCATAAAAATTGTCTGTTTTCCAAGTGCAACGGATACCTGCGGACGGGAGAAAACGATTCGTAAACGATACATATGTGTGGACGCGAATGATTTTAAAAATGTAAAAATAAAATTCCATTTTCAAACAGAAAGGGATACGTGTGGATGGGACCAAAGTATCGCTCTACGTAGGTAAATGGAAATGATAAAATTGGAATGGACTTATATACAGCTGTTTTCAATTAATTTTAATTGCTAATTAATTGGTTTCCAGGTGTATTTCAGATCACGGTCGTGAGGCCCGGTTTCCTTTCCTTGATGAGGAGGTTGTGTCGTTCTTAAACTCTCTCCCAGTATGGCTGAAGGTGGGTGAACAACGAATCACGTCATGTAAGACATAACTGGTATCTCTCTGTAGTCATTGCGGACCTATTACGTGTACAATATAATTTGGTTTTATCAACTGGGTTGATAATGTCAATTGGCCACCGTAAAGAGATTCAATTGCTGAGCGTTTGGGAGATTGAAGTGTCTCGCGACCGGTTTCGATGCATTTTTGTCACTTCAATCTCCCAAATCATTCTGAGCAACACATGGCAGTGTGCGGCCTTTCCCTTCACCAAGGAAACACGGAAAGCCGTAAAACTCTAGAACAAAAATTTATTTTTCAAATCGGCACTCTTAATCCTCACGGTATCAACAAACGCTTTTCATTCAACTAATTTATTCCGTTGTTTTCACGTTACCAGGCACCAGCCAATAGCGAAGCTCCTTCTTTCTGTATATAAAAAACACACGACGCACAATTCCTTGATTCGCTCCGACGAAGGGCTAACGCTCGAAACGTCAGCTCTTGAATCTCTTTACGGTGGCCAATTCACATTATCAACCCAGTTGATAAAACCAAATTATATTGTTATACTTCCCACCGACGCAGCACCACAGTTTCTTTAGAAACTTACCCCCTCTATTATCTGTGCAGTTTGCTTGTAGCTACAGCATCTGGGGCGTAAAGGCGACATTGTATTTGTCCAAAAAGTTTTGCAATAGATTTATAGAAAGACTTCGAGATATTCAAAAACATAATATCAGGCAACAATTATTGTGTAATCTTAGAAGGTGGCAGTGGCTACTCCTTTCTCGTCGTCAGGGTAACCAAACTTCTCCAACTACAATGCGAATTGTGTAAAGATTATTGTTGCACATTGCAGATTGTAATGAAAAGTATGTGTGCGTTCGAGCAAAGTGACCCCTCAGGCTCAGCTTATCCCAGTTTCCGTTTCATTGCACGAAGCAAGTAGGAGTATTTCTACTCCACCCTGGATGGGATGCTAGTCGATAGCAGGGTTACTCCCAGCGTTTAATTCGCCGGTACCAATTCATACACGTTCGTGGACAGAGAGAGGCTCTGTTAGAATGAGCATGTATTGCCCAAGAATAGAAAGTCCAGCGCAATAACCATTACTGATGCCACCCCTCCCACGATAGCGCTGCACAAATAGGAAACAATTGCGAAGTAACGAGTCGAGTCGCAATTAAATGCTTGTAATTGCATCATATTTATTTTGATAGACACAAGCACTTTCATTTTCAGACGGATCCAGGCTTGCCGCGAGGGATTGGTGAGAAACAGTTGCTGCGCCAAGCGGCTAGGTTGCTTGGTTTAACCTCCTCCTCGGAGTTGCCCAAACGAGCGATTCAGTTTGGATCTCGGATCGCTAAACTAGAGAGCACTGGAGAGAAAGGCTCAGAGACCTGCTCGAGACTTGACTTCTAAATACACTTATATGTCAGTGGTACGTGCCAATACTTGCATGAGTTTTGGAGCCAAGATCTGCCTAACTAGTCTCCCAGTATTGGCATATCACGATGCTCTGTGGTCGAGTTGTAGAGATGTCCAACCTCGTCCCCAGGGCCATCTCCTTCTGCGGACGCCATTTTGAAACCGCAGATGGCCCTGGGGACAAGGTTGAGAGGTGTCTAGCCATGTACGTTAGTTCGAACTCTTGTCTTGCTTTTAACCTCAAGAGCATTCAGTGTCAGCGGCTAACGTCAGTAAGCATGCGTTAATGCCATCAGTGCAAGGTACTATGTGACATCACGCAATCATTACAGTCATTAAGTGCCTGACGACCCATAATACACGCTATTCATATCGCCGAATCGTGCGCCATCATAGACATATACCATGACCTGTAAAGCTTGCCGAGAAGCTGACTTAAGATGAACGAATCAAAGATGAGACCTCAAAGCACACTACAGACAGAGCGAAGAGCTGGTCTGTGGACCCAATTGTCAAACTAAAGCTGATCGGCTCCTTTAGAAGGGTGTTAATCCTGAATCAAACCAACTAGCTTTTAGACTATGTTTACGCGGGACCGGTTCCAAACGGATCCTACCCAAATGGATCCGGTCCGAAAAGCGAACAAGATAGGCCTTCTCTACACGGAACCGTTCTGTAACTGGTCAGGAACTGATTCAAACGGATCCAAAACGGTACCTGACTTTTTGCAGGTCCAGTTTTGGATCCCTAGCGGACCATTTCTATAAAGAGGCCAGGTAAGCACCCGATTCGGTTCCGAGCGATTCCATGGGCGCTTTCCATTTGGTCAAAAATTCCGAAAATTCCGGTTCGGGGGTAAATGGGAAACGTTTTTCCGGTTAGCCCGACTGGAAAATTCCCGGAAGAAGTGGAACTGCTCAAAAGGTAGTCCCGTTTTTGCCGGTTGGCACCCCCAGTTCCAGGCCCACGGCAATCGAATTTTCACCGTCAGTTTTTGTAAACAAAATGGCGAAAAAGGTTATGATGTACCAGTGTTCGTGTTGCTTCCTCGCAACTCACTCCATGGAGCATCTACTGAAACACGTCAAATTGATTTGAATTTGGAAGGTGTACACTTTTTGAAGTGCTCATATTGAAATGAGTTGCCTGCACTTTTCCCCTGATCTCGATGCTTTACATTCGCGCGCAAAATGGTTTCAAATTATTTGCTTTGTTCTCTTTAGAATCTTTAGATTCCAGTCGATCTCCCTCGCCCTATCAGCCGGAAAATGTGACATCTAACAAGCTGCAGACTTGGCAGGATCATGATGTTTAATAGGAACTTTATGACCTCTTGGGCCGATCATGAACATATGTTTGGCGGCAAACAAAGGATAAAGGAGATTTTCAACAAAATGGAACAACTTTTTCCCGTACAGAAATTCCCGGAAATTTACACCGAAATTTCCGGATTTTTTTCTAAATGGAAAGCGCCCCATGTAAACAAAAGCCAATCCGGTCCGGTCCGTTTCGAAACGGTAATTCCGGTCCGGTGCCGTGTAAACGTAGCCTAAAATTTAATCCTGTGACTATCTATATACATTACGCTGCCTAACAATAAACTCTTTGTTCAAAGTCTAACTTCCCCTTACATTGTCGATACATTGTCAAGCAGTCTGTTGATTAGAATAAACGAAATGATCAACAAGAGGATATTGTCCTGATCTACCACCAAATTCTCCGAACTAACATTGTAAGAAAAGTATTATGTAAGGAGATAAGTAAGGAGAATTAATGTTTTGAACTCTAACTGAAACATTTTCTGGAGCTGTACCTCACTGGCCTTCATCTATAAAATGTTTCTAATATGGAATACCTGTGCGGTATTTTTTTTTGATAACAAATATTTCTACAAGGACTATTTGAATTGTAGATATTATCTGACCATGCTGTTTTTTTAAATTTATTTTCTTGCCCTTGAAGGTCGATTTCCGAATATTTATGTCATTAATATTGATAACAGTATAAGTTAAACTACCTGCTTAACAAATTAAATATAACTGTCAAAAAGTGTTGATTTTTGACAGTTCGTCTTAAGCTAATTCAATTATGCACAAGGCAGGATTTTTTAAGGCGAGGTGAAGGCGAAGCCACCAAAACGGATAATGCCAAGTATGTGAAGCTATGAATGAACTTGTTTTATTTATGTAAATGATTTTGTCTAACTATATGATGCGCTTGTTGACAGTTACGGAGATATGAAAACACTACAGATTTTTAATTCTGATTTTCCCTTCCTAAGAATTGAGTTGCGTTCATGCACCAGAGGCAATTTCAGACATGCGTTGATTTTGGCTCAAAGATGGTGCACGACTCTGAGAATAGTCTGAGAAATAGTCCAAGTTTTGTTTTGCTTAAAAACCCCAAACAAGTTGAGGTCTAACTGAGAAAACAACTAACATTGCATTTATTTTTTTATTTGAAAGTTTGTTTAATGAGACATTTTGCCGAATTAGAAGTGTTATTTGTTGAATTTTCCAATCAAAATTCTGATACATGAAACACTTTCTTTGGGAATAGGATTTCTTCATAAACCGTTTAGTAAAAAGTATCTCTAGGTATGAATTATTGATTCATAGCCTGCTGAATATCTTGGAAACAAACTCCAAGAAATAAACAATTGGGTAGAAAATTAAGCAAATCAGATTCCAAAAACCAAATTGACTCTGTTCACAAAATGTAGTGGCATGTAATCGTGGTAATGTTTTTAAGCCCATGTTGATAATAAATGTGTTACTGGTGTCGTTACTGGTTCGTTTTATGGCGATCTGAATGTTAAACATTCCAATCGCAGAAAAGCAAAGAATCGCATTTATTGTAAGTTCAACAATTTTATCACCAGGTGACAAAAGAGTGATTTTTGTCAATTATTACATAAAACTCCAGAATAAAGCCAAATTGGAAACAATATTGCCATGTTATGATTCAGTATTTTAAGCTCTTTGAACCTGGCTGGCAAATACGGATTTCGCAGTACTCTCGTGGTAACTGGCAAATTCTCGGTTCACTTTGCCACTAAACTAAGGTAATTAGCCACTAGCAAAGTCTTGCTAGTGACAATTTTTCCTTCTAGCAAATTGGCGAGCCAACTAGCAATTTTTTTTATGTGACAATTAAAATTCTTTTGAAGTAATGAGCTGAATAAAAAAGTTTGTTCGTATTTTCTTTCGAATTCCTTGACATGAAGCTCAATTCGAACAGCTTTCTTGAAAATGTTTCTGAGAAAAGGCATAATTCTTGCTCGCAAATGTTCTCTAGTGGATATTTTTTTCACGCAAATTCCAAAAAACACTCGCATTTATTTCGAGTTTGCGAGCGTTAATTTCGAGCCCTGTATTTGGGTAAGTGTTTTGTTCGGCATTTTGTTGTAAAATGACATTAAATTTTTTCTTTTTGCATCTCAGTGACCAAACAATTTCGGTAAAAGAAGCTTTTATGAAATTGAGGGCTTTTGTAATTATACATGACGGGGGAGGTTCGACGGAGGTTCATTTTGCAAACCCAAAAAAATACACGAGCCTGAAATTTTAGACCCCAAAAAATACCTGGCATCAAAATTTCCTACACAAAAACATACAAATTTCGCTCGGAGATGTGACCCAAAAGGTACGCGTATTTTTTTAAGACCGAAAATAATACGTGACAGATCTCTTGGCCCAAAAAAACTACCGAGCGTGTAAATTTTCAACCCAAAAAAGACGTCAGATCCCCCAGTTTCTACAAAGATCCGAAAGTATTGCTCCTGTTGTATTATGTTTCCTTCTGTCAATAAACAAATTATGTAAATTAACGAAATACATTCTTGGGGTTGACATCGTCTGCTAACGGTGTTTTTCTGTGTAGCAGTGGTAGCAGTGGAGACCTTTTTAACATATCAGTACTGATAACTTCAAACGAAATTTCAAAATGTCACCACAGCATTTACAAGTAAATAACAACTTTGTTTATGTCTTATCAAGCACAAAATAGTCATATTTGCCCTGGGGGGATTTACACTGTATATTTTTCTTGTTTTTAGTTTTTCAGTTATGGATTATGAAGAATTTTATTGCGATAATTAAGAAAACTTTTAATATCCTGATGCGGAAAAATGCTTCGAAAAAGTACATACCGATGATATCTACCAAAATAATTCAACCGCAGTCAAATACGTCGTCAAACATAAACTATCAATAAAGATCTGGTATAATTATTTAAAGCACAGTGGCCGCTCCCCGTAAGCTATAACACACGTTTTCAAGAAACCTGAAACAACTTTAGATCTCGTTACGGTTTTCACCTTATTCACCTGACCGTGCTGACATTATGCAGTAATTCGCTGCCCTTGGCGGTCAATATCTAAATATCCTCGTCATGAATATTGATAACTGTATAAGTTAAACTACCTGCTTAACAAGTCAAACAATTCAACTACCAGAAAAGTAGCTTTCATGACAGTTCGACTTGAGATAATTGAATTATGCACAAGACGGAGTGTTGGAGGCCAGAAACTCAAAAGTAAGGAAATTTAGTTAGTTTTAAAGTTTTCGTTTATTTAAGTGGTGTAAATCCATTGATGATATCTAACTATGAGGTGGTGGTGTTATAGAATCTGGGGAAAATGTTACCAAGCCGCAAATATCTTTGTATAAGACTATTGTATAGTTGACCAGTATCCATGTCAAACAACCCTTTAAAATATTCAGACCTACGAAATTTGGACAAGGACGTGAATTTTATTTTGGTGAAGAGCCACTAGTCGTCTGAATGTTTTATTTTTGTACGTTGCTTGTGGAAAAAAGGCTGTTAATTTGTGTGTTTCTTAGACCAATACTATCTCATTTTTACGTCCGTTTGGATGAGTGTATTTGTTACCGTTTGCTGATTTTAATATGCGGCATCTTCGAAGTGTCATATATAAATTATTTTGGCACAAATTGGTGTTGTAAATAGTTTTCCAGAGAATAAAAATACTTTGAAAAGTGTGGTAAAAAGTAGCCCCTAGCTATGAATAATTTATTAATAGCCCGCTGAATGTGTTATTAACAAAGCCCTAGAAATCTCACAACGGTGTCGGAAACGACTTAATTAGGTTAAGGAAAATGTGTTAACTTAATGCCCGAAAGGTGTATAATGGTTGGCTTTACGACATTTTCTGTTATGAAATTCCATCTTACATAGATATGTATTTGACGTTTTTGCGGTCGTGATGGATTAAATAGAATTTTAACATACTGGTTAACGAGTTTTCGTAAATATTGCAACAAGTCTGAAATAAACTAACATGAAAACAACGCGTTTTGTTTAATGATGTTCATTGTGTTTCGTTCTGGAGTGAATTCAAGACGGTGTTGCCAACGTGCTGTGTGTATTCGGCTCCAGGCTAAAACGTTAAATTTCCGTTTGCTTGGGGAATAAAGCTTCTCAACTGGTGAAGTTTATTCTGACTTTCTCTTGTTAATTGACCATGAATTATTTCTTGGTTTCACGCGGGAAAAATTGCAAAGAATGAAAAATGTAATTGAAAGGATTTAAAGCAGGTAATGTTTTATGGAGCAAATTGAAACAAAGAAGAAGCATTTGAAAAACTGCTTCATTTCCAAGAGCGACCAAACGTTAATTTCTCCATACAACATTCATACATTTTTAAGATCATAAACCAGGAGATGTTAACCTCCATATTCTGCGAACATTTCGAATTGTTGCTAAGGTAACCTGTTAGATAACTTGATCATACCTCGTCCACCAATACACTGTACCAATGATACCTTTATGTTAGCAACATTTGGCTAAAGGGAAAGACATTTCGATGAGTTATTGTGCATAATTTCCTACAAATCAAATGAAACACCAAAGCAAGCGTTTAATCCAAATTTCCAACGTTGTTTCTCGAGCCGCCTTTATTTAATATTTTTATCCTTTCCTATTTTTCCCTTTTTTGTATATATGTTGGATGAAGTGATAAACAAAAACTAGTATTTTGGTCACGTATTAATATTAGTATAATTGTAGCTACGTAAGTATGGTTAAATGTAAATGTATTGCACGCTACATATATTTGTAAGAAGGTTTAGTTATAGTAGTAGAATTTTGTGTTTATTTGTGAAAAGAACATATATTAAAATCCAAAAATGTCCAAACATTGTTTACAAAGATAACGATTGGGGAAGACTTTGGCCAGGAATTTAGATGCGTAGTGGGCAAGTTAGGTTAAATTGTATTTAATGCACCTTTTTCCGCCCTGTATTAGTTGCAATCGATACTTTTTTATTAATTGACATTTATCCGAAAACTTTATAATTTTTACATTATTCGACATTTTGCGCTGGTTGCCTTGCGTTGTATAATTCGTGATGAGATAGTCTGAAAAGTGTTGCCTGATACTAAACATGATTAATTAAAGTAAATGGCTTGTTTTCAGGGTATCAAGGTTAAGTATATTCCAAACACGCACCTTAACTGGTATATGAGCAAGTTAAAATGTATAGTTTTGGATCATCTCTAGATAAGAAACCGTTGAAATTTTTTTATTCGCAAGAAGGTATTGATCATCGTAGTGAATTTCCAATTTACGCAATTGGAAGAAAGAAGCCTGAAAAAATTCAGGTCTTAAACGTTGAAGCCCTGAATATTTCAGGCTTCCTTTTTCAATTGCTTAAATTGAAAATTCACTGTGATGATCATGTCTCATCCGCATCCGCAGTTCATATATGAATCATTTCATATACTTTACGTAATAAAAGTTAAGTTAAAATAAAGGGTGGATAATTTAATCCAACTTATTTTTTGGCCTTGAATTAGCTGTAATTAATATTTTTTAAATACGTGCATGAGATGTGTTGCCTGATATTAGCATGAATTGTTTTAAAGGTATTAAGATAAAATATATTACAAACACCTTCTTCTCGTATAAGTTAAAATTAATAGTCTCGGATCCCCTAAAGATAAGAAATTCTTCAGTGGAGGGTAAATAGTCGTATCTATTTTAAAAATTAAGTTAAAATCGTAGGTGAATAATTTGTCCAAAATGTCAATCATAAACTACCTTCATCTGTCGATCATAATACATGCATGTTTTAAAAATTTTCTTTAATAAAACTCCAGTTTGTTTGTATTTTTGAAAAGGACGAACATTAAACTTCACTCCATAAACAAAGGATCAGTCATTCTTCGACACCCTATTTTCTCCCTGTTCATAAACACAGAATTAAAGTTAAACGCAATTTTATATTGTTTAAAGTTGCGGACTTTCTGTGTGACTTGCACAAGACATTTAGACTTATTTAGCCGTTAGACAAATTTTTTGAGCCAAAATTTATTAACTATTTTCATAAAATGATTTTGCAATTATACTACTACAGGAATAATATATGCTCTGCATAGCAACGATGATAGAGACGAGAATTGGGAAGAATTTCTGTTTTACTTTAATTTTTTGCCATTGCCGGCTAGTTACTAGATGGTGATTTTCTTTTATATTAATGTGTTATTCCCAATCAATGCCTGGTAATTCGTTAATGTATACTTCAAGGGAGTAATGTAGCAAGTTGAAATTCTTCTGTTCACGTGATTTCAAGAAAACATAAAAATTCTCAAATTATGTTATTATTAAATCCATTGCTGATATTACACCACTTTATTTTTTCTTATGCATAATTTCATAATAATGAAATTTATTTTTTCATAAATGACCAGGTAATACCAGTTGAATTTACAGTGCAATTTTTAAGAAGGCTATCTTTGCACACCTATATCTCCTTACTATGCTGTTATGGTATTTATTTTCCTGACATCCTTATGTTCTCATCATGAATATTGATAACACTATCTATAAGTTAAACTACCTGCTTAACAAATTAAACATTTCTGTCAAAAAGTGTAGATTTCATGACTGGCCGAAGCAATATAATTCAATTATGAACAAGGCAGCGTTTTGAGGCTTCTTCAAGACGATACAGCGGCAACAGCAGTTCAAAATTGAGGAAAATTGTGTTTTGAGGTAGTTGTGGTTATGGAAGTTGTGTAGATTACTTGATGGTATATATGATGATATTTATCCTATTGATTGTTCAGCGAAAACATTGTAAAGCCACAAATAGAGCTAGAGGATGAAATAGAAGAAATGTCAGTTATTGCACCACTCAGAATTCTCTCTTATATTGGAGAATGTCTTACAACCGTTGCTTAAGATGATACTATATATTTTGCCTGCAATAGACTGCTGAGTTTAATTAATTTTGGCAACTTTTACTTCGATTCGGAGAAGACTATGTAACTAAAGTATGTTTTTTGAACCAAATTAGCTGCGTGAAGCCCATGTCAGTTTTCAAGTGCGAAAAAGAAAAACATTTTTATAAAATAAGAATTGCTAACAATCGTGTATTTTAAAGTAGCACCTTCTCTTTGAATGATTTATCATTTGCTAAATGGCTTACTGTGCGAGTTTACGTAAGCAAATCCTTAAAAATTGCCAACGGTAAAATGAGTAAATAGAGTTCTCTTGGGAGTTGGGATTCTACCAAACACTAGTTTTTTTTTCAGCGATGTTGTCAGGTTTTCCAAGCCAAACAGGCAAATTACGTCTAAAATGCTTCGTTATGTAAACTGGACTAATTCCACCAGTAAAGACGCTATAAAGACGTGCACTTTTTCTTAGGTTATCGTATCTTTTGCCAGGTGGCAAGTGATATATCAGTATTAATTATTACAACAAAGCCCAAAATAAACCCAAATCGAAAACAAGGCCATTTAGTTAACAATAAGCTCATGTCGTTAGTGGTCAAAATTTGGCCTGGATGCAAAACACTGCTCTCAATCGTTGTCTAGTTCAGCCAGGCTGTCGGAGACATCGATGCTTGCTTTGTAAACGTTGTAGCCTAAGAGATCTGGCAGTGATAAACTTTTATTGCGGTGAGTCAACGTTTTTGTTATTTTTATTGTTTTTCGCACCTTTCTGAAGTGGGAAACCCGATTATGAAAATTGCATCCAGAGAGTAAGCTGTCTATCAGATTTTTAACATACGACGGCTTATGCAAAAAATGATGTTCTGTGGCTTGACTCTTTTTCTTCAAGAGAAACAAGATGTTCTAGTAAATTTTGTGCCATCCCGATGATTTTCGCATAGGGTTTTAATTGCATTAACTTAATTCTACGTTTTCGGGAAGTTTTTAAGAGTTGTAGCCGTTAGAAAGTCAAAGCTTGTTATTTGAAGCATGACATGGGCAGCAGTGTGCACGTGCCTCTAAGGGCAGATGACTTGACTTATTTCCTATTTCTCCTCTGGGAGAATAGGGCCGTAGACCCTGAGCAAAATATGTATTCCAGAATCGAGCTATCACAGGCATAATTTTGCTAAATGCAAAAGACAGAGAAATCCACTTGCTGAATAGTATTTTATCATCGCTCAGTTAGTATTATAACGAAATGAATTGACAGAAACCACGGGATTTTGATGCCTGGTTTTACTGTGTTTTGTGCCCATTAAATTTGGTAGCAAATTACACATCTTGATATGAATTTCGTTATAAGTTTTGGAATTCGGAATCTTTGAGGGTTAAGTTCGTTTTTTAATAGCTCAGTGCTTTTATGCTGAGGCTTGTAGAAAAGCTGTAAAGCACAAGGCTTTAAAAAACATTTTCCATTCTTTATCCAGTTTATATACGTCCTGAAATATAGGATGATGTTTTTTAATGCTTGTAAAAATTTGCTCGCTTTATTGAGGTGCGTTGCAGTATTTATTTCTAACTGAAACATAAACAACGTCAATAGTTTACAGTGATATTTCTCACATAATTATTACTTTCAGGTTAATTACTTCTCGCTATTATCTAAATAATTGCACGTCAAGGGAGTCTTTCCTCTATTTTTACAGTCTATATTGCACGGCCATGCTTTAACTCGATTTATTTCCCTTCCCTTGGTGGTCCGTACAAGTCAGTGATATTCTCATCATTAATATTGATAACAATCCAAGTTAAACTACCTGCTTAACAAATTAAACATATCTGTCAAAAAGTGTAGACTTTATGACAGCTCGACTGAAGGTGATTCAATTATGCACAAATTTGTGTATAAGGAAGTGCCATGGAGGTAAATTCAGTATTTAAACCTTCGCGGGAGAAAGATTGTCGGATTTATAGGTATGTTAAGTATAACTCGCGCAGTTGTGTGTCCCGATAGGAAGCTTCTGTTGATGGTTGAGCAGAAAATTAAACAATTGTTCTTCAAAAAGTTGGTAAGCTTGCCCAACGCATTTACAAAATTAAGTTACAGCTCCTGCAGATGAGGTCTTCGATAACAAATAGATATGAAAAGAAGCAAGAAAAGATTCTTCAAGTCAGTTTCAGCTTTCTTATAGGTTTTGCAGGCTTTAAAACAAGCACAGTAAACAATACAGAAAATTAAACATTATTTGTAGCTCTCCATTAACGAAATCTTACGAAATGAAAATGGTAAATCTAACCAGTGTTGCGTCTAATCATTACAGTGAAATTCCTGGTCGGAATAGCCTTGTTTTGTAGAATATATTTCTTAACAAACCATGTGGTAAAACGTTTCCCTCTTTACTGAATAATTAATAAGATAGCCCGCCGAATGTATT
This sequence comes from Blastomussa wellsi, assembly GCA_947652115.1. Lineage (NCBI taxonomy): Eukaryota > Metazoa > Cnidaria > Anthozoa > Scleractinia > Plerogyridae > Blastomussa > Blastomussa wellsi. The sequence continues at coordinate 15,431,954 of OX393571.1, forward strand.
GGAAATGGACCCCAAGGAATCAACAAAGGTGCTGCAAACTGTGTTAATTAAATTCATGAGGTGGAGTAACTTGTGTCAAGTTCATTAGAGCGGTTTTCACTTCAGTGTCGAAAGTAATTCTGCTTTCTCTTTGGTTTTTCATTACTTCGATAAGTGATTGGTTTAAAAATCCCGCGCCTCTTTTTCAACCAATCAGGAGCAAAACCGAAACCAATCGTGACTGGCGCATGCACGTTTTCCCGCGCTTTCTGTCGGCTTCGTATAATTACTTCGAGTTTTGATTAGTTCAGTGGATTGTCTCCTTAAAAAAGTTACTTTTGTTTTGGTTTTACGACACTCAATTGAAATTCTCTTTAAACTTTGTGTGTAGATCGATATTCGGCTAGTTTGCTGTAATGTGCCCTTCCGTAAGTTTTTGCATTGAAGTTCAAAAATTCAGCGGTCAACGGATATGACAGATTTGCATTTTTAATTACGCGGGTTTTTAATTGTCCCTCTGGGTGAAAATCGATCCATTTTTTTTTCCAATAATTGTTGCAACAAACCTCCAGGCAAACCATAACTAAAACGAAGTGTGGGTGGGTAGTGGGTGCTAAGAGGGATAAATTTATTGCATAATATTCGCAACAGTCCATAAATCATGGAAAACTTTTTTTAGCTTTTTCGTAATGGAATTTGATTTGGACGCTTGTTTGGTTCTTGCTTTCGATGTCAAAACAAAGCGGTTATATTTGATAAGGGCATACATGCCTTATCACCGTTTTCATCTTAATTTCAGCTCTGACATTAAAAAAAACCACAAACACTCAGTTTTATGTCACAGGGGCATAGTACCATGCATGAAGACATCTCTGATAACGTGAGATGATCTTCAAATCAAAGGAAACCTTAAGCTTAAAATAATAGTTTACTTAAAGGTAGAAAAACACCGAGGAGGAAACAATAAACCGAGAAGAAACAATGATGGCTTTGAGTGAGGAAGATTGAGAAGGATTGCAATTGACAAACTTGAAAATATAAGCGAAACGTTTCAAGAAAGGTCATCCGTTACAAAGCTCCTTGAATTCCGCCTACGTACAGTGCGGGAAACTCAAAATTTTGAGTAGACTTCTATCTTGTTTAATTATATATGAAACATTCTTTCTGCAAAAGTAATGACAACGAATGCTGGAAAGAAAACCAATTGCAAATTTAATGGAAATTTTCTGATGAATTGATGATGATGATGACGATGATGCCCTTGTGAAAAAACAAGACATTACCACTTATCTCAAATGTTTATACCTGACCTTTAGTATGGGACTTTTTTGACGTCTCGCTTTCAAGACTGTGTTGTAAGCCACTGATATGATATTTCCGTGGACAGTTCATGTTCAATGCTCATTATTGTCACGAGCTTGGGACGAATACAAAACCTGAGTTTCTTACAGGATTCGAACCCGTAATCTCCCAGATACCAGTTGGGTATTCTAATCAACTGAGCTACAGATATTTCTTGGTGACCTAAGCCATTTACTAGGCTCAGAGTAAAACGGATGAATCAGCGTACGAATCACTGGAGGTGCGACTGCAACAATTCTGAATTGTTAAAACAAATTTTTTGATTGTAGAGAGAGCATGAGCAAAGGTCCACCATTGCCCGAGCTTAAAATGTCGGGGCCTGTGTCCAAGAAATCGCCTTTCTCCTGGGATGACATGTGTATGTATCTGTACGGACACAAGCCTGTGGAGCCCGCAGTCCTTGATGATCAGCGTAAACACGTCAAGCAAGAGGAAAATGGCCCAGGTATTTCACGTACTTTCATCAGCATCTTATCTAGTTAACTCACCCAGTGCGTTGTGTTAGATGTTAGCAGAAACTCAGTCCTGTCCTGTTGGCAATCCGCGAATCTGAATAGTTCTCCCATTGCTTTCATAATAATTGGATCATGCAATCGAGAGCTTTCATTGGCCGAGCCATCGTGGTATATTTAACAATTATTCCACGAGCGCGCGTTGGATACGAGATGGTAGATAGCCAGCGTAGCGGCGAGTTGGCTATAACCATCTCATATCCAACAAGCGCGAGTGGAATAATTGTTTTATTAAAAACGCCCAAAAATATTGTACAAACATTGCAAAAATTCATTCTTTTACGCGTACACGTACCTTTTTGGTAGGTCAATGGCATATGAGCTCATATACCATTGCCTCTTAACCAATCAATACTCAGGAAATGCAATATATCATAGCTAGTTTTTAATAAAAGCTAATATACCAAGGGCTACAAATATGGTAGGTGTACGCACCAGATCGACAGAACTGCCGGGAAGCTCAAATATTGCAATTCTATGGGTGTTCTTAATAAAACGATTATTCCACTGGCGCTTGTTGGATATGTGGGAGGCGGCCTAATGGTTAGTGCGTTGTACTCCGGATCTGACGGTCCGGGGTCAAGCCCTGGCCGGGATACTGTGCTGTGTTCTTGGGCAAACCACTTTACTCTCACATTGCCATTTCACCCTGATGTATAAATGGGTACCGGTGAATTTACTGCTGGGGGGTAACCCTGCAATGGACTAGCATCTCATCCAGGGGGGAGAAGAAATACTCTCTGTCGCTTCATGCTAAGGAAACCGGGATAAGCTCGTATGCAGACTTTACCTTTTACCTTGTTGGATATGAGATGGTTATAGCCAACTCACCGCTACGTACCTCGTTAGCTAACTACCATCTCATATCCAACGCACGCTCATGGAATAATTGTTAATTACAAGGCCTTCTCCACTTGAGAGTGGCGACTCGCAGACGACTTGCGTTTACAGTGAGAGTTGAACGTACTTTTCCTTTTGTCTTAAAAGAACGCAAGAAAAAGCGGTGTTCACCGCCAAGTCCATCGTTGGTGTTCCCGGATGAGGTGAAACTCTGTAGGTCGAGTGTCCCTGGGGCGGAATTAGGTGTGTGTGCGGCTCAGCCCATTCCTCCAGGCACGTGGATCGGTCCGTATGAAGGCCAGGTTGTTAGACGAGACGAATTGCGAGAGGGAGCGCACAACAGCTACATGTGGGAGGTTGGAAAAATTGTCTGAAGCTTATATAAAATGGATAGGCATGGATAATGACACCTTCACTCAGTGTTCCAACAAAGATATTATCATATAAACTCTTGGTCTTCGGCCATCGTAGCTTGATTAAAAATATAACACAAACAGTGATCACTCTTCTGCTATTGCTGCATGCTGACCACGTTAAAACAACTGGTCACAACATCAAATGGGACCATTTTGACATTTTGGCGTTCGGAAAAACTGACTACCATTGTAAGGTTAAGGAGACCTTGTTTATTTAGGAGTTACAGCCAA